>SJYV01028853.1:0-13168 GCA_006410875.1 Neotragus pygmaeus | reverse complement strand
CCAGAGCAGCCCCCAAAGTCCCCAACACCCCCTCCCCTGGCCCAGGCTGCTCTGATAACTGCTAAGGAGCCTTCCGGAGGAATTCTAGGCAGCTCCATCTGCTCCTGGGGGCTGGCATCCCGGCTGCCACAGGGAGAAGAAGAAACTGCAGGGAAGGGCCAACCCAGCCCCAACCCTGGAAAATTGCATCCCTTGGTTCGAAAAGCATTTCCAGAGATATTCTTTGGCCTCGGGCACTGTGTCAGGTGTGAGGGGTCCGGTGGAGATTCTGACCACGCTGCTGTCTCGCCGTCCCCACACCAGGCCCCAGCACTCACAGCTGCTCCTGGTAGGGTAGGATGGAGGAAGGCAGACACAGCTAGTCCAGAGCATGGGGCCAGGGAAGACATCTTCGAGAAGTTCTTGCTGAGGCAGGGGTTGAGTAGGGGCACTCTGGCACCAGATGACTGGAGTTCCCATACCAGCCCTGCTTCTACCTAGCTGCGTGACCTTGAGCAAGTTACCTAACCACTCTAGGCTTTCATTTCCCCATCTGTGAAATGGGAGAATAACAGCACCCACCTCAGAGTTGGGAGGACTAAATAAGGACACTGGTTTTGTAAAGTGCTCAGAGCAGCAAGAAGGAGGTCGTGTCCTCAGGATTTGTTCAGGGTGACCAACTGGAGAGCCTACCGTCTAAACCAGGGTGCCTGAGGGTGAAAGCGGGAGCTGTTTATAAGTATACCCTGCGTGATCCAAGGCAATCTCGGGCACCCCAGGCTGTGTGGTCATCCCAGACTCGACCACAACTAAGGTGCCAACTGTCACCAACAGCGACTATATGTCATGTTTGTAAGCCAGCCCTGCAAGAGGTGAACAGCATACCCAGCACACTGATCTGACCTTCAGATTTCCCAGGAGGAAGACATGTAAAACCGAAATTTGAGCTAGAGTCAAAGAAAAACATAAAGGATTTCAATGCATTAGTTAACAGATATCTGTTGAGCTTTTTATGTGGGTCCATGCCTGGGCCCTGGGGTGAAGGGGGAATAGAAAGAAGTGCCAGAAGAAGCAAAATAAAGAAGTAAAGGATTCCATTTCCAGTGACCAGCCATAGTTGGTCAGATAAGAGAGGATGTGGGGACAGGATTCAAGACAGAAAAGACACCATCAGGGAGGGGTCAGGTCAAGGGTGGGCCCTAGGGATGTAACCATGGGAACAGATCAAATGCAAAGCAAAGGCAGAGAGGTGGGCAGGAAGGGGACCTCAGGCTTGGGAAGGGCTTGTCGTGATGGCTAAGAACCAGGTCTTGGACCAGAATTGAGGGTCCAAGTTTCATCTCCACCCCTAACGCGCTGGCTGACTCCTGGCAACTCACACAATCTACATCGCCTCACTTTCCACAGCAATAAAATGGAGCAAACAATACCTTCGCCCTTCAGGGTTGCCCGAATACCAAATGAGATGATGCCTGTGAAAAGGTCCGCTCAGTTCACAGGCAGGTTGCAAACGGAAAACACGTGCTCTACAAGGAAGGGGTTTTGTCTGTTTTGTTCACTGATGAATCCCCAGCACCAAAAAGAGGACCTGGCCCACAGTGGATGCTTAATAAAGAATTTGTTGATTGAATAAACAGCAGCCATTATAAATATTATTATCATAATTATTATGCAGTAATAGGCCTGGCTGAGCTGGAGCAGAGGAAAACAAAGGAGCTTTTTTACAGATAAGAAAACAGGCTGAGACAGGCGAAAGGATTTGCCTGAGGTTATACTCCTAGTAAGTCACAGAGCAGGATCTGGGTTCCCGGCCAGGGTCTTCAACCCCAACTCCTCTGTCCTCCTTGCCTGCCTATTTTTCTCCTGTCTTCTATAAGCATGCCTACTAAGTGCAGGCATCTGACAACATAACGGGGATAAAAAGAAACTTAAAACCAGAATTCTGGCCGTAAAGATCTTATAGACCTGTAAAGAAAATCTACAGGAAAATAATCTAGTTGAGAAAATTCAGGGTTTTGGTTTTTTTTTAATATGGACTATTTTCTTTTAAGTCTTTATTGAATTGTTATATTATGGCTTTTGTTTCATGTTTGGTTTTCTGGCTGCCAGGCATGTAGGATCTTTAGCTCCCTGCACTCCCTGTATTGAAAGGCCAAGTCTTCAACACTGGACCACCAGGGAAGTCCCAAGTTCAGGCTTTTGAAAACAGGGAGCCCAGAAGAGGGAGAGACATGGTAAACTTGCCTGCAGATGAGAGCTCTGAGCTACAGCCTGAAACAGAGAAGAGATGCAGAAATCAAGCCTGGTACTAAGCATGTACTGGAGGTGACCTAGGCAAGCTCTGGACAGGACACCGGTAGCTTGAGTTCAGCCACAGCCATCTTTACACCATGGAAACTGGCAAACTCCAGGAAGCAAAGTTCTCCAACTCTGTCCCCCACCCTCCAGCCCCTCCGAGAGCTACTTAATCAGCACACTACTTCTCAGAATAGACATGAACTAGAAAAAAGTTAACAGTCTCAGCAGACTCAAATTATGTCTTACCTTCTACCTGAACAATCCCTTGCCCCCCATCTTTTTGAAAAACACATTAGCTCTCTTGACAAAAAACATTTAAATCTGCCATCTCCAAGCACAAAATCTCCCCTCCCTACTTATCACAGGACAATTTCTGAGTGGGTCTCAGGCGGCGTCAGCGCATAAAACCTGCAATTTGCTCTGTGAGTGAGCTGGGAAAGCGAAGGGGATCCCTCCAGGCTGTATATAGGCATCCTTTCTTCTCCCTGCATGTAGTCCTGGGAAAATGNGCTCAGAGCAGCAAGAAGGAGGTCGTGTCCTCAGGATTTGTTCAGGGTGACCAACTGGAGAGCCTACCGTCTAAACCAGGGTGCCTGAGGGTGAAAGCGGGAGCTGTTTATAAGTATACCCTGCGTGATCCAAGGCAATCTCGGGCACCCCAGGCTGTGTGGTCATCCCAGACTCGACCACAACTAAGGTGCCAACTGTCACCAACAGCGACTATATGTCATGTTTGTAAGCCAGCCCTGCAAGAGGTGAACAGCATACCCAGCACACTGATCTGACCTTCAGATTTCCCAGGAGGAAGACACGTAAAACCGAAATTTGAGCTAGAGTCAAAGAAAAACATAAAGGATTTCAATGCATTAGTTAACAGATATCTGTTGAGCTTTTTATGTGGGTCCATGCCTGGGCCCTGGGGTGAAGGGGGAATAGAAAGAAGTGCCAGAAGAAGCAAAATAAAGAAGTAAAGGATTCCATTTCCAGTGACCAGCCATAGTTGGTCAGATAAGAGAGGATGTGGGGACAGGATTCAAGACAGAAAAGACACCATCAGGGAGGGGTCAGGTCAAGGGTGGGCCCTAGGGATGTAACCATGGGAACAGATCAAATGCAAAGCAAAGGCAGAGAGGTGGGCAGGAAGGGGACCTCAGGCTTGGGAAGGGCTTGTCGTGATGGCTAAGAACCAGGTCTTGGACCAGAATTGAGGGTCCAAGTTTCATCTCCACCCCTAACGCGCTGGCTGACTCCTGGCAACTCACACAATCTACATCGCCTCACTTTCCACAGCAATAAAATGGAGCAAACAATACCTTCGCCCTTCAGGGTTGCCCGAATACCAAATGAGATGATGCCTGTGAAAAGGTCCGCTCAGTTCACAGGCAGGTTGCAAACGGAAAACACGTGCTCTACAAGGAAGGGGTTTTGTCTGTTTTGTTCACTGATGAATCCCCAGCACCAAAAAGAGGACCTGGCCCACAGTGGATGCTTAATAAAGAATTTGTTGATTGAATAAACAGCAGCCATTATAAATATTATTATCATAATTATTATGCAGTAATAGGCCTGGCTAAGCTGGAGCAGAGGAAAACAAAGGAGCTTTTTTACAGATAAGAAAACAGGCTGAGACAGGCGAAAGGATTTGCCTGAGGTTATACTCCTAGTAAGTCACAGAGCAGGATCTGGGTTCCCGGCCAGGGTCTTCAACCCCAACTCCTCTGTCCTCCTTGCCTGCCTATTTTTCTCCTGTCTTCTATAAGCATGCCTACTAAGTGCAGGCATCTGACAACATAACGGGGATAAAAAGAAACTTAAAACCAGAATTCTGGCCGTAAAGATCTTATAGACCTGTAAAGAAAATCTACAGGAAAATAATCTAGTTGAGAAAATTCAGGGTTTTGGTTTTTTTTTAATATGGACTATTTTCTTTTAAGTCTTTATTGAATTGTTATATTATGGCTTTTGTTTCATGTTTGGTTTTCTGGCTGCCAGGCATGTAGGATCTTTAGCTCCCTGCACTCCCTGTATTGAAAGGCCAAGTCTTCAACACTGGACCACCAGGGAAGTCCCAAGTTCAGGCTTTTGAAAACAGGGTGCCCAGAAGAGGGAGAGACATGGTAAACTTGCCTGCAGATGAGAGCTCTGAGCTACAGCCTGAAACAGAGAAGAGATGCAGAAATCAAGCCTGGTACTAAGCATGTACTGGAGGTGACCTAGGCAAGCTCTGGACAGGACACCGGTAGCTTGAGTTCAGCCACAGCCATCTTTACACCATGGAAACTGGCAAACTCCAGGAAGCAAAGTTCTCCAACTCTGTCCCCCACCCTCCAGCCCCTCCGAGAGCTACTTAATCAGCACACTACTTCTCAGAATAGACATGAACTAGAAAAAAGTTAACAGTCTCAGCAGACTCAAATTATGTCTTACCTTCTACCTGAACAATCCCTTGCCCCCCATCTTTTTGAAAAACACATTAGCTCTCTTGACAAAAAACATTTAAATCTGCCATCTCCAAGCACAAAATCTCCCCTCCCTACTTATCACAGGACAATTTCTGAGTGGGTCTCAGGCGGCGTCAGCGCATAAAACCTGCAATTTGCTCTGTGAGTGAGCTGGGAAAGCGAAGGGGATCCCTCCAGGCTGTATATAGGCATCCTTTCTTCTCCCTGCATGTAGTCCTGGGAAAATGACAAAAGTCTTATTTTCTATTCTGAGTCTTGTTTCCATGTCCATGTGAGCTGGTTAGACGGAAAAGAAAAAAGGGAAGAAAGGGTGGTCTAAATAGAGGGAAGTGCAGGAGTCAAGGAAAAGAAAGGTGTGCTTAAAACACACACATAGTTTTCACGAAACTGAGAAAAGTAACCTGACAATGTCACTTCACCAAACTGCTTTCCTCTGCTGCCTAAGCACAAGCCTGGACTATTTCCCAGCCTCCCTTGCAGGGAAGTGTGGCCCTGGACCAGAAGCTGGCCAATGGAATGTGAGAAGACATGATGCCCCCTACTTCCTGGCCAATAAGAACCTTCCACTGCCTCCTTCAATGCGTTTTTCCTTTTCATTGGCTTGACGCAGAGAGCGTGATGATCTGGGAAGCCACGTGTGGAAGACAGCAGAGCCACGAGGTGGGAGGAGACAGGGTCTTTGAATCATTGCGTGGAACACAGCTGCCCACTGATAAGAGTACCCATTTTGGATTTCACAGGAGTGAAAAATAAACTTGTGCTGGATGTGTTCTGTGTCTGTGTGTTTGCTGGTTTCCTACAAACGGAGGGATAGAAGCAGATGAGGGAAGACGACAAAGGGACTCCTGTGCATCTTCTCTCCAGCCTGGGAGAGAGGGGGCTTCTGTTCCAGGGCTCCCGCAGCGAGTCTCAGCCAGGAGGTAAACTGTTCGCCACTGGAGGCCAGAGTAAGAGCAGGACACCTCCTCTTCTTGGACAAGATTCAGGAACGCACCGTTAGTATGAATGCCCTTCCCTCTTTCAAAACAGCCCCACAGGCTCGTTAATGAGTCGGTCACTGCCGAGCATTTAAAGAACGTGTACCGTGTATAATGCCTAAGCTTGGGCTCCTCCCGTCCACAACTCCAGAGTCCAGTTGCCCTTCTAAAGACCGGCTTTCCCTCCCTTTCAGGCTCTGGAAAGAGGGAGAGGAGAAATCTTTCAGGCCAATGACTCCAAAGCTTGCTACTGACAGGACCGAAAATGATAGGTGGTACCAGGACATTCATCGGATAATACTGGTCCTTTAAAATTCAAAGTCAACCATTCTGATTTCTTCAATTAGAAAGTCTCATTTCATGCTTATATATCTTTTTTTCCCCTTGGTGAATATTTATTTATTTGGAGGCACCAGATCTTATTTGCTGAATCTTCCATCTTTAGTTGTAGCGCACAGGATCTTTTTTTTAGTTACAGCATGTGGGATCAAGTTCCCTTACCAGGGATCAAACCCAGGTCCCCTGCGTTGGGTCATAGAGTCTTACCCACTTATATTTTCTTAATGAGTCTTATACTCCATTTTTTAACAGAGAGAGACCAGAGCCGCAAGTAGCCTTGATCTGAGCTCTTAGTAGGCAACTCTACTGGGGACAGTTGAATGATGTTTTGCTTCACTGTATTTCTTTCTTTTTCTTGGGTTGTGTGTTGTTCTGGTGTTCTTGTGGTATTATTTGTTTCTGTTTTTCCCCACTAACTCCTCTTTATGTAACCCTGGGTTTCTATTTATGGTAATGATCTAAACATCCTTTATAAAAATAAATTCCAGACTTCCCTGGTGGTGCAGTGGATGAGAATCCACCTGGCAATGCAGGCGGCACGGGTTCGATGCCTGGTCTGGAAAGACTCCACATGCTACCAAGCAACTGAGCCCGTGCTCTAGAGCCTGCAGGCCACAACTACTGAGCCACATGATGCAATTACTGAAACCACACGCTAACGGGCCACAACTAACGAGCCCCTGTGCCGCAACTACCGAAGCCCATGCACCTAGAGCCTGCGCTCCATAGCAAGAGAAGCCACCGAAATGAGAAGCCCACACATGACAGTGAAGAGCAGTCCCCAGGCGTCACAACTAGAGAAAGCCCACATGAGGCTACGAAGATCCGGCGCAACCAAAGATAGATAAATAAATAAAGTAGTGTGTACATGTCCAAAAATATTAAAAATAAATAAGTTTAGGCTTAGGAAGTTTAAGTGGTTTTCATTTTTTTTTTTAATAGTAAAGAAATAGCAACCCAAAGGGTATATATGGCCATGGTTCAGCTTGGGAAGGTACATCAGTGAACGACATTTGGGAAACTCCGGCTTGCCCCGCAGGGTCGCACCTCAGGGCCTTTGCTCATGCTGGGCCCGCTGCCTGCTCTTCCACGCAGACCTCGCTAGGCTCCTGTGGCCTTGGTCCGGGCTGAAGTCATCTCCCAAAGAAGCTACGGTAACAATGTGCACATGGTCGGGCATGGGAAAGGCCAAGCCACACAGGCAAATCTGGGCGGCTGTTTTTTCCCAAAACAAGGAAAGGACAGTTCAGCGACCTAGGACACGGAGACCAGTGGGGAGAAGGGAGCTGTTGGGGCAGAGGCCATCTCACCCTCACACAATATGGATGGGAGGACAGAATAGCACCACCACTATAGAGACTTTGGCTGGTAACTGTACGTGGAGAAATTTATTCTAGACATATACTGATCCACGGGTGAAATGATGAATGTACAGCTTTATCTCGCAGAGCAAAATTCTGGAAATTGCCTAAACAATCCCTGCAACAACAGGGGCTTGATTCAGCAAACGATGATTCAGCTATTCAATGAAATACTATGCAAGAGTTAAAGCAGATAAAGTTCTTTATTTAGAAATATCAGGAAAGCTCTCTGATATATAAACACAGCAAAGAGAAAAATGCAAGGTTCAGGGCTTCCCGGGTGGCTCAGTGGTAAAGAATCTACCTGCCCATCAGGAGACACGGGTCGACCTCTGATCCAGGAAGATCCCACGTGCCATGGAGCATGGGCCTGTGACCTGCAACCAACGAGCCTGTGCTCTAGAGCCCTGAGAACTGCAACTACTGAGCTCATGAGCTGCAACTGCTGAAGCCCCACACTCTGAAGCCTCTGCTCCGCAATGGAGAAGCCACCTCGATGGGAAGCCTGCGCCCTGCCACCAGAGAGCAGCCCCCACTTGCCATAACTAGAGAAAAACCCGAGCGACATTGAGGACCGAGCACAACCAAAAATAAATAAATGAATAAATAAATAAAATTATATTAAACAGAAGAAAAGGTCCAGACAAGTATGTATAATATGCTGCCTTTGGGGGCAGAGAGAGCAAAACAGAAACCTACGGGTTTGCTCGTACTAGATGGCACGATGGGACACTGCCATTTTGCAAGTCAAATGACGTTCCACCTTAATAGAGTAACTCTGGAAGGAAAAGAAAAAACGGCGAATAACAGTTGACCAGGGAGTGTGGAGCAAGCAACCAGAGGACGACTAGGGAAGAAGAGAGACTTTACATTTTTGTCTAAACGTGGGGTTTTAAACCACATGAATGTACAACCGATTAAAAATATAGAAGAATGAATAATTAGGGCTCCAGAGCCAACTTTTCTGGCACGGAGTGCTTGTGTCTATATCCATGCCAGAGGGGGTGCTCAGGGAAGCACTGTGTACATCTGACACCTGGTGGGGGTGGGGGTGTCCCAGGGGAGCCTCTGACAAATTCCCACCTACAGGATTTGCTCGGTGACATTTCTGAGCCTACCTGCTGGGTCAGAGCTCAGAGACCCCCAGCTTTGGCCAGGCTTCTGGCAAGGCTGCCGCCAGTCCTGTGGGGTCACGGGGTTGGCAGCAGGCTGCCGTGACCTTGGGGTAATACCCCCTTCCCAGATAGGGTTGCACGGAGCGAGGGCTGATGGGAAGAGTGATGGAGCAGTCACGCGATCTCCCTTACCAGGGATGCGGCTTGGCCAAACGTGGCTTTACAGAGATGGATCCCCACCGCAGCCCCTCCCCAGACTGTGGTGGGCTCCACACCCCTCCTGGAGACGGGAGGAGAACGGCGGTCCCCAGTCTGGGCTGCTCTCTGGTTCCTCATTCAACAACACCCAAAGGAATCACTGAAGAAGCAGCACAGGTATAATTATAATGACAAGTGCCGCTACTGAGTGACACCTGTGTGCCAGGCACTGGGGCGAGGGTGCATGAGTGCTCAGTCTCCTCAGTCGTGCCCAGCTCTGAGACCCCATGGACTGTGGCCCGCCAGGCTCCTCTGCCCATGGGGATTCTCCAGGCAAGAGTACTAGAGTGGGTCACCGTGCCCTCCTCCAGGGGATCTTCCCAGTGCAGGGATCCCACCTGCATCTCTTACATCTCCTGCACTGGCAGGCAGGTTCTTTACCACTAGTGGCTAGCACTTGACATCAACCATCTCATTTTAGCCTCACGACACTCTCACTGGGAAGTTGCCACCATACTCCAAGGCCGGGGAGACTTAAGCTCAAGAAGAGTGACCTGTTGAATGAAGCAGTGTCATCTGACCCCAAAATCCGTGCTCCAGATCACTAAAGGATGTCTTGTGCCTCTGTTTCTCCATCTGGGAAAGTGGGAAAAGCAACAAGGCTTGTAAACAGGGGCTGAGGAAAGGGGCTGGAGATGTTTAGACCAGAGAAGACTCTCGAAGGTATTAAGATAACAATCTTTGCATCTCCCCAGGGATGTCCAGGGCAGGCACTGCTAATCGCTCACCAANGCGGGGACCCACCGCCCGGGAGGATGATGGTTCAGCAAGCGATCGTGCTGCTCCCACTAACCCCGGCCCCGTGGAGATGGAACTGTTCCAGTCCAGGCGGCTTTTAGGTTTCTTTCTGGACAGGAAGGAGACCCCCTTTCCAGACCCTAGGCCCTGACCTGCTCTGTAAAGGGTGGGGCCCCTTCCTGAATCACCAACAGCCCAAGAGTAAGGACAATTCTTCCTGTGCCCCACGAAACCCAGTGCCAAGCCCTAGGACCTGTCCTCAGCCAGGAAGCCCGAAACGGGGAAGGAGGCGATGTCGGAGCTCAACAAGGCAGCAGACAACCTGGTTAAAGCCCCGCTCTGCACCCAGGTGCAGCACGGCCCTCGGCCAATCCAGGTGGGTCCAGAATGCTTCCCCAGGGGGAGGGCAGCGCTGGGCATGGGTTCCAGGGACTTTCTTCCATCCCAACCTGCGGAGTTATCTAGAAGAGCCACCTTGGTGACTCCAGCCCTCCCCAGAGCCCACCTCTGGGGTGGGCGTGGCCAGAGCCTAGACTTGCACACGCGTCCTTACTCCTCACAGAAGCAACAATAATAAACAGACCTGCTAGTTACTGAACACTTCACTCTGTGCCTGCCACGCCGGCTCTACAGGCACTGTTTCATCTGGTCCTCCCACCAACACTGTAAGGTAGCGACCGTTACTGTGCCCATTTCCCAGCAGAGGAAACTGAGGCCCAGATCACACGGCAAGCTGGAGTCCAGGTCCCCACCCCAACCCTTGAGGTCACACAGGCAGCCTCTCTCTCCCCAAGACAGGTCAAAGTAGGAAAGAAATCTCAGGTACACCCTGAAATCAATAGCTGGAATTGGAGGAGGTGGACAGGGTCCATATTTCCGAAATCCATAGGCCTTCCTGAGTCCTGAAAGGCCAAACCCTAACCCTGCCCCTATTGTGTAAGCCAGGTCATGGGTGTACCACTCTGAGTCTCAGTTTTTGTATCTATAAAATGGGTAGGATCCTGCCAGATTAGCCTAAGGAATACCACTGCTTAAAGCCACAGAAGGGAGGAACTTCCCTGGCAGTCTAATGGTTAAGACTTCAGACTTCCACTGCAGCTGGTACGGGTTCGATCCCTGGTCTGGGAACTAAGATGCTGCATGGTACGGCCATATTTTCAAAACTAAAATAAAATTTTAAATAAATAAATTTCCTCTTCTAATAAATTAAAAAAGATTCAGGAGCTGGAAGATTGAGTCCAGCCCTGAGGACAAGGTGGAGAAGCTGCTTGGCCTCCGTGCCTCCAGATGGATCGAGGGGAGGGGAGCGAACAGGAACAGGAAGCCAGTGGTGCGTGGTGTAGACTCAGCCCCGCATCACCAGCAGCCCAAGAGAGAAAGGATGATGCTTCCTGTGCTTCACCGAAGAAAAGCTAAAGAGCCCCTTGATGAAAGTGAAAGAGGAGAGTGAAAAAGTTAGCTTAAAGTTCAACATTCAGAAAATGAAGATCATGGCATCTGGTCCCATCATTTCACGGCAAATAGATGGGGAAACAGTGGAAACAGTGAGAGATTTTATTTGGGGGGGCAGCAAAATCACTGCAGATGGTGATTGCAGCCATCAAATTAAAAGACGCTTAACTCCTTGGAAGAAAAGTTATGACCAACCTAGACAGCATATTAAAAAGCAGAGACATTACTTTGCCAACAAAGGTCCATCTAGTCAAGGCTATGATTTTTCCAGTGGTCATGTATGGATGTGAGAGTTGGATTATAAATAAAGCTGAGAGCTAAAGAATTGATGCTTGTGAACTGTGGTGTTGGAGAAGACTCCTGAGAGTCCCTTGGACTGTAAGGAGTTCCAACTAGTCCATCCTAAAGGAGATCAGTCCTGATGTTTATTGGAAGGACTGATATTGAAGCTGAAACTCCAATACTTTAGCCACCTGATGTGAGAGCTGATTCATTTGAAAGGACCCTGATGCTAAGAAAGATTGAGAGCAGGAGAAGGGGATGACAGAGGATGAGATGGTCAGATGGCATCACCGACTCAATGAACATGAGTGTGGGTAGACTCCGGGAGTTGGTATCAGACAGGGAGGCCTGGCGTGCTGCAGCTCATGAAATTGCAAAGAGTCCGACACGACTGAGCGATTGAACTGAACTGAACTGAACAACATCTCAGGCTTTCCAGTTATTCAGTCAACAGATGTTCATTGCTTAAGATGACTTGAGTTATGTTTCTACATTAAAATGGAGATATTGATGTTAATACTCAAATATTACTGCCCTGACTTATTTATTTGCTATTCCTCCTTTGTGTCTTGCATGCATGCGTGCTTAAGTCACTTCAGTTGTGTTTGACTGTTTGCAACACTATGCGCTATAGCCCACCAAGCTCCTCTGTCCATGGGATTCTCCAGGCAAGAATACTGGAATGGGTTGCCATGCCCTCCTCCAGGGGATCTTCCTGATGCAGGGGTCAAACCAGCATCTCCTGAAGTTCCTGCATTGCAGGTGGATTCTTTACTGCTGAGCCATGGGGGAAGCCTCTTTTGTGTCTTACTGACTGTAATATCCCTATCACTCAGGACACAGAGCCCGGGACATTACTTGGAGTTTACAAATGACTTTGGAATGAGTGCTCCAGCCAAGTATATTGATCAAATATGATAGCGTTTAAGAATATTGGCTCTAGAATCTGATTTCCTGGGAAACATATCCTTGGATTGACCACGTTCAATATCTTCATCTTTAAAGTGAGGATCATGGAAATAACAACCCCTAAAGGGGATTATGAGAATTAACTGAGTTAATGAAAGTATAGAGTTAACACACTGCCTAGCACAGAGAAAGCATTCAATACATGTTAACAGTAGATGTTATTTTTGGCTGTTCAATTATCAGTAATATCTGTCATACACATCCTGGAATGACACAGTATATGAATTCCATCCAGAGTTCAGTTGGTAACTGTATATTACCTACATACTAACTTGCTTTGGAGAAGGGAATGGCACCCCACCCCAGTACTCTTGCCTGGAAATTCCCATGGATGGAGAAGCCTGGTAGGCTGCAGTCCATGGGGTCGCTGAGTCAGACATGACTCAGCGACTTCACTTTCAGTTTTCACTTTCATGCATTGGAGAAGGAAATGGCAACCCACTCCAGTGTTCTTGCCTGGAGAATCCCAGGGATGGCAGAGCCCAGTGGGCTGCCGTCTGTGTGGTCGCACAGAGTCGGACACAACTGAAGCGACTTAGCAGCAGCAGCAGCAGCAGCAACTAACTTGCTTATAGAATGGGCCTGAGAGAAGCCAAACTGGAGAACTAGTCTAAAGCACTGAAAATACATGAAGGCCTGATATAAAGATCAGCAAACCAAAGCCTGTGAGGTTACAGGCAGATTTTTCTGAGCTTCGTTTTTCCAGATTCACATTGAAGATTATTTTTCAGACATGCCAGCAGGTACCTGGCCCATGTTTTTTTACTACATTTTTAGAAGTTTGATTTGACATCATGTGGGTGAATCCAAACAATGAGCACCCATCAAAAAAGCATGATGAACAAGTAGACAGAAAATCAATAAGGATGTAGAGGACTTGCACAATTCCATCAGCTAAGTTGACCTACCTGGCATTTATAAAACACTTCAGCCAAAAG
>SJYV01028851.1:0-21741 GCA_006410875.1 Neotragus pygmaeus | reverse complement strand
ATCACCACCACAGGTTTTTTCAGCACTTTCTTGTAGAGTGAGTAATCTTGTAACCTATTTCACCTAAGGCAAACATTCACTTGATGAACTATTTTTCCAAAGAGGAAGTTGACCTTGGTGTCCTCCAAAGCTTATAGAAAATGATAGCTTAAATAATTTTCATCCTCTCCTGCCTTGTCCGCCCATAATTCTTCCCCTAAGAACTTTTAAAAGTTATGTTTCAGAATGAGAATGACTCCAGGTTTTTTCATTTAATCCTTTCAATGTATACCTCCTAAGAAAGGAAGAAAAATCTGGGCATAACTCAGAGACAGATGGGGGAGAGAAAAAAATAAGCTGAACAAAAGAATAGATTCCACATAATATATTTTTTTAATCTACATGCTTAGAACTCTGTAAGAGTTCCATACTTTTCACTGCTACTGTAAAATAATTTTTGTAGCCTTCCATGCTCCTCTGTCCATGGGATATTCCCAGGCAAGAATACTGGAGTGGGTTGCTATTTCCCCCACCGTGGGATATTCCTGATCCAGGGACTGAACAGGCGTCTCCTGCATTGGCAGGCAGATTCTTTACCGCTGAGCCACAAAAAATAATTTTAATAAAAACAAAGCCTCATTAATGGGATGTTTTGTTCTGGCTCACCGGAGTGCAGGTTTTGGGAGGGCATCGCTGAGGGCGAAGGGTCAGTGGTGCTCAACGTTACAAGAAAATTGCTGGGCCTTTAAGACCAGGTCTTTTATACATGACACAGATGATTGGGTAAAATATGTTCTAATGATAGTGCAGCTATATTGCTAGAACTAATAATGTCAACATTTGGGAATGGGTAATTTCACCAGCTTATTGTTTTGGCTTTTCCCATCCATCTTTAAATAATCTTCTGCTAAAATATTACAGCTGTCTCTTATACACATCTAGATGTGTATAAGAGACAGATACTCAGCTGTATTTATTCCAAATACCTAAACATCTAGAGAAAGTATAACTCAAAAAATATTTAAGGGAAAAAAACTCCTCCTTTTAGCATTACAACTGTGAGTGTCAAATTATGCATTTTAAAAACTAATAATGCAATTTTCTAGTCTTTTACCAGTATTATAGTAATTTAAATTTAAAATCAGTCTTATACCTGTATTTATAACTGCTTATCTTTGGATTAAAATGAAATAAGAAATATATACTAGTTACCAATTCAAGTGTTCCATCAATATTTTCAGAAGTTTAATTCTGAAGTTCATTGACATTTCCAACTTATTGTTCACAGCATGGAGAAACAGTTTTAATAAATGTTTATATTTAAATAGATTTAATTTGGATTTTTCTATTTAAAAATGGATCAATTTAATAAGCATTTCATCTATTTTACCAAATCATGTGTTACTATATTGTAGATACAAAACAATTCTTTGAAAATAATGAGCAAATTAAAACAGAAATTAGTAATAAATCACTAAGATAACATAATGTTCCTTGTGATTTGACTTTGCAAAAAGGTTTTTGGCTGAAAACTCTGAATTCTCTTGGTATGTGTCAGGCAAATCCAAAAATTGAGTTTATATAAAAACTCCTGCTACATTCTTGGAAAATTAAAACTGTGGTTCATCATTTTATTAATAAGTGACCCTAGTTGTAGGAATTTTAGTAAGCCAGTGTCTGCCACTTCCTTTGCAAAAAGTCGAGACACCTCTAATCTTAGAAGGCTGAGTAGTCAGCCCATGGTCTATGCTTTATTTAGAGACAAAAACTCCCTAATCTCTGGTCAGTAGTTGAATTTTTGATCCCTGTATGGGAGAAAAATACATTTAGAAATTTGAAAATTTGCCCAAACCTGGTCATGCACTTTTGCTTTTGCACAGTCAAACAGCAAAAATATAAACAAGCTTTTCTTAAACAAGAAGCTGCACAAAAAGCAATCCAGATAAGTAACCTTTCTTCATTTCTGGATTTGGCTGTAACATGTAGTTTTAAAAAGCTAAAAATATGTTCTTAATTGTAGAATTTATTCTAAATGTTCTTCCTGTTCTGAGAATTCATTGACCTATTTGCCACTAATATATTCAAGTCTACAACTACTAACCCATTACCAAGAGCACAATTGATTAAGAATATTTGCATTTTTAAGTTGTAGATAAAAATCTAATGTTCTGAATAAATGTTATCTGAAGAATATATGAACTAAAAGAAATATTCATTTTTCAAGAGAATTTCATCAAAATTTGTCTGAATGTTATGTTAAAAGTTGATCATGTACATAAAACTTCTGTAATAATGGTAAAACACATCGTCTAGATTGGGACATATAAGACTTTGTGAAGACATAGATAAAACCGTTAGTTTGCAATTTCCTAAAATAAAAGTGATGGCTGAAAATGGTCACAATACAGTTTAATCATATTTTCATCTAAGAACATTCTACATGCAGAACAAAGAGGTGGAACTATAGCCCACTTATTATGCTGAGCCAAAAGAGGAATGTATCTATATTTGGGGGGGATGTATTTAAGAATACTCTAATTTATTTAAAATTAAAATGTTATAAACCAAAAAGTTATTTTTATTGATATTAAATTATTAGGAGTGCTTTACAGCTATGAATAAAGACTGTCAACTTTTTATTATTTAGCTCATATAAGAAAACTCTTCAAATTCAATATATTAAATTCTAAAAAAGTTTCTAATTGCTATACATTTTAACAATCAATTAATAGTTAGATGAAGCAAGACATTTAAAAAATAATAAACATATTAAACATTAAATTTCATCATCTAAAGTCCTACTTCAAATTTTAATTTCTGAAAAGTCAAAATAATCATTTGTTGATGAAATAACTTTATTGACTTTCTGTAAAAGTTTAATAATACATTTTAATTAATTAACATAAGTAATAATATGTAAATCCTAAATGTCTCACACTGAAAGCAAAATAAATCTTACACATTTTTGTGCACTTTCAATTCACAGCTACTTCATTTATGGACTTTAACTGGTGACAAAAAAAAATGGCTCAAAAAAAATATCAGCTCCAAAAACTGACAAATGTGCAGCAAAAGATTATGAAAACATGCAGTGGTTTCATTAAATTAACAACAATAAATAGAAAAATGTAACTAACGTATTACCAGTTTGTGCCATAAATTTAGCAGCATCAGCTTGTTCCTGAGGGACCCTTTTTTCATGAACAGATCGAGGTCGCTGACTTTTAATTGTATGATCTCCCATCATTCCAAATTCTAAAGACAGAATAAAGGTATATGAAAGCTCGTGTGTAGACATTTCTCACAAATCACATCACTGTCTCATGCAATATGTTCCTACACAGATCTAGAAGTTACTGATTCATTCCATGATTCTAAATTTTCTAGGCTCATCTGCTTGGAATATTTCTAAACTCCAGTCAAAAAAAATCTATAAACAAGAACAAGATTTCAAGAGACAATAATAACAGTCAGTGAAATGAAACATCGGGTTTTAAGTCAGCTTAATTAAAAGAAGTAGTGTATTCTTGTCTAATCATGTTCTGAAGCAACGCATCAGAAAAAATACAACCACAGTGCTAACTTCTTCTTCAGAGAATCCTGATTGCAAAGCAGTTGCTGCTTTGCTGAAGAGTGATCACCACCACAGGTTTTTTCAGCACTTTCTTGTAGAGTGAGTAATCTTGTAACCTATTTCACCTAAGGCAAACATTCACTTGATGAACTATTTTTCCAAAGAGGAAGTTGACCTTGGTGTCCTCCAAAGCTTATAGAAAATGATAGCTTAAATAATTTTCATCCTCTCCTGCCTTGTCCGCCCATAATTCTTCCCCTAAGAACTTTTAAAAGTTATGTTTCAGAATGAGAATGACTCCAGGTTTTTTCATTTAATCCTTTCAATGTATACCTCCTAAGAAAGGAAGAAAAATCTGGGCATAACTCAGAGACAGATGGGGGAGAGAAAAAAATAAGCTGAACAAAAGAATAGATTCCACATAATATATTTTTTTAATCTACATGCTTAGAACTCTGTAAGAGTTCCATACTTTTCACTGCTACTGTAAAATAATTTTTGTAGCCTTCCATGCTCCTCTGTCCATGGGATATTCCCAGGCAAGAATACTGGAGTGGGTTGCTATTTCCCCCACCGTGGGATATTCCTGATCCAGGGACTGAACAGGCGTCTCCTGCATTGGCAGGCAGATTCTTTACCGCTGAGCCACAAAAAATAATTTTAATAAAAACAAAGCCTCATTAATGGGATGTTTTGTTCTGGCTCACCGGAGTGCAGGTTTTGGGAGGGCATCGCTGAGGGCGAAGGGTCAGTGGTGCTCAACGTTACAAGAAAATTGCTGGGCCTTTAAGACCAGGTCTTTTATACATGACACAGATGATTGGGTAAAATATGTTCTAATGATAGTGCAGCTATATTGCTAGAACTAATAATGTCAACATTTGGGAATGGGTAATTTCACCAGCTTATTGTTTTGGCTTTTCCCATCCATCTTTAAATAATCTTCTGCTAAAATATTACAGTGAACTTTGTGCAATTAAGCAGTGCATTTTTGTATGCACAGCTCTGATCTTTTGTGTGAGGAGAAAACATTAGCACGTGTTTTGTCCAGCCTGGCAGCTTTCCTCATAAATATTAAAAGTATGGCACCTGACAGATTGATTTATCAGAAATCCTTGCCAGACACTCTACACAAGTGAACATCCCAGGAGAAATTTGAGAAATTTAAATGTGTGTTTTTGTCAGTTTAGATAGAATCCAAGGCAGGAAATTGAAATTTTCATAAAATGTCAGTTGGTTTAATCTTGTAAGAATCCATCACTGTTTCCCATCGCTGCCAACAACCTTTCAGTGCGTTTGTTTATGTGCACTGTAGGTTCTGCCTAAATCATGCTTCATTCTGCTAATAAGAAGCATCTAATCACATATCATTTAGTGATTTTGGAAAGTGACTACTTTGAAAATTTATATCTAGATTCATGCACTATCCAATATTTTAAAATATTAAATATAACTGAAATTTTTCTGGATCTGAAATAGCAAAGGAAATTTAGTAGTAATTTTTATTAACAGTATGCTTTACCTTCTGTCCCCTTGAATTTATCATTTAAATTGTGTATATGTGTGTGTCTATCAGGGCATCTGAATCAGAGCGCAGGTTCACGAAAATAATCTGGAGGCTCTGACAACTAGACTAAGGCCGTTTGGGCATTCGGAGAGTAAAGGATAGCAAAAGAAATTATCCCATGCCCACAACATCCTAACTACTAGGTAACTTTATTACCTGCTTTAGAGAAGGCAATTCTTCAACTCAGTGGCAGTATGATAATAGCCTGCAATTTGTTTTCTAAGGAAAAACAGTTTACTGTACAGGACAATGATCCTGAAATTTAGGAGTCTGAGGATATAGGCTGACACTGCTGAGATCATTTTAAAAGTGTCATATTCAATTTTTAATAATTCTGAAGTTTAAAAATGAGTTTACTTATTTTTTAAAAATAAGCATTAGTTATTTCAGTGAATATGTCATATTATTGGTTGGAATGTGATTGAAATATCCCAAATATATTTATATTACAAATTAGATTTATATATTCTTCGATCTAGTCAATTCTACTTATTAATCACCAAGGTTATAAAATATTAGTGCTGATGCCTTATCATAGGTCACAGTATTTAAGAAATTCTTCAATCATATATGAACTTTATTACATAATTTTTATACAACCAAAAGTTTAAATGAAATTTTTATTATTGCCATCAAAACAACTTATCTAAAATTACTTTAAAAATTAAAACTATTATGAAGTCTTGATGTAACTAAATTCCTTATAAGACAGATGACATGTAGGCCATTTATTTCTTTTTCTCAGATGGAAAAGCAACACTATGGTGGTATTTTTTTTAATGTTCTAGACTGACTGTTTCAGACCTAAAATAATCCCAATTTGTAAGTAACATATGTAAACTCTTACCTAATTAAATGACTTTCTCTTGCCAATGTTTATGTGCCGAGTGTTTGGAAAACAATAAACATCTTTGTTTAAGTGTTATTATCAATGGTGAGGTTTAACAACAAACGTTATCGCTCCATCCATATCTCACAATGGGATACTTTCAAATATCGGTATTCTCTTTCAAGATGATATTATCCTCTTGACTTCTTATGAAAGTAAAGGCCAATTAAATCTCCAAACTTTAAAAATAACAGCTATTATGTTTGCTATTATTCTCTTACTTGGTGAGTGTGAGTGAAGGGAAACCTTTAGCGTGTTATACTTGCTGAATTAAGTTCTTCATGATTGTTGATTCATATTCAAATGGTTCAAAGGTCATATACTACATTAGTTACACGAGAAAATAGCATAGCCAAATAAAAAGGTGATCTGCTTCGGTGAAAGCAATGAAAAGCAAGTTATGGAATCAGATGAAGTCATGTATAGCATAATATTGTGTATATACATATGGTATATGGCTTATGAAAATACAGGGTTATTTCCTATATCTTTATGCTGATACTATCAATGAAGGGGTCGATAAACAACTGTGTTCATGTATAAAACTCATATGGCTTCCGTGTTTAGGCACATTTTCTCATAGAAACTCTTTCACTGCACTTTGAAAAAAAGCAGTAGCCTCTGGAAGTTAGATACAAATGTGTTGCTTTAAATATAGTTTTATGTCTTTTATTCCCCCACCCAGGACTTATAAGTAGATGACTAAGAAACAAATATACTCTTAAACTGACTCTTGGTGTTCAATTTTCAGTTATGAATTTTTTTCTGGAAATCAAGGGTTATAATAAAGTGAAATCATCAATAAGTTAAAACACACATAATTCATTATTTTACCATGTGTTTATTCTTCAACGAATGGACAAGTAGAACATCAGATTATTTGATAACAGTTGTTACTGCCATCTAGCTTGCAATATAAATATTAACTTCACATTGTCAGATAGCTTTCGCTCATCTTTCCACAGAAACTATTCTAGCTCATTATTGCTTCTCAAGAAACTCTCAAAGTTATGCTCTACTTTTATGCTACAGCCCCATTGCATGACTTTTGGTCATGGAAATGGTCAGGCCAATACACCCTTTCTCTTCATTTCCTTCACCTGAAACACCTCTTTCTCCAGGCATGCTTGCAAAAAAGCCTCCCCAAGTCCCACCTCCAATGGCACCACTGCCATGAACTAACCAACCAATCAGCATCAGCTTCCATATGCCTTAACTTCTGTCTGTTTTATGTCAATAATGTATTTTCAATTATTAGATTGGGTGTTTTATTCCCCCAACTAGATTATAAACTTCTATGAGAAGGAAGTACACCTTATGAGATTTAAAATCACCACCTGCTTTGCAAAGGTAGGGTTCAATATTTATTCTTAAATAAATTTTATTCTATGAATTGCCTCTTCAAAATGCAAATTTTAAGATGCTGAGAATCATTTCTTCAATATTCTTTGGTGAACAGTTCAATGGGTAAAAAATAAAATTCTTAAAAAGTACTTAAAAAGTTAGGTATGTATGATTATGACAGTCAACATTTCGTTTGTCAACAGCATTTACTATATATTTTAATGTATAAATATATTCAGGTTATGAAAATAATGAAAATACTACTTTATTTAGGACTGAAATCTCAGTGCCCTAAAACAAAGCTTAATGTTTTAAAATATTACTTAATTTTTGTCAATTATTTACTATGTTAAGCGTTAAAATTGCAAAGATAAGTAAGAAATAGTCTCTGATACTTTCACACCCAAGAGAAGCCACTAAACATGGCTTGAGCCTTTCAAGTACATAAAATTACATATCTTAATCGAAGTAATTAGCTACACTTACATGTTATTAAATTTGTTTATTTTTACACTTATTGGAAATAGAGTTGGCACAGTTATTTTTCATGCATAAATTATTTTGTATGCGTAAGATTGCTTGGAGTTCTCTAGGTAGTGACAAGGAGCCAGATTATCAGTCATTATAATATCCTTCTGTTTTCTGAGATTTTTTAAAAAACATTTAATGTGATTAGACTTAAAAATTGTATTCTCTCCCTCACCAAGTATTCGTTGAGTACTTGTACAAGCAGGTGATTTATGGAAACAAACAGATGATTGAGGAAAAGACTATTATCTTTTGCATTCTGTATCATCAAAGACATTTCTAGGACTTACATGAACCATTGGAAACAAGGAATTTTAAGATTAGGGGTCATTAGTTGAAATTCTAAAGGACACCGGTTAAGAAAAACCTTTTACTGTTAATTATAAACGTTGTTGTTGCTCAGTCACTCAGTCGAGTCCTAGTGTGTGCAGCCCTTTGGACTGTAACCCGTCAGCGTCCTCTGACCATAGGCTTTTTCAGGTAAGAATACTCCTGTGGATTGCTGCTTCCTCCTCCAGGGGATCTTTCTGAGCCAGGGATTGAATCCATGTCTCCGGCCTGTCCTACAGTGCAGGAGTCTCTTCAACACTGAGTCACCGGGGAAGCCCCAGTTTTAAACATACTAATACTTTAATTTCCCAACCAAACAGGATAGAATAAGTGAATAAATGACAATTTACAAAGAATTAATTCAAGAATGACCACAGCATAATAAATATCAGGAAATATTTAAATAAAATACATTTTTAGAGGATCAAAAAATGAATGCTAATATTTAAAATAAATTAATTTCTATAAAGAAACACTAGAAATCTGAGCAATCCATTCTTAAAAATTAAAAGATTACTTGATATCCTTTCCTTCAAATTACTTCTTGGTTTCATTGACATAATCAGATACTTGGTTACAGGAACAAAGATGCTGTTTATTATAAAAATAGAATCTTGCTTTTGAAAATATTACCACGGAAATGATATTTTTCAACATTGGCCATTTCTCTGTTAAGTAAATGGGTGATTTTACGGCACTCTAAATTGGACAAAAGATAGTATAATCAAAGGGTATACTGTTACTATGCCCACAGAAAAACTAAAAATGATCAGGTGTTTTAAGTTGCTAAATTACAAAACCCAAACTATTTTACAGAAACAGTTGTCAAATATATTTAGTATTGATACTCTTAGACAACAATGATATATTCTAATTTACTGTATTTCCAAATACAAGCTTTGAAAAATAATTATATATAATAATAGATTTTTAAATCTCTTCTCAAACATGTATTCAAAAATTATATTATAAAACATCTTATCTAGAATGATTCCAGGACATTTGGGGTATAAACCTTTACATCATTATTTTTATACTAACTCTGACTTCTGGGAAATGTTAGTAAGTTGGGTGCACCATTCCATATAAGAAATCATCAATGTCAGAATTATTTTTTAATATTTAGTTAGTATATATTATCCAATTGTATGATCTCATCTCTTTCTGGGATAAGTTGGAATTTTTATAAACTATCAGTAATTATTTGCTTGAAAAATACTTTATTTGTTGGAGATGAGTAAAATAAATATAGTGTGTGTGTTAGTCGCTCAGTTGTGTTTGACTCTTTGTGACCTCCATTGACTGTAGCCTGCCAGGCTCCTCCATCCACAGGGTTTTCCAGGCAAGAATCCAGGAGTGGACTGCCATTTCCTTCTCCAGTGGGATCTTCCCCACCCAGGGATGGAACCCGGGTCTCCTGCATTGCAGGCAGACTGTTTACCATCTGAGCCATAGTATGGCTTAAAATACATATAGAAACACATAAAAAATAAAAGCAATTCTACTTCGAATATCAAACTAGTAGTATTCATCTCTTCTTGTTGACCTGCATCAGAATTTAACATTTTAGCACAGCAGTGGCCAAATAAGATGCTATGCTGTAAGTTCCGGCACCTTTGTAGGGAACTAAAACCCTCACACTGTAAAATGAATCTTATTGCTAATGTGACTCAATAAGATCTTAGGGAATCTGAATGAAAAGAAAGTGAACTGGGCTGTCCATGGATGAACCATTTCTGTATTTTCCTAACAATAACAGGGCTGGCTGGCTTTCTGCCAATCTCTCTGACATGAGAGGACATCAGGCGCACAGAAAGCCTTTTTCCGGCCTTATGAAGAACCCTGGAAAGTGTATATATCTAATAAAATGAGAAACTCTTGTAGGATTTTAGAGGCAATGAGTGAGAAATCATGGTTTGATTTGCATTTAGGTAGATTACAATAACTGAAGAATGGAGAGCAGACTGTAGGGAAAAATAATTAGAGGCAGCATAAACTATGAAAAGCGGCTGTCCACATACAACCATCTGTGATTGGGCAGAGGGTCAGGTTCGATGGACAGGTTTCTGGCAGCTCCTAAAGATAGAGGAGTAGATAGATGGGGTACCCCCATTAGATAAGAACCAGAAGGACACACAGAATGATGGCCAGCCCCAGCTTACTGCAGGCTGAGTACATCTTTGGGTCCAAATCATTGGCAATTAGAGTACATTTCAATGCCCCAAAAGCTTACAGGAAAAGTGTTTTACAGAAAAGTTTATGTTTACAAAATTCACACATTTCAGTATAATGTTTTTCATAGATGCTACCTTTGTGTACGTACATATATATTGTACATGTTATATAATCTATATATTATATATTATGTATTTGTTTAAAATGTTTAAGAAAAATTCCTTTATGATTTTTTAATTAAAGCTCATATCCATTTGGGACTTTTCAACTTAAGTTCAATCTTATTTACTATAACAGTATACATGCATGTGTGATCAGTTGCTTCAGTCGTGTCTGATTCTTTGCCACCCTATGGACTATAGCCTGCCAGGCTCATCTGTCCATAGGATACTCCAGGGAAGAATATTGGAGTAGGTTGTCATTCCCTCCCCCAGGGGATCTTCCCAACTCAGGTATCCAACCCAAGTCTCCTGTGTCTCCTGCATTGTGGGAGGGTTCTTTACTGCTGAGCTACCAAGGAAGCCCACTATAACAGTAGAGCAGAGAATAATTTAACTGAAAGAAATATCACCCTATGCATATTTACTGAAAGAAATAATTTAATAAGATACTCCATGAAAATAATTAGTGCATTCAACATTCCAACTGGAAGTTAAAAGATTAGGTAAGTGGTTGCTTGACCAAAACAGTTCAACATATATATAGTGGGTATTCCATGAAATGATTGTTTGTTTGTTGGTTGGTTTTTATAAGCACGGAAATTCAGAAACATCTTTATTGCACTTAAATTACATTCACTTGATTCACATGATCTCAAGGTTGTATCTGGAGGTAAGAAAAGAGAATTTACTCTGACATTTATGCTTTTTGACCTATCTATTTTGTTCCTACATAATCTATTTTTTAAGTAAACAGTTCTACTCACATATTTTACCATTTATCTATTGCTATATTTCTACAATTTATTACATAATATTTTAGTTTAAAGCATTATTTATACATAGTTACTGAAAGAAATAACAAAACTGACTTATTTAATGAAAATGATTAAGATGTATATAGTGTTTATTTCTAAAAATAATTATAATACTATCTTTACTACTTCCTTAACACACCTTATTTTTAAGGGATATGTGAACACATGTGAATGATATTTTCAGGATTTTTCTAGGATAAAAACTATTTATAATCAATTAACATATATTCAAACTTGTTTCCACAGGTTGTCCTTATTAGTATTGAAGCCCAAGAGGCATTCAAAAAAGAGAACTAAAAACAGTTTGCAGTATCAAAGAAGTGCGCTTCATATACCTACAGAGGAGGAAGACCACTGAAACTCAGATGGAAGCTACAACTTAATGTCGCAGTGGACAAGCAGAAGCAGCTTCTCTTTGAGCATCACACCTGAGCTTCTCTTAACCTGCTTCCTCCTCTTGCAAAAGGGCATTCTAGGAACAGGTTTCTGAGGTCTTCTGAAGCACTAAAACTGCATCATTTTCTCAGGTCAGAAGTTGGTGAATGGACCTGTGGGCCATCTCTCAGAAGACCCAGAGGCCTAGAGGCTGTGCCTGCTTGCCTAGAGTGCCCAGAACAACAAGGCCCCAGAGTCTAAGGAAAACATGGAGCTGTAGCAGCTTCTACACCTTTTCTCAAGTCACTCAGTGTGGAACAGAGACAGGCCTGGGACCTGGAACGCTTTGTTGAAGTGCTCACACCTGGATGCACCTCTCTTGGGTAACAAAACACAAAGAAACTGTATGGGACTAAAAGTAACTGTGTGCATGCACATTTAAGGCAAATTCTGGACCCAAAAGACACAAAGAGATGGAAAAACCCAACTGCCACTTTTGAAGGGACTGGAGCAAAAACCAGGTATCAAAAGCAAAAGCAGGGTACCACACACTGCCCCTGCATGCAGCACCACCTAAGGGGCGGGCAAGCACCTAAGCCCCTCTCTGGGTGGACTCCTCTATACACCCCTTCCCTCACCCCATATAAGGGAAAAGCTGACTCCCCCACCTGCATTCTGAGCAAGCAAGGAAACTGTTGCTTGTTCTCCCTCCCCTCTGCCTCAGCAGGGGCCCCTATAAAGTTTGCCTGAATTTCTTGGCTGGCCTCTAGCAAATTCCTTTAAGGAAGCAAAAAGTCCTGGACAGTAAAAGAACAGGTCCTTGGGTGAATGAGTTCAGTGGTTCAGTCTTATCTGACTGTTTGCAACCCCATGGACTCCAGGACACCAGGCTTCTCTCTACTTCACCATCTCCCAGAATCTGCTGAAACTCATGTAAATCAAGTCAGTGAAGCCACTCAAGCATCTCATCCTCTGTGGTCCCCTTCTTCTCCTGAATTCAATCTTTCCCAACATCAGGGACTTTTCTAATTAGTCAGTTCTTTGCATAAGGTGGCCAAAGTATTGAAGCTTCAGCTTCAGTATTAGTTCTTCCAGTGAAGATTCAGGACTGATCTCCTTTAGCATGGACTGGTTGGATCTCCTTGCAGTCCAAGGGACTCTCAAGAGTCTTCTCGAACACCACAGTTCAAAAGCATCAATTCTTCGACGCTCAGCTTTCTTTATGGTCCAACTCTCACGTCTGTACAGGACTACTGGAAAAACCATAGCCTTGACTAGACAGACCTTTGTTGGCAAAGTAGTATCTCTGCTTTTTAATATGCTGTCTAGGTTGGTCATAGATTTTCTTCCAAGAAGCAAGCATCTTTTAATATCATGGCTGTAGTCAGCATCTACAGTGATTTTGGAGCCCAAGAAAATAAAGTCTGTCCCTGTTTCCATTGCTTCCCATCTATTTGCCATGAAGTGATGGGACTGGATTCCATGATCTTAGTTTTCTGAATGCTGAGTTTTAAGTCAACTTTTTCACTTGCCCCTTTCACTTTCATCAAGAGGCTTTTTAGTTCTTCACTTTCTGCCATAAGAGTGGTGTCCTCTGCATATCTGAGGTCATTGAATATTTCTCCTAGCAATCTTGATTCCAGCTTGTGTTTCTTCCAGTCCAGCATTTCTCATGATGTACCCTGCATATAAGTTAAATAAGCAGGGTGACAATATACAGCCTTGACATACTCCTTTCCTGATTTGGAAACTGTCTGTTGTTTCATGTCCAGTTCTAACTTCTGCTTCTTGATCTGCATACAAATTTCTCAAGAGGCAGGGCAGGTGATCTGGTATTCCATCTCTTTCAGAATTTTCCACAGTTTATTGTGATCCACACAGTCAAAGGTTTTGGCATAGTCAATAAAGCAGAAATAGATGTTTCTTTGGAACTCTCTTGCTTTTTTGATGATCCAGCAGATGTTGGCAATTTGATCTCTGGTTCCTCTGCCTTTTCTAAAACCAGCTTGAACATCCGGGAGTTCACAGTTNAGCAATCTTGATTCCAGCTTGTGTTTCTTCCAGTCCAGCATTTCTCATGATGTACCCTGCATATAAGTTAAATAAGCAGGGTGACAATATACAGCCTTGACATACTCCTTTCCTGATTTGGAAACTGTCTGTTGTTTCATGTCCAGTTCTAACTTCTGCTTCTTGATCTGCATACAAATTTCTCAAGAGGCAGGGCAGGTGATCTGGTATTCCATCTCTTTCAGAATTTTCCACAGTTTATTGTGATCCACACAGTCAAAGGTTTTGGCATAGTCAATAAAGCAGAAATAGATGTTTCTTTGGAACTCTCTTGCTTTTTTGATGATCCAGCAGATGTTGGCAATTTGATCTCTGGTTCCTCTGCCTTTTCTAAATCCAGCTTGAACATCTGGAAGTTCACAGTTCACGTATTGTTGAAGCCAATTTTGAGCATTACTTTGCTACTTTGTGAGATGAGTGCAATTGTGCAGTAGTTTGAGCATTCTTTGGCACTGCCTTTCTTTGGGATTGGAATGAAAACTGACCTTTTCCAGTCCCATGACCACTGTTGAGTTTTCCAAATATGTTGGCATTTGAGAGTGCAGCACTTTCACACCATCATCTTTTAGGATTTGAAATAGCTCAACTGGAATTCCATCACATGCACTAGCTTTGTTCATAGTGATGCTTCCTAAGGCCCACTTGACTTTGCAAAGATGTCTGGCTCTAGGTGAGTGACCATACCATCGTGATTATCTGGGTTGTGAAGATCTTTTTTCTATAGTTCTTCTGTATATTCTTAGCAGCTCTTCTTAATATCTTCTGCCTATGTTAGGTCCACACCATTTCTGTACTTTATTGTGCTCATCTTTACATGAAATGCTCTCTTGGTATCTCTAATTTTCTTGAAGAGATCTCTAGTCTTTCCCATTCTATTGTTTTCCTCGATTTCTTTGCACTGATCACTGAGGAAGGCTTTCTTCTCTCTCCTTGCTATTTTTTGGGAACTCTTCATTCAAATGGGTATATAGTTCCTTTTCTCCTTTGCTTTTTGCTTCTCTTCTTTTCACAGCTATTTGTAAGGCCTCCCCAGTCAGCCATTTTGCCTTTTGCCTTTCTTTTTCTTATGGATGGTCTTGATCACTGCCTCCTGTACAATGCCACAAACCTCTGTCCATAGTTCTTCAGACACTCTGTCTATCAGATCTAATCCCTTGAATCTATTTCTCACGTCCACTGTATAATCATTAAGGGATTTGATTTAGGTCATACCTGAATTGGTCCAGTGGTTTTCCCTAATTTCTTCATTTAAGTCTGAAATTTGCAATGAAGAGTTCATGATCTGAGCCCAATCAGCTTCCAGTCTTGTTTTTTCTGACCCTATAGAGCTTCTCCATCTTTGGATGCAAATAATATAATCCACCTGATTTTAGTATTGACCATCTGATGATGTCCATGTGTAGACTCGTCTCTTGTGTTGTTGGAAGAGGTGTTTGCTATGTGCAGTGTGTTCTCTTGGCAAAACTCTGTTAGCCTTTGCCCTGATTCATTCTGTACTCCAAGCTCAAACTTGCTAGTTTCTCCAGGTATCTCTTGACTTCCTACTTCTGCACTCCAGTCTCCTAGGATGAACAGGACATCTGTTTTGCTGTTAGTTCTAGAAGGTCTTCTAGTTCTTCATAGAACCTTTCAACTTCAGCTTCTTCAGCATTAGTATTTAGGGCATAGGCTTGGATTACTATGTTACTGAATGGTTTGCTTTGGAATCAAACAGAGATCATCCTGTTGTTTTAGAGATTGCACCAAAGTACTGTATTTCAGACTCTTTTGTTGACTATGATGGCTACTCCATTTCTTCTAAGGGCTTCTTGCCCACAGTAATAGATATAATGGTCATCTGAATTAAATTCACCCATTCCTCTCCATTTTAGTTCACTGACTCCTAAAGTGTCGATTCACTCTTGCCATCTCCTGTTTGACCACCTCTAACTTCCCTTGACTCATGGACCTAACATTTCAGGTTCCTATGCAATAAATATTGTTCTTTACAGCATCAGACTTTACTTCCATCTTCAGTCACATCCACAACTGGGCTCTCTTCTTGCTTTGGCTCAGTCTCTTCCTTCTTTCTGGTGCTATTTCTCCACTCTTCTCCAGTAGTATATTGGGCACCTATTGTCCTGGGGAGTTCATCTTTCCATTTGATAACTTTTTGCCTTTTCATACTGTCCACAGTGTTCTCAAAGCAAGAATACTTAAATGGTTTGCCATTTCCTTCTCCAGTGGACCACACTTGTCAGAACTCTCCACCATGACCCGTCCATCTTGGGTGGCCTTATACAGTGAGGCTCATAGTTTCATTGAGTTAGAAAAGGCTGTGATCCAAGTGATCAGTTTGGTTAATTTTCTGTAGCTGTGGTTTCCATTCTGTCTGCCCTCTGATGGATAAGTGTAAGAGACTTGTGGAAGCTTCCTGATCGGAGGTACTGGCTGTGGGGGAATCTGGGTCTTGCTATGATGGGCAAGGCCATGCTCAGTAAATCTTTAATCCAATTTTCTGTTGATGGGTGTGGCTGTGATCCCTCCCTGTAGTTTGGCCTCAGGACCAACTATGGTAGGGGTAATGGTGGTAAGCTTCCCTGGTAGCTCAGAGGTTAAAGTATCTGCCTCCAATGGGTTTGATCCCTGGGTAAGGAAGATCCCCTGGAGAAGGAAATGGCAACCCACTCCAATATTCTTGCCTGGAGAATCCCATGGATGGACGAGCCTGGTAGTCTACAGTCCATGGGGTCGCAAAGAGTCAGACATGACTGAGTGACTTCACCTTCACCTTCAAAACGACTTACACCAGGACCGTTGTATTAAGTGCCCCTGACCCCACAGCAGCCCACTGTTGACCCACACCTCCCCCGCACACTCCTGGATGCTCACAAGGAAGTCTGGCTCATCTCTTGTGGGGTCACTGCTCCTTTCTCCTGGGTCCTGGTGCACACAAGGTTTTGTTTGTGCCCTCCAAGATTCCGCTTCCCCAGTCCTGCAGGCAGAGAAGGCAATGGCAGCCCACTCCAGCACTCTCGCCTGGAGAGTCCCATGGACGGAGGAGCCCGCCGGGCTGCTGTCTAGGGGCTCATGCAGTCGGACACGACTGATGCGCCTTAGCAGCAGCAGCAGTCCTGCAGGAGTTCTGTAATCAAATCCCACTGGTCTTCAAAGTCAAACTCCCTGGCAGTTCTCAGTTCCTTTGCTGGATCCCCAGGTTGGGAAATCTGTTGTGGGCCCTAGAACTTTCACAACAGTGTGGGAACTTCTCTGGCATAATTGTTCTCCAGTTTGTGGGCTGTCTGCTTGGTCGCTCTAAAGTGAGGCTAATGGCAACCTCCTCCAAGAGGACTCAGGCCGCACACCACACCTCCCAGGTCTGCTGCAGCCAGAGTCCCCGTCCCTGTGGCAGGCCACTGCTAACCTGTGCCTCCACAGGAGACACTCAAAGGCAGGTCTGGCTCAGTCTCTTGTGAGGTCCCTGGGTCCTGGTGCATACAAGGGTTTGTTAGCCCTCCAAGTGTCTCTGGTGCATATGGGGTTTGACTGGAAATGTGATTTCACCCCTCCCACAGTCTTGTTGGGGCTTCTCCTGTCTCCCTGGGTGCATGTCTGAGCACTAAAGCAAGGTTTACTTTGCATGTGAGGCTTCAGATTATGCAGTTTGGAAAGCTGTAGCCAGCATCCTCATCGGAGAGAGTTTTGTTTTTTTTTAGAAGACAATATGTTTTCAAAGGCTTCTGAGCATTAATACATTCCATTCATTTAATAAACATTAAATTGGCACTTATTATATTCCAGTCAGGACTCTAGACACTGGTGATATAGCCATGAACTGAACAGAAAATAATTTGTTTTTGTGAGAGAAAAATTTATAGTTACCCCTAGTCTGATATACAAGGCTTATAAATCTTACATAAATATTAAATTTATTAGCCAGTCCTTGGACAGCTTCATTACAAGTGGTCAAAATACATTAGTCAGATTCATAACTTTTAATATCATTCTTTCACTCATAAACTGCTTCAGATAAAGGGAGTTTAAGTAATATCTCATCTGTATCATTCGATGGAAGATGATTAAGAGATCACTGAGATGAAAACTTGACACAAAAGCCAGGTTCCTATGTCCAAAATCATGTTGTGGTCTCATTGGCTTCTCTTCTATTATCTTAGAGCTTTCTTTCCTTTCAATTTTAACTGATTTTGTTGTACATGGATCTAGTCTCTATGTGCACTGTGAGAAAATGCTTGCTTCCTCATTCCATTCACTATTGTCATATTATACCTCTTAAATGCTTTTATTTTTGTAAATTACCCAAGAAGACCCAAGTTTCATTATAGCATGCCTCTCTATTTTCACCTGGTCATATATTAACATTTATGCAGCCATCAAAGGTTTGCTCTCAGAGGAAGGAGCCATAGACACAGTTTTGATGTCACCTCCCCTCCCAAATATACTTCACAACTAATAGTGCAGGGAGGGAAAATGTTAGATTTTTTTTGGTCTACTATCTTTCAACATACCTCTCTCTTCAACCTGAATAGTGCTTTTCCTTGTCCAATTTTGCTTGATATTAATACTGTTATTGCTGCTTTGTTAACACTTTTGTCCGCTACATCTTTTTCCATATGTTTTCTACTCTTCAGTATCATTTTGCTTTCAGCATATATCATACATAAAACATGTATAGCTGTATTTTAAAAATCACATTAATCCTCTTCCTTTTAGTAGGAAACAAAATCAACTTAATTTGATAGCAATTTTCACTGTAATATTTATTTAGATATCCTTAAATTATTGGTGTTCACCAATTTTATCACAAGCACTTAAATAAAGCTTTAAATCTATCAATATCTATAATTAATTAGTGTTTGTACTCATTTTCAAACCAAGACAAGAATTTTAATGTGTCATCCATGCTCCTCTGTCTTGATACTCATGTATCATTATTTTCCATATTCATTTCCAAATTATCGTACATCATTCTTCAATAATTAGACTTGACTATTAGTCTCAACGTAATCTAACTCTCAGTATCAGTTTCTTTGTTGATCCCCTTTCTTAGATTTGCTTAATTCTGTTCAAGTACATCCTTTAACAGAGAATGGTCTAACACTGGCCCACCTGGCTGTCACATTTGAATGCTGGTTTTATTAGACCTAGAAACTTAAGGTCAAGGATTTTCATCTTAGTTTCTGAGGCAGGGACTGAACCTGGACCCTGGCAGTGAAAGCGCTGAGTCCTAACCACTGGAACACCAGGGAATTCCCGAGGTTGAGACTCTCTTTTCCTCAGTGAACACTGACAATAACTGGAACACAGAATGCAGGTATCCATCGCTGCCTGTGAGATGTCTACTGGTAAAATGGCAGCCCACGCCAGTACTCTCACGTGGAGAATTCCATGGACAGAGGTGGGCTCCATGGGGCAAAGAGTCAGACACAATTGACAGAGTAACACGTACAAGAGAATCTGCTTTTCTTTCTGGAAGTTTCTTTGGGGATTTTTCCCTTTATCATTGGAGTTCTGAAATTTTACCAATGCATGTCTAGATATGGGTCTTTCTCACTCAGCTTACTTAGAACTCTGTTCCCTTTCCATACAAGGACCAGCCCTTTAACTGAACATATTCAGCAATTCTCTCTCAAGCCAACTCCCCCTTTTCTTGGTTTCTGTCCATATTTGGTATGGAGGTTTGAAGGTGCTGCAAGCTGCCCTCTGCTTGAAACCCAGCCTCTCTGTATCCCTTAAGAGCCTCCTCTGAGAAAACTGAATCCTGATTTCTGACTATTAAAGTTAAGGGCAAACCATATTACTTTCCATGTCAGTCTCTGAAGAATTCTCTCTCCTACTTACATAAACTTTTCAAAAGAGTGTCCTCTGATTCCCCACTGTCCCCTCGTCGTCCAACAATGTCAGGCAATCTGACTTCAAGCCTCCTTCCCTGAATGAAAAAGCTCTCTGGAGAGCCAGTTGCCTCAGAAACTGTCACCTTCATCTTAATTCCTCCAGCATTTGACATCCTCCCACCCTGCCCCATCCCATAACTTTTCCTGAAATGTTCATCCCTCTTGGTTTGCAAAGCTGACGATTTGATTTTCTTCCTCCTCTTGACTGCTTTCTGTTTCCTTCACTGCCTTAGTGAATCTTCATCCTCTAAAGCTAAGTCTTCCCCTCAACATTCTCTCCTTGAGACGTTCCACCCATTCCTACAGACTCAGGTATCACTTTTGGAAAAACAACCATCAGTCTCCCACTCCTGTAGGCTAATCTACATCTTGAGGCCACCCACACTATAGTGCCTCCTAGTTACAGTGATACAGTTAGGATTCATGAAAAAAATCTTATTACCACCTTGGTGAGAGCTGGTCATAGGCATGCATTCCAAATTTATTTTTAAATAAATGTATGGTGCTCAGGATAAATCATTTAGGAATAAATAAAGAGCAAAATTAAAAATAAAAGTTGACTAGAAATAATGAAGAAAATTTTCTTACAGTTATCAAAAATTTCTTGATGAACCAGTTTGATTATGTAAAGATAAGCCCTAAGGTGAAATCTGGAAAACTGACAGTGATAAAAGAGAGGGATTAGTTTGCATATTAACAAGTAATAATTTGAACTTTGTCTCCCAGGGAGACAAGGTTTCCTGTGTAAAACAGAGGAAGGAGGTGAGGTTAAAAAGAGGATTAAGGAGTAAGGAGAGAACCATCCAGAAAATGCTTGAAAATTGAGACCACTGGAGGAAACTGTGAGATTCCACATGGAAATAATATCAGAAGCAATTTTAATAACAGTGATATTTAAGTATAAAGGTATATACTGTGAAATAAAACCCTTCTAAACTACAACTAACTTTTATTAAAACCCTATACGTTATATTCAGAGAAGGCAATGGCACCCCACTCCAATACTCTTGCCTGGAAAATCCCATGGACGGAGGAGCCTGGTNACCCGAACCTCAGTGAAGAGCGACCGAGGCACACAGCATGACCCTCGGCACAAGGCGACCCTGGTACACATCATGGACCTCAAGAGTTGGCGACCACAGTACACAGCCTGGACACCAGTGCAGGGTGACTGCGAAACACAGCCCGGACCTCAGAGCAAGGCTACCGCAGCACAAAGCACGGACCTCGGCACAGGGTGACCGTGGCACACAGGCCGGACCTCAATGCAGGGCGAACGCGGAACACAGCCCGAACCTCAGTGATGGGTGACTGCAGCATACAGCCCAGAACTCGTTGCCAGCCGACTGCGGAACACAGCCCGGACCTCGGTGCAGTGCGACTGTGTAACACAACCCGATTCTCAGTGAAGGGAGACCTTCACTGGGCTGTGTTCTGTGTTCGCCCTTCACTGAAGTTTGGGCTGTGTTCTGCGGTCGCCCTGCGCCGAGCTCTGGCCTGTGTGCTGCGGTTGCCCTGTGCCAAGGTCCGTTCTGTTTTCCGTGGTTTGCTAGCTACGAGTTCTGAGCTCTATTCTACAGTCGCCCTGCAGATTTCCAGGCTGTGTGCCACGGTCAACCTTCACTGAATTTCGGGCTGTGTGCCATGGGCAACCTGCAGGGAGGTCCGGGCTGTGTGCTGCCATAGCCAGACTCCGAGGTCCAGACAGACTTTCACAGTCACCCTGCACTGGTGTCTGGGCTGTGTGCCGCGGTTGCCATCTCCTGAGGTTCGTGATGTGTGCCAGGGTCGCCCTGTGCTGAAGGCCATGCTGTGTACCTCGATCGCTCTTCACTGAGGTTCGGGCTGTGTGCTGCGGTCACCCGGAGCCGAGGTCCGGGCTCTTGCCCCGGTCGCCCTGAGCCAAAATCCAGCCTGTGTTCCACGGTAAACCTGCCCCGAGGTTCGGGCTGTGTGCCATGGTTGCACTGAGCCGAGGTCCGGACTGTGTGCTGCTGTCACCCTGCGCTGTGGTCCGGCCTGTGTGCCACCTTCACCCTGCTC
>SJYV01028848.1:0-13367 GCA_006410875.1 Neotragus pygmaeus | reverse complement strand
TTTTTTTTTGTCAACATGCTGATGGCCTCATATAGATTGTGTAGAATCCACGGGATGTTGAGACATGAGGGAGAGGAGACTTCTTTGCCAGTTAAACAAGAAGCGGGGTAGGAAACAGGGAAGAGAACCCCGGAATTGCTAAAATCAGTCCACTGGAGTGGAAAGGGGGAGGGTGGTTAGCTTTTGTAAACCATCCAAACCCATTTCCATAAACATTGAACATTTGGACTGAAACAAGATCTTGGCTTCTCTTTCGCTCCAAATGGCCAGGGAGAAGGGAACACTGGCTCACTGGGTCCCAGGGAGAGAAACCTGGCACCCTGCCCAGAATGACGATTTTGCATTTTAGAGAAACGATGGAGGGAAGACATCCCACAAGAAGCTGTTGATGAGTGAAGCGTGCATTTGCTCCAAGCGCCCTTTCGCAGTTGAGCCCCACCCCTCCGTTTCAGAGCTTCCCAGCTGCCCAGTGGCCTTGCTGCGGACAGTTTCTTGCACATTTCGCTTTGAAGAGTTTCAAAGTAATTCTGCTAATGCAAGAGCTGTTCTTACTTTATGGATCAGAAAGCATTTGAAATCTGTCCTTTAGCCCAGTTAAGAGCATCAGGAAAAAAAAAAAAAAGCAGGCTTTTATAATAGCTAACTTACTCTTTACCAGAACCGTTTTGAGTACTTTAAAAATATTAACTCATTTAATCCTCACAACAAACAGCCCTTGGAGGTATGTGCCTTTATTATCTCCATTTTCACAGATGAGAAAAACTGTAAGCAATTTGCCTGAGGTAGTCACATAACCAATAAGCGATGGAGCCAGTGTTTCTTTCCAAACTGTCTGACTCCAGGGCCCACACTTTGAAGCTCACTACTCCATGAGCAACGATCCCTACTTCCAAGGGTTGCTCTTGAGAGCAAACGAAATCATCAGTAAGGGTAAGCCACAATAATTAAAGACATGGTGATGTGCGCTCGGTTGTGTCTGACTCAGCGACCCCATGAACTGTGGCCCACCAGGCTCTTCTGTCCGTGGGATCTCCCAGGCAAGAATACTGGAGTGGGTTGCCGTTTCCTCCTCCAGGAGATCTTCCCAACACGGAGATCGAACCTACGTCTCTTGTGTCTCCCACGTTGGTAGGTGGATTTTTTGCCACTGCTCCACTGTCTGATATTTGAGTGTTGCTTCTGTTAATGCTTCTGACTCCAAAATCAAAATGTCAAGAGCTGGTCTTCCTTCCTTCCTCTCTTCTTCCTTCCTTGCATTTTAAATTCATTACTAACCAGGGGATTTTTGGCAAAAACTAACACCTGTGGCTGGCGATTTTTATTTTGGCTGGCCAAAAAATCTGTTATGTCACTAACACTTTGCAGGTTATTACATTTAATAGGTACACCTCACACACCTGCAAAGTCTTCCCTAGCACCCTGAATTTCATTTTCACTTTCCTTACCAGAATCAATCCTTAAAGATTTTTGTCTTTTTTGTTTATTGTAAAATCACATCATCTGAATCAGAACTATGTTCTGAAGAACTATCATCTTCTGAAACACTAGCATATGTATTCAGACGACTGGAGACAGTATCTGCATAAAATTCACTAAAAATTTCATCTTCATTCAAAATTTCAGGATGCATCATTTTTGAAAATTTTATGGTAATAAGCTTGCATTTATAATATACATAAGATTGGAACAAAAATGTAATTGAAGCACAATGTGAAGGATAACAACCATCATAAGTTGTATAATGAAATTTTGATCAATTTTAAGCTCTAACTTCCCACTATGATGTTAATTGTATCACTCTCTAAAAACATATTGATATATCTCCAATCAGTAACGTTGGGTAACAAGAGATTTATTAATACGTCTCTGGTCAATAAAGTGTTAAAAGCCTCCTGAATGGGACCAAGAATCCAGTCACCTATGATAGTCAACAGGGAATGGAAAGCAGGCAGGGAGGAAGGAAGGAAGATGATGCTTTCCGTTCCTGTTTTAGTCTTTCTTCTCCTCATTCTTCCTCCAGAACCCGCACTTTCAAGTAAACGTCCATCCCCCCATAAACCATTGTCTCAGACTCTGATTTATAAGGAACCTAGGCTAAGATTTTGTCTCTCCCTTCCATTCTCCCTTTCTTCCTTCTCTCCTAATTCTTTTTTTTTTTCCAGAGTGATATTGATTTGTTTTCTTGGATAAAGAAATATTTTCAGCTTAGTAGAAGGATCTGGTTGAGAAGTCCAAGTGCAAATATAGCAGATTTGGAGCCAGTCCTGGCTTAGATGGTAACGAATCTGCCTGCATGTGGGAGGTGCAGGTTCAGTCCCTGGGTCAGGAAGGTCTCCTGGAGGAGGACATGGCAAACCACTCCTGTATTTTTACCTGGAAAATTCCACGGACAAAGGAGCAGCCTAAAGACTACGGGGTTGCAAAGGGTAGGACACAACTGAGTGACTAATGCTTTCACTCTTTTTTCACCCCATTGGTACTGTTCACCTCCGTACCTCAGAAGCCTGGCATACAACGGGGTTTCAATAAATGTTGAATTTTTTTTTTTCAGACGTTGCCCGATCCTCCAAATACCTAAAGTATATTTTTACATTAGCAAAGCTATAAAGTTATGTTTTCATTTTTCTTTATTAATTTACATTTTCTGTCCTCTGGGTCTTACTTCTGGAGAAGGAAATGGCAACCCATTCCAGTATTCTTGCCTGGAGAATCCCATGGACGAAGGAGCTGGGTGGGCTACAGTCCATGGGGTCACAAAGAGTCGGATATGACTTCATCGCATGTGGAATTTCACTAGTTCAAGAAGACAAGAAAGGGAGGGGAAACACTTTATTACATATTATGTGCTCAGTTGCTTAATTGTGTCTGAGAATTTGCGACCTCACAGACTGTAGCCCCAGGCCCCTCTGTCCATGGGATTCTCTAGGCAAGAATACTAGAGACAGTTGCCATTTCCTCCTCCAGAGGATCTTCCCAACCCAGGGATCAAACCTGCATCTCCTGCACAGGCAGGTGGATTCTTTTAGCACTGAGTCACCTGGGAAGTCCCCATTGTATATTATTGTATATCAATTTTGGCATGTCGGAAAGGTGTTTTTGTTTTTTGTCAAATTATAATTTTTAGGAGCACTGGTCCACTGATCTTTCTCTCTCTTTAAATTCTTGATGCAGACCAGGAATGAACATTTGCAGGAAGAGACTGTTAGCCAGTGGACTAGGAGATGGCAAGGCTTAAGTAGGTCCAGCTGGCAAGGCTTTGACAAGTGTGTCCTGTGAAATGAAATCTTCCCCCTAGAAGATCAAACGTGAAAACAGAAAGTAAAACATGGAGATTTGAGCAGGGGGAAAAAAGGCAGCTCACTGGAGAATTAGAGACAAGACTACAAGTCTAGAATAGTGGCATTTGTGCTTTGTATTATAGGAGTAGTTTGTAGTTTCATTTACAAATTCACTAATTTCTCATTAGTTGAGAGTCTGCTATGTGATGGGGACTCTGCCAGGGACATCTGTGAATATTATATCAATTAATTGTAATTGAGGGTTGTAGTCTGTGACCTTCTTAACTGTATACACTCGTTTTCTTTTTTTTTTTTTGCTCATGTCTAACATAACCAAGCAGTGATTGTAAGGCATGCTTGTCAACATCCTTAACTGCCTTTCTAGGTGTGAGAAATGTCCTACATTATAGGGTTAGTCCTCGCCTAGATGAAGCCAGAAATTCACCTTCCATGCCTTTTTTGCTGGAGTGTGACTTCAGCTCTGGCTAGATAGTTGCACGAGATTTCAGTTCAGAAGCTAGCGAAGTGCAGACTCATATGCTGGGCAAGATCCATCCTGGTGAAGACAGGGTCAGGATCATCCAGCAGGCAGAGGTGCCCGAAGCAGAGTTTCTGGTGGTGCCCTCCAGCAGCAGACACGTCCTCATGGTGTCTGAGCCCAGAAGTGGTAGCCTTGGTGTTGCCAGGAGAGCAGCCCTTTGCTATAATGAGGACATCAGCACCAGATGAGTGTGTGCACGCGTGCTCAGCTGTGTCCGACTCCTGCAGCCCCAGGGACCATCGCTCGCCTTGTTCCTCTGTCCTTGGGGCTTTATCAGGCAAGAATACTAGAGCAGCTGGCATTCCTTCCTGACCCAGGGATTGCGCCAGCATCTCCTGCATCGGCAGGTGGGCTCGTTCCCACTGAGCCCCCTGGGATGAGTGGTCTTCTCCAAGTGCTGTTCTATTCTTGTCCAGTCTCTAAGCTGTGTCTGACTCTTCGTGACTCCATGGACTGCAGCAGGCCAGGCGGCCCTGTCTTTCACTATCTCCCAGAATTTGCTCAAACTCATGCTTTTTGAGTCACGGATGCTGTCTAACCATCTCATCCTGTCACTCCCTTCTCCTCCTGCCCTCAGTCTTTAAAGCATCAAGGTCTTTTCCAATGAGTCAGCTCTTCACATCAGGTGGCCCAAGTATTGGAGCTTCAGTGTCGCATCAGTCCTTCCAATGAATATTCAGGATTGATTTCCTTTAGAATTGACTGGTTTGATCTTGCTAGTCTCTGAACTTCTCCAAAGTTCCTAGAGCTTACCTGATTAAATCAGTTAGAACAATCCTATAAAAGATTCAATCTTGTGATCAGATTTCTAAAGTCAAGATGGTGGCCTGGAAATTCTTTGAAATATCCCTCTTTCACAGCAAAGACCTATAAATGATAAAAAAAATAATCTTGTAAATAAACACCAGTGAGTATACAATATTAATAAATAAATGATACTAGCACTTGAAAACAAGAGAAGATTCTTTATGGGCCAGAACCTGTGAAAAATTCTTAGTAGAAGGGATAAGATATATTAACCAGATATTGCTGTGTAATAAACCACCACAAAAATAATAATGACATAGAATAATAAATATTTACTCTTTGTTCATATATGGGTGTGAGAGTTGGATCATAAAAAGCTCTGAGCACCGAAGAAATGCTGCTTTTGAACTGTGAAGCTGGAGAAGACTTTTGAGAGTCCCTTGGGCAGCAATGTATAATCATAAGGGATTTGATGTAGGTCAGACCTGAATGGTCTAGCGGTTTTCCCTACTTTCTTCAATTTAAGTCTGAATTTGGTAATAAGGAGTTCATGATCTGAGCCACAGTCAGCTCCTGTTCTTGTTTTTGTTGACAGTATAGAGCTTCTCCATCTTTGGCTGCATAGAATATAATCAATCTGATTTTGGTGTTGACCATCTGGTGATGTCCATGTGNGAGTCTTCTCCAACACCACAGTTCAAAAGCATCAATTCTTCGGCGCTCAGCCTTCTTCACAATCCAACTCTCACATCCATACATGACCATAGGAGAAACATAGCCTTGACTAGACGGACCTTAGTTGTCGAAGTAATCTCTGCTTTTCAATATGCTATCTAGGTTGGTCATAACTTTCCTTCCAAGGAGTAAGCGTCTTCTAATTTCATGGCTGCAATCACCATCTGCAGTGATTTTGGAGCCCCTCAAAATAAAGTCTGACACTGTTTCCACTGTTTCCCCATCTATTTCCCATGGAGTGATGGGACTGGATGCCATGATCTTCGTTTTCTGAATGTTGAGCTTTAAGCCAACTTTTGTGCTTTCCTCTTTCACTTTCATCAAGAGGCTTTTTAGCTCCTCTTCACTTTCTGCCATAAGGGTGCTGTCATCTGCATATCTGAGGTTATTGATATTTCTCCCAGCAATCTTGATTCCAGCTTGTGTTTCTTCCAGTCCAGCATTATCTTTTTTAATTCACACCAAATGAAAACATGACTTTGATGGCCTCTGTAAAACATGTCATGTGAAAAAATGAATTGGGAGAGCAACCTAAAATGAATTTACTTCAGGGGATTTTGTGAACCGTCAGCTTAGCTTTTAGTTCACTTACAATGAGAATTGGATGTGCTAGGAAAAAAAGTAAAAGCTTAGAGTGGCTCTTTCTGACTAATAATGTATATATAAATACAGGGCTATATCCACATGTACAAATCTGTATAGCAGATTTCATAGAAACTTGAACTATATAGGAATAGCTTTAAATGCGTAGAGCATGCATCTCATAATATTTAGCAAGTATTAAAATGATCATAAGCTAATATAGTAAACTCATAAATTGTCATTAAAGAAAAATTAAGAATATCTGAAAAGTACTACTGTAACTTAAAATAATAATAAATCAAAATATCAAATATCATTGCTGTGCAAGCTGTTCTCTAGCTGTGGCAAGGGGGGGCTACTCTAGTTTCATTGCACAGGCTTCTAATTGTGGTGGCTTCTCTTGTTGCAGAGCTTGGGCTCTAGGATGCACAGGCTTCTGTAGTTGTGGCACTTGGGCTCAATGGTTGTAGCTCCGGGATGCTAGTGCACAGCCTCTGTAGTTGGGTTGCATGGGCTTAGTTGCTCCATGGCATGTGGGATCTTCCTGGATCAGGAGTTGAACCTATGTCTCCTTTATTGGCAGGTGGATTCTTTTTTTAATTAATAAATTAATTTTTAATTGGAGGGTAATTGCTTTACAATGTTGTGCTGTCTTCTGCCATATATCAACATGAATTAGCGTAGGTATACATATGTCCCCTTTCCTTTGAAACTCCCTCCCACTTCTCACCCCATCTCATCCATCTAGGTTGTCACAGAAAACCAGGTGGAGCTCCCAGTGTCATACAGCTAATTTCTACTGGCTATCTGTTTTACATATGGTAATGTATATGTTTTAATGCTATTCTCTCAAGTTGTCCCACCCTCTTCTTTTCTCATTGTGTCCACAAGTCTCTTCTCTATGTCTGTGTCACTACTGTTGCCCTGCAAATAGGTTCACCAGTACCATTTTTCTACATTCCATATATATGCATTAATATATGATTTGTTTTTGTCTTTCTGACTTCACTGTACAACATGTTCTAGGTTCATCCACCTCACTAGAACTGACTCAGATTTATTCTTTTCAATGGTTGAGTAATATTTATTGAATGCATGTATTTATATGTATATATATGTGTGTGTGTGTGTGTGTGTGTGTGTGTGTGTGCACATGCATGTGTGTGTACAACAGCTTCTTTATTCATCTGTCAATGGACATCTAGGTTGCTTCCATGTTCTGGTTATTGTAAACAGTGCTAGCAGGCAGATTTTTTACCCCTGGCCACCAGCGAAGCCTTGATATCTTGTGATTAGATATATCTTTCTCTGGTGATTAATGGTGCTGAGCATCTTTTCATGTGCCTGTTGGCCATGTGTGTTTTCTCTGGAAGAAATGTCTATTCAGGTGTATATCTAAGATTTTTTATTCATACTTATAAACATCACATTTTATCTTTTAAGTTATATGTAACTGGTTTACTGCTCATGTGATTAACTCAGAATTTGAGTATTTTAGACACGATTTCTTTTTGTTTTTCCTTTGTGAATTTCCTTTCCATGTATTTTGACCACTTTCTACTGGGAAATAAGAATTTATTATTATTAATAAATTATTATTTCTTTTAAAATTGATTTTAACATATTTATATATTAACAACAATATTTTTTTTCAGTTATAGCCACAGCAAATAATTTGTCCAGTTTATTGCTTTTCTTTCTGGTTACATTTTCCCACAGGTAAAATATCATATTTCAGGCAGTCAGATCCATCAAAATTTTATTCATATGTGTTTTACTTTGTTTTTTATGCTTAGAATATGCAGTATTCATATATTTTTCTATTTTTAATAGTTTCTTTCTTTTAAAACATTGATGTTCTAATTTGTCTAACATTTATTTTGTTATTCTTTCTTAGCATCTTTATACAGCTGAATATTTATCATTTTCAGGTCACAGCTCATTAAATAGGTTTTCCTTGATTTGTCTATTTTTTTTTCCAGGTTCTTTAATCTTGTTGACATCCTTCCAAATGCTTTTTACATTGGAGAATGTTCTCGATTACTTGTCTACTGACTTTAATATTATCTGTCTCCTGTTATCAGAATGTAAGTTCAATGAAGACCAGATTACTTTATGCTTTTTTAAATTAATTTTTATTGGAGTATAATTGATTTCCAATATTGTGTTAGTTTCTGCTGTACAGCAAAATGAATCTGTTGTATGTTTATTTAGATAGATAAATATATTCACTGGTAGCTCAGTCCATAAAAAGCTTCCTGCAATGGAGGAGACAACCTGCAATGCAGGAGACTGGGGTTAGATCCTTGGATCAGGAAGATACCCTGGAGAAGAAAATGGGAACCCACTCCAGTATTCTTGCCTGGAAAATTTCGTGGACAGAGGACCTGGTGGGCTACAGTCTGTGGGATCACAAGAGTAGGACACGACTTTGAGACTAAATCACCACCACTCTTTTTTAGGTCCTGCTCCCATACAAGTCATCGCAGAATACTAAGTAGGGTAATTTCTTATGTATAGTAGTATTTACGTCAATCCCAGTCTTCTAGTTTTCCCTCCCCTCTCTCTTACTTGGTCACTGTTTGCTTTCTGCTTCTGTGACTATTTTCTGTTTTGTAAATAGGTTCATTTATGGGAGTTCCCTGATGATCCGGTTGTTAGGACTCTAGGCTTTCACTGCCACAAGCCTGGGGTTCAATCCTTGGTCCAGGGACTAAATTCCCACAAGCTGGGCAGAGCAGCAAAGAAAAAAGAAAATTTTATGCCTTACTTTTCTGTGTATTCTTTTAGTCTGATAACTACCTTGTATAAGTAGAAATTCAAATATATTTATTGAATGAATACTTTATTATACCAATTATTATTATTATTGTTGCTTCAAAATGTTTTCATTTTGTAGAAGGATCAGAATCTTTTTATTTTTGAAATGTTTTCATTTTTATTATGAGTTAATTACTCAAGACTATTCTGTCAGTTTATAAAAATAATAAAAATTACATTCAAAATGCCAAAGAATCTAAAAAACAAACCAAACAAAAGTGTATGTCTAAAGTGAGACTTAGAGATATATCAGTAAGAGAAATTACTTCCAGAGATGCTTGTCAGGAGATAGAAAAAAATTTAAATGCCAACAATGTTCTAAAACAAACACAATTAATCTTTCTCATTTAATTCAGTCCTTTTGATTATTTATTGTCCTTCTGGACCTTGGTTTACCATTATCCTTTCTAATATCATCTGGCTCCAGACTAAGAAGAGTTCTGAAAATTTATTACTTGGTGCCAGCTCACTGTGGTCCATACGTGGTAATGATTACAGCTTACCTGGTTACCTGAGTTCTTTGAACTAGTTCAGCCAGTTTTTTTTTTTTTTTAGAACACCAAACAAGCAAAATTCTGCTCACTGCAGAATATTTTAGCATATCCAATACATGCTTTTCTACCAAAGCATTGAAATGGTCCTTCTTTGTTAAAGACTCAATTTCTTGCCAACATCTTATAGCAGAACCTTGAGAAAAACATTAAGAATTTCTGATAAGATTGAATGTCTCAGGTTAATTTATTATAGTATCCATCAATATCAGAATCAAGAACAGTCAGTGTTCTCTATTGAGATTTAACATGGCTTATTTAATAAAATTATGATCAATGTTTCCCATATGAGTAAGAACACATCTATACATTTTACATAGTTATAAAATTTACTTGTACAAAATTTTAATAATGAAACATAAACTTGAATACATTAATGATACATATGACAAAGAGGCAGATTTCTTGCTATATAAAAGCTTATGTAAATCAACATGAAAAGAATCAACAACCTTAAAGACAGGAGAACAAAATACATGCATGTATGTTGGGAAAGAAGTTAATACAATAGCATTGCTAGAATTTACTGGTAGTTTAAAATGNGAGGCAGATTTCTTGCTATATAAAAGCTTATGTAAATCAACATGAAAAGAATCAACAACCTTAAAGACAGGAGAACAAAATACATGCATGTATGTTGGGAAAGAAGTTAATACAATAGCATTGCTAGAATTTACTGGTAGTTTAAAATGCAAACTAAAACATAATGAAATATAAAATTTTGCATAATGTTGAAACATGATAGATTTTTAAAAAATATTACGCAGAGTTTGTGGAACACAGAAACTATGACTAACAGGTGGGAATATAAATTGTTTTAACTCCTTTAAGAATAATTTTGTAATATGTATTAAAATTTTAAGTGAGCAAAACATTTACCCCAGTTATTTCATTTCTAGGAATTTATCCTACTGTTACTGATCAGAGTTCCTGGTGTTCCTTAATCAATAGAAATTGGTAAGAGGCCAGACAAGTAATTCAGGCAAGGTTTCATTGGAGTTTCTGCAGCGGCAGTGGGGAGGAAAACAAGTAACAGGTTCCCAAGCTCACTTACTTAGGCGGGCAAGCTGGTTTCTTATATGGGGTGATGGTAGGGGTGGGTCCAGAGGTCAGGCCAGAGGGGTGGCTTAGATGGCCTGCCCACCCCTTTGGTGGTACTATCTGCCGGGTGCATCTGCAATACCCTACTTTGGCTCCCAGCTTCTCAGAAGTAACAGTTGGGCTTTTGGTCTTTTTAAATCTTATTGTCCATAATTTGACCCAACTGTGTATGCACATGGTTGTTTTTAGACCCTTATAGTTTCTTTGTATTCTGTTACTATAAGAGATGTTTGTCCAGGTGCAAGCACTACACCAAAGGGTCCCAGCAATACTTGTATACATAGATATATCTATGTATATACCTATACTTCACATATATACACACACACACACACACACACATACACAAGGATGCTAATTACAACATTGTTTCTAATTAGGAAAATTTATTAGCAATCAAAATAATCATTGCTAACAACCAGTCCATTCTGAAGGAGATCAGTCCTGGGATTTCTTTGGAAGGAATGATGCTAAAGCTGAAACTCCAGTACTTTNAAGAATTGATGCTTTTGAACTGTGGTGTTGGAGAAGACTCTTGAGAGTCCCTTGGACTGCAAGGAGATCCAACCAGTCCATTCTGAAGGAGATCAACCCTGGGATTTCTTTGGAAGGAATGATGCTGAAGCTGAAACTCCAGTACTTTGGCCACCTCATGCGAAGAGTTGACTCACTGGAAAAGACTCTGATGCTGGGAGGGATTGGGGGCAGGAGGAGAAGGGGACGACCGAGGATGAGATGGCTGGATGGCATCACGGACTCGATGGATGAGAGTCTGAGTGAACTCTGAGAGATGGTGATGAGTAGGGAGGCCTGGTGTGCTGCAATTCATGGAGTCGCAAAGAGTCGGACACGACTGAGCAACTGAACTGAACTGAACTGGGCAGCAAGGAGATTAAACCAGTCAATCCTAAAGGAAATCAACCCTAAATATTCATTGGAAGGACTGATGCTGAAGCTGAAGCTCCAATAATGGAGCCTGATGAGAAGAGCCGATTCATTGGAAAACACCCTGATGCTGGGAAAGATTGAAGGCAGGGAAGGGGATGACATAGGATGAGATGGTTGCATGGCATCACCAACTCAATGGACATGAGTTTGAGCAAACTCTGGGAGATGGTGAAGGACAGGAAATTCTGGTATGCTGCAGTTCATGAGGTCTCAAAGAATCAGACATAGCTTAGCGGCAGAACAACAACTTCGTTCATTAGCCTGAGGGGAGTCATCTGGGTGATATTTTTTCAAGTGTTGGGTTGAGAATTCGCTGGCATAAAGCTGATCTAGCTGGGCTCAGTTTTTCTTGGCTCCTGGCCACAGGCTTAGTTTAGACCTTTCCTCCCATTTTCTTTCTTCTGGGACCAGCAGCTGTTTAGGGCATGTTTTTCTCATGGGGATGACAAAAATTTAAGAAAGCAAGGTTAATCATTAAAGCAGGTCTTTACTTATATTAGGCCTGCTAACAACATCTAATTGGCCAGGAAAAGTCACATGGTCAAGCCTAACATCCAAGGCTCAGGGGTATGTATTGATTTCATGGGGGTTGAATGTGAGGAGAGTGAATATTTGCTGTAACAAGATGTATGATACCACAGGACAATGTAGCTATTAATGAAGGTTATCACCCAGCCCAGTTCACAAAAGGGAGCTCCTCAGTCTCACTAAATATCTGAACAAGGCCCAGATTATGAAAGAGACCACAAACCTAAAGACTGCAAGAGTGTTTATACGAGAAAATAGAGTGAATACTTCAGAATAGGAAGAACAAACTTTTAAAAGTGTACTCAATATTATTTGAGAGATAAAGAAGAGAAATTAAATCTCAGGGGGTTGTTATGTGGACAGACTAAGCAGATGACAAACGTCAGAGATCTTAAATTTTAAAAAATATAACCGCTAGAATGGAAAACGCAACTGACAGATGGATGCAGCTGGATAATGAATTGGTGAGTTTGCATATAACATTTGCAACTAGCAAATGAGTGTTGAATGAATTCATGAATGAGGAGATCAAAGGAGAACCTTATTAGATCATTGTAGTCCTATGTTTCCTGGTGTTCAACATGTGTCAGTATTCCAGTGTGGCCAGATTTACTTAGTTATACATAAATATCTCGAATCTGTTCTACATTCTCACTTCCTAGTGAGGAAAGCCACCATTACCTTTGGCCAGAACTGGTGACGTCACTTGCTTCCTGATCCCCTATCACCTACTCTTGCCCTGTCCTGATCTATTTAGAGTGTCCATCACCATCTTTTCTATTTTTTAGAGTCCTTTATTAGCTCCTGTTGCACTCAGGATCAAGTCCTGTATTTGTAGCACTGTCTAAAAGACTCCCTGGTGGCTCAGATGGTAAAGAATCTGCCAGCAACAGGAGACCTGGGTTCGATCCCTGGGTTGGGAAGATCCTCTGGAGGGGGAAATGGCTACCCATTTCAATATTCTTGCCTGGAGAATTCCATGGACAGAGGATCCTGGTGTGTTACAGTCCATGGAGTCACAAAGAGTCGGACACGGCTGAGTGACCAACACTAACATTAATGTGCACTTCCAGCCTCGCCTCTCACCCTCTTTTCACATTGCTTATTGCACGCCAGTGGCCTCCTCTTATCAGTCAAATCAGCCAGAAGAGATCTAGACTTGGAAACTCTGCCCAAGGTGCTCCTTCTATTCAGGAAAGTCAAATCACTTCCATTCTCCAGTTGGTTTGGCAAGTTCCTCCTTTCTTTTGAATCAGTTTTAACATCATCTTAAATAGGACAACTCAAATATCACTTCCAGGCTCCCCACGCTAGCCTACTTTTCCTCATTATGTACTCTCACAGCACCTGTTGTCTTCCTTGTGTGCCTGCAATCACAATCATAATTATATATTATGTACTATGGTTTGTTTAAAGTTGGTTTCTCCAATAAGGAGCGAGTACTGTCTCAGACTGTAAAGAATCTGTCTGCAATGCAGGAGACCTGGGTTCAATCCCTGGGTCAGGAAGATCTCCTGGAGAAGGGAATGGCCACCC
>SJYV01028846.1:0-15980 GCA_006410875.1 Neotragus pygmaeus | reverse complement strand
TTCTCTCAGTGCGGGGCGTATGGCTTGATCCCTGGTTGGGGGAACTAAGACTTCACATGCAGCATGGCATGGCCAAAAGGAAAAAAAAAAAAAAAGATTATGTGTAGACTTTAGAAACATCCCTGTGGTTGTGTGAGAAGGAAAAGTTAAATGGGAGCCAGAGCAGAGGCAAAGAAACTTATAGGAATCTTTGCAGTGACCCAGGCAAAGGCATGGAGTAGGAAATGGAAACCCACTCCAATTTTCTTACCTGAAAAATCCCATGGACAGAGGAGCCTGGTGGCCTACAGCCCATGGGGTCTCAAAGAGTCTGATGTGACGAGCATGCATGCATGCACAGGCAAAGGCAAGACAATAAAGCTCTCAGCTGGCAGAGGGCAAGTTGAGGAAATAACAGAACAGGGAGGTGATAGAGGTAACTGCAGCAAGACCAGCTGTATTTTAGTCATCTTTTGTGGGTAAAGTTGACAGAAGCAGTTTTGGAAAAAACCATGTAAGTTCATTTTTAATAGTTTCCTGTGGAAAATCCAGATATCCAAAAGGCAATTCATTCACTCTATCAATTTAACACATTTATTGAGAACCTGGGACGTGCTAAGGACCACTCTAGGTGGTAGCATCAATTTAAAAATGGGCAAAAATCCCTACTTTTGTAGAGGCTATATTCTAGTGGGAGGGGAAGAGATAATAATAGATATAAGTAAATTATCAGATAGGTTAGCCAATAGCAAGTGCTAAGGAGATTACAGCAGTATATCAGGATTGAGATTACAATAGAGAGAAACATAAGTATCATTTTTAGAAGGGTGAACAACTGTCTCTTATACACATCTTCTCTGCGTCCTCAAAGAGGACCACTCAGAAGCAGCTAATACTGTCTGCTCGCATCTCCGAGAATTCTCCAGGTAGGGGTCCTCTAGGGAGCAAACGGACCCGCTGCCATTGGCCACAAGAACTGTTCCTTGTCTTTATGAGGCCAGTGCCATCCAGTCATCCTCCAGATCCTTGCCCAAAGGATACTGAGCTGAGGGCCACTGGAGAGCGCAGGGAAGGCCCAGGAAGGAAAATGGACAACTGGTGATCAAAGGCAGGATGTTTAGCAGAAAGGCCCCACACAGTGAGAGTGTACCGTCAGTATCTATGCCTCTGGAAGCCAGTGGAGTGTCAGTTCCTTAAGGTGCAGTCCAAGGTTTCTGAAGGGAAACCTCCAGTCCAAGCCCAGGAGATTAAGAAAAACCTCCTGTCCTGTAAGAGGTGCTTCCTCCAAGGCCCGTGCCATGAGCTGCTCACAGCGCCCTCTGCTGGAGGTGTCCCACCCCTTGGAGGAGTGAGCTGGTGGAGCAGTGCTTTGTGGTCCAGCCTCTTTCTACTGCTGCTTCCCAAGAAACTGTCAAAGGCAGTGCTTGATGAAGGCGTAGGCTCAGTTCTCCATCTCTCTGAAGACCGCAGGGACAGAGGCTTTCAGACCTGTCAAGCAGGATTTCTCTGCCATATCTGCCAGTTGTAAACTCTGCAAGTGGGACATTCCAGTGCCACTGCTGTGCCCTGGCTCCTGGATGGAAGAGGGTTGCCCTTCCCTCCCCAGGTTCCTTGTACAGTTATTGCTGAAGCCCTGGGTTTGGAGAAGACAGCTGAGCGCCAGTGGTTTAATAAGGCTTCAAAGCATAGAACTGAAACCACTCATCTTGTCCTTATCTACTTTCACCTTGCAGATCCAGGTTTCTAAAACATTACCAGCTCTTGAACTGACTGACCTACCAGGTCCCCAGTCCTGTGTGCCCCTCTGCCTTCTCTCACACCAGAGATTGATTATGAAATGAGAGGTGCAGTTCCTAATTCTTCTCAGGCTGTTCATGCTGACTCTCCTTTTAGGGTCAGGCTCATTTTGGGGGTTTTCACTTAGTAAGTAGAGAATGAAGGCCCTTGCATTCGCATCACTCAGTCATAGCATCTTCTAGCTTGACCTCCCACACCTCCTAACACCTCAGTCCTCTCCTTCAATCTGTGTCCTATAAAATGAAGTCACCTACATCTGTGTGTATGGATTCTCCATTTTTAATACTGGCCCCTCCTCTAGTCACCTCCACCAGTCCTCAGTTGTTATTTGCCAGCAATCACTGTCTCTAGAGCTGTCTCCAGTCCTGTGATCAGCACCTCTGCAAACTGCATTGAGACCTGCCTTTGACTATGAAGAAATTGATATGGTTACTTCACCCCCTCCCCAGGCGGTCATCTCTAGTCTTCTGTCTCCAGCAACATCTTCCCATTTTTCATGGAGCTCTCCTTGGTTCTGAAAGCATGCCACCTAGTGATAACATTGCCTCAGGCCCAGTTCCCACCAGCTTGCCTGCATAGTTGGTCAACAGCCCACATGCAACTTTCCAGGAACCACCCCTCAGCCCTCATTTGGAGTTCCATCCCAAATGGACTACAGCCTGGGGTGACCAGTGGCAGCTCTTAAAAACCAGGCAGCCTCAGTGCAAGCTACTAATTTAACCTCTGACACACCCTAGCCATCCAGTAGTGGCACAGCTCAGCCAGGTTTCTGGGTTTGACATCTGCATTTTCCACCTTTGGCATCCCTGTCTGTACCCAACCTGCCTTTGGAGACACCTCTGGAGTTTTCCATATTGGCACAACCACTACCTCTGGCTTTAGAGCTGATCCCAGCATGGCCAGCACCAAGAACAGCAGCTCACTGTTTGCTAACACTATTGAAGACCCATTTGCTTTTCTGGAATCTGCAGCCCTATGGACAGAAGTGGCAGCTTTGGGATGAGTGTGGATGCCCCGGCCCCAGCTCCATTCTGGAGCACTCAGCTTTGGTGCAGGACCAAGTGGAAACTAGTCCTCTAAGTTGGGGACACTTAGACCTGAGAAGCAGTGTCCTACTGCCTTATAAGGACTCCACTTGCCGAATGGAGCGTCCACTTCTACAGAGAGCAAATCTGCCCTGGCAGATACTTTCCTTCCTGCCTATCATCAGAGCACATGGGGCTGGCCTGGAAAAGGCATCTCTGACTATTGGAAGAGTCAGCACCACTGAGAAGAAATGAGTGCCGGCTAAAACTGTTTCTCCTAGCCATCAGATCAGGTGGCATCCTTCATGCCAAAGCACATCTGTTGTAGTGAAAGGAACGAGCACCATGCTTTGGTTGGGCAGTGCTCCTCTTACTGCCTGGCAGAGCTCCTTAGGGTCCCTCTGGCCACGGTACATATACCTGGAGGATCAGCAGCACCCTTGTGCCTGGAGGTGCAGAGGACCTGAGGCACAGCTGGCCAGAGTTCACCCTAAACATTGTGGCAGCCAGTGCCATTTCTATGTATTCCATTTCCAGGCCCTGATGCTCCTGCCTACAGTCAGAGCACCTGGGATCCATATGGTACAATGGAAGAAGACATCACCAGACTTGTGCTTGGGGACCTTCCCATCATCATTCTGAGCTCCCGGGGTGCTCATGGTCAAAGCACTTTTAGTACAGTCAGAGGAACAATGCCCTCGTAGATTTTCAGGGAGACATTTCTACTTTTGCCTTCAGTGAGAATACCTGGTCATCCAGCCATGGTACCCTCCTTGACTTCTGGTGACAGCACTACAGAGAAAACACTTGTGTTTGGAGGCACTTTTGTTCCTCCCTTTGGTCAGAGTAGTTTCAACTCTGGTGTGGCCACAGCAAACTTTGGCTTTGCCTTTGGGGCATCTTTGTTACTTGTGGAAAACAGAAGTATAGGACACCAACCCTTTATTTCTCTTAGTGCAAGATGTAGATCTCAGCAATTGAGAAGCAAAAGCTTCTATGAATGGGACTTGCTGTGCTGCAAAGAGTCTCAGTTCCTTGTAGTTGTGTCAAACAAACTTAACCTTTCTCTGTCTTCTTACTGCAAGCCAAAAGTCCCATACCTCAGGGTACGTGTGTGTGTGTTGGGACAGATAAAGCTGGTCAAAAGTCAACAATCAGGACCTGATAAGTCCCACTGTTGAGAGTTGAAGAGAGCTCTGTATATATCAACTAACCCCTTCCTGCCTTTGACCATTATCCTAGTTAATCCAAGTTCCAGGTCAATTTCTGTCTCATTTTGGAACTGGCAGGATGCCCTTCTCCTGCCTACAGCTGCCCCTGTCTCCTTACTTGTTGCCTCAATGGGTCCTTATCTTTTCTGGCCCCTGAGTATATATATAAAGCCTTGTTCTTGCTAATTCAACTGCTGCTCATGTGTCCTTACTCCTTGACTCAACTTTGGAGGAAGAGTTGGTGTGTATGAATGCTGATGTGTTTGGCCAAACTCAACCCTGCAGAATTTTCTGTAGCCCAGTGAATAGGGAGTGGATGTTCCCATATTTGATGACTTCAGATGTTGACATCTGTAGTCTCTGTGCTTCTGGTATAACAGATAAACTGTTAACTAGCATAACAGCTAGTTTCTGTGCTTCAAGTATAACCAGGTGAAGATGAGATCCAGAGGACAGAGACACAGGTGTCTGCCCCGTGCCTCCTCTCTCTGGGCTTCTGTCCTACTATCTAACCTTGCTGTAGGCAAGACTATTGCTGATGTGTATTCAGAAACCACATTTTAATTTTAGTCATTTAAAATTATTTTTTAAATATATATTTAAAATATACATTTTAAAAATATATATTTATTCAATATATATTTTTGGTATGTTTTCCTTTAATTGGGGTTAGGCCTGTTATCACACATGAACACTAACCAGAGAGGATGGACTTGGCATCTGGGCTCATGGACCTGTGGGAGTAAAGGCTGGAAGAACTTACATCTGCTCTGTAATGATTGAAACTATAAATATATTGCATATTACAGTTGTTATACTGCTTAAAAAATCAGAACATGTCATCTTTTTAGAGGAGTAACTAGATGGGGCCTATTTGTGAAAATAACAAGTTTGGTTTTTGCCTGTACCATGAAAATATCAAATTGTAAGAATTACCTTTTCCCCCAAATCTGGCTGACTTTGGAGTCCTGCTGTCTCCGCTAGACTTAATTGCTGACAATGCAGTCTTTTCTAAGGCATTCACAATAGGAGAACCTAACTTATTATGGGAGCAGCAAAGTACAAGCACTTTCCCTAGAAATATCCATATTATTTTATTAGGCATTTATTCAGTTATGACTTTACACCAGATATGTGCTAGACCCTAGTGATAGAGAGTTAAAAGAGGTATATTTCCCCAGAGGAGTTTACAATTCAGTGGGGGAAGACAGATGAATGGACCAAAAATTATAATTGGAAGGGTAAGTGCTAGGGTAATTGGAGCAGGTAAAAGAACATAAAACTAAGTCTGGAGTAGAAAAAAATCTGAGTTGTTCCTTAAAGAGAAAAGAGGAAATAGCTAGGTGGAGAAAGGTTATTTTCAGGTCAAGGAAATAGTATTTGAAAAGTCTATGAATAAAGTGAGCTCATGAATCACTGGGGCACCAGGCAGGAGTCCAGTGTGGCTGGTGACTGAATGCAAGAGTGGGACACACTGCTGTAGGATTCAGGAGGGACAGATAATGGATACCTTATGTACCATGATGAGCCATTTGCCTGTTATCGTGAAAGGAAGCACAGTCATGAAAGGATAGTGAGCAAATAAGGGACAAGATTATAGGCAGAGACTTCTCAAGTGGTCCAGTGGCGAGGACTCCGTTCTCTCAGTGCGGGGCGTATGGCTTGATCCCTGGTTGGGGGAACTAAGACTTCACATGCAGCATGGCATGGCCAAAAGGAAAAAAAAAAAAAAAGATTATGTGTAGACTTTAGAAACATCCCTGTGGTTGTGTGAGAAGGAAAAGTTAAATGGGAGCCAGAGCAGAGGCAAAGAAACTTATAGGAATCTTTGCAGTGACCCAGGCAAAGACATGGAGTAGGAAATGGAAACCCACTCCAATTTTCTTACCTGAAAAATCCCATGGACAGAGGAGCCTGGTGGCCTACAGCCCATGGGGTCTCAAAGAGTCTGATGTGACGAGCATGCATGCATGCACAGGCAAAGGCAAGACAATAAAGCTCTCAGCTGGCAGAGGGCAAGTTGAGGAAATAACAGAACAGGGAGGTGATAGAGGTAACTGCAGCAAGACCAGCTGTATTTTAGTCATCTTTTGTGGGTAAAGTTGACAGAAGCAGTTTNAAAAAAAAAAAAAAAGATTATGTGTAGACTTTAGAAACATCCCTGTGGTTGTGTGAGAAGGAAAAGTTAAATGGGAGCCAGAGCAGAGGCAAAGAAACTTATAGGAATCTTTGCAGTGACCCAGGCAAAGGCATGGAGTAGGAAATGGAAACCCACTCCAATTTTCTTACCTGAAAAATCCCATGGACAGAGGAGCCTGGTGGCCTACAGCCCATGGGGTCTCAAAGAGTCTGATGTGACGAGCATGCATGCATGCACAGGCAAAGGCAAGACAATAAAGCTCTCAGCTGGCAGAGGGCAAGTTGAGGAAATAACAGAACAGGGAGGTGATAGAGGTAACTGCAGCAAGACCAGCTGTATTTTAGTCATCTTTTGTGGGTAAAGTTGACAGAAGCAGTTTTGGAAAAAACCATGTAAGTTCATTTTTAATAGTTTCCTGTGGAAAATCCAGATATCCAAAAGGCAATTCATTCACTCTATCAATTTAACACATTTATTGAGAACCTGGGACGTGCTAAGGACCACTCTAGGTGGTAGCATCAATTTAAAAATGGGCAAAAATCCCTACTTTTGTAGAGGCTATATTCTAGTGGGAGGGGAAGAGATAATAATAGATATAAGTAAATTATCAGATAGGTTAGCCAATAGCAAGTGCTAAGGAGATTACAGCAGTATATCAGGATTGAGATTACAATAGAGAGAAACATAAGTATCATTTTTAGAAGGGTGAACAAAGCAAGCCTTACTGGGAAGGTAAGATTTGGGCAACTGAATGAGCTATACAGATCCAGATTATGGGATCAGGTGCTACAAAGTCCAGAGGAAGGATGCCCAGTGTTCTTAGAAGCAGAAAGTAATCTAGTAGATCAGAAATGGGATCAAGAAGTGGGAAAATGTGAAGAGAGGAGGATGGAGAGAAAAGGGGCTCCCAGGCTATGGAGGGCCTAGTAGGCTTTCATAAATATTTGGAGCATTTAGAGCAAAAGATGACATGATCTGACAAGTTTTAACAGAATTGTTTTGGTTGCTGGCATGATTGTAGAAATAGGAAGACCATCGAGAGGCTAAGTCCATAGTCCAAATCAGGTGTCATGATGGCTTGGACACAGTGATCATGATGGGGGGGAAGTAGACTTGTGCATATTTAGAAATATTGACCATTAAGTTAGTGTGTGTAGGTGAGGGAGAGGAGGGCATGGAGTTGCATCCTGGCCTAGAGAAAGGTTATGGCCTCATTGTTGTAGAGTTGGTAATTGGCCCCATGGAAACAGAAGGCTGAAGGAAAAAATAAAGGGAAAGTAGGAGGGTAAAAAGACTCCCCAGCTCATGTCGTTAAGGTCTTGGTTGTATATTTGGGGGAAATGCTGAGATCTTAGGGCTTCCTCCGTGGTTCAGTAGTAAAGAATCTGCCTGCAATGCAGAAGATGCAGGAGACCTGTGTTCGATCCTTGGGTGGGGAAGATCCCCTGGAGAAGGGCATGACAACCCACTCCACTATGCTTGCCTGGAGATTCCCATGGATAGAGGAGCGTGGCAGGCTACAGTCCATAGGGTCGCAAAGAGTCAGACATGGCTGAAGTGACTGAGCACATTGAGATCTTAATTTCAACCCATCTCAAAGATTTTAGATACATTAAAGACGCTAGATATTAAAAACAAAATTAGGATAATTAAAAAAAATTAGGAGATGCTATTTACATTCTTGGGGCATGAAGGATTTCTTAAGATTAAAAATGATAAAATATGGGGAAATGTGCATTGAAATTAAAAGACTTGTGTTTGAAAATAAGATTGAAAGCGAGAGGACAGGCTTTCAGCTTCTTCTCATCAAAAGACACAACTCAGGAAATGAATGGCAAGACACAGACTGGGAAAATACTTGCAAAGCATATAGCTAACAGAGGTCTAGTGTGTGGAATATATGAGGTCCTACAACTCAATAACAGAATGCTAAGCCACTCAATAAAATATGGATAAAACACTTGAACAGTCCTTTTATGAGGATGATTCACCAGTGTCCAATAATCACATAAAAAAGTGCTCAACATCATTAGTCATCAGGAAAAGGAAAAAAAAAAAAACACTGTGAGATGCCATTACACACCCGTCAGGATGGCTAGAATTTGAAAAGCCTGACAGCTTTAAATGTCAGCAGATACGGAGCAGCTGGAACTCTACTAAACCTGAGTTAAGAGCATAAAATGTACAACCACTTTGAGAAAAGTTTATGCAGTTTCTCATAAAACTGGATGAGAAACTACCCTGAGCCAACCATTTTATTCCTAAACATTTACTCAAGAGAAATGAAAACTTAAGTACATGAAAAGATTTGTTGTACTAGCATATTCACGGAAGTTTTATTCAAAGTAGGCAAACCCCAGAAATATTTCATCCATAAGAGAACAGAAAACAAGCTTTATATTCACACTACTCAGCTATCGAGGGGAATGGATCTGTTAACAGGTAGTAGCATGGAGGAATCACAAAATCTTGATGCTGAATGGAAGAAGCTCTGGACAGAGTAGTGCATCCTGTATATTCCCATGTTCAAGAAATGCTAGAACAACCTGAGTTAACTTGAAGTGGAAATAATCTCTGGAAGACTGGGCATGGGATTTGGGAAGACTGTTTGCACCCAGAGGTGTAGCTGGGCCTCCGCAGTGAGCAGAGTGGGAAACTGCCAGCTGAGACCCCAGGTCAGCTCTGGCTGGGGGTGACCTCCAAGAGCTGAACTGTTCTCTCCCTGGGCTATCAACCTGCTCCAGATTTAGGGTATCATTTCATGGATGAAGTTACCAGNGGGAAACTGCCAGCTGAGACCCCAGGTCAGCTCTGGCTGGGGGTGACCTCCAAGAGCTGAACTGTTCTCTCCCTGGGCTATCAACCTGCTCCAGATTTAGGGTATCATTTCATGGATGAAGTTACCAGTTTAACTCTGCAATGCCAATTGAATAATAAGCAGAAATACTGGATGACATTTTGTTCAGTGCATTTGCTGCTGCTGCTGCTGCTAAGTCGCTTCAGTCGTGTCCGACTCTGTGCTACCCCATGGATGGCAGCCCACCAGGCTCCCCCATCCCTGGGATTCTCCAGGCAAGAACACTGGAGTGGGTTGCCATTTCCTTCTCCAATACATGAAAGTGAAAAGTGAAAGTGAAGTCGCTCAGTCATGCCTGACTTTTAGCGACCCCATGGACTGCAGCCTACCAGGCTCCTCCGTCCATGGGATTTTCCAGGCAAGAGTGCTGGAGTGAGGTGCCATCGCTTTCTCCCCAGTGCATTTATCTGCAGCAAAAAGCTGCAGTTGTCCTTGATGGTAAGGAGGGAGGGAGTGCAAATGGGAGCTTCTGGAACTCAACCCCTTTCCTTCTCCCTTAAGTGAGATTTACAGTTCCATTGTTTATTTTTACTTAACTTGTTAAAATGAGCAAATATATGAGAAAATATTTAAAGAAGATAAAGCAGGGAGTGCATTTTAGATATTTTCACTGTGATAGATAGGATTCTAAGACACCCTAAGATTCCCACCCATTGATGTAGATGCCCTGTGTCACTCCCTCCTCTTGAAAAGGCCTGTGACTATGGTGTGCATATGACTCTTAGAGTATGATTATGCTCCCCTTTATGGCAAAGGAGAGATGATCCCATTATCTGGGGTGGGTGTGTGCATGCTCCTTCATGTCTGACTCTTGTGACCCTATAGACTGTAGCCCACCAGGCTCCTCTGTCTATGGGATATTCCAGGCAAGAATACTGGAGTGGATTGCCATTGCCTCCTCCATGGGATCTTCCTGACCCAGGAATTGAACTCATATTTCCTGTGGCTCCTGCATTGGCAGTGGATTCTTTACTCCTGGGTTGTCTGGGAAGCCCTTNGATATTCCAGGCAAGAATACTGGAGTGGATTGCCATTGCCTCCTCCATGGGATCTTCCTGACCCAGGAATTGAACTCATATTTCCTGTGGCTCCTGCATTGGCAGTGGATTCTTTACTCCTGGGCCGTCTGGGAAGCCCTTATCCTGGGTCGGCCTGCCCTCATCAAGTGAGTCCTTTCTTAAAAGTGAGGAGAAGCCACACCAGACTCTCCTTTTGGCCTGGGGCAAAGCAAGAAACTTTATTGTGGACCACATCTAGAGGGGCTGGGAGGTGAGGACTTGAGGGCAACCCTCGGCTGACTTCTAGCCAGAAAATGTGACCTTAGTCCTGCAACTGCAAGGAATAGAATTCAGCCAAAAATCTGAATGAGCCAGACAGGATTCAGAGTCCCAGATAAGACAGGAGCCCTAGCCCACACCATGACTTCAGCCTTGTGAGAGCCTGAGCAGAGAGCTCGGCTCCACTGTCCCCGGGCTTCTGGCTCGTGGAAACTATACAATAGTAACTATGAAAGTAAGTCATGATAAAAATGAATAAATGATAATTATTTAAGCTACCAGGTTTGCGGTGGTAATTAGAATTGTTAAAAATTTTTTGAAGTTTTTAATTTTATATTGGGGTAGTTGATTTACAATGTTGTGTTAGTTTCAGATGTACAGCTATATATCCATTCTTTTTCAGATTCTTCTCTCATACAGGTTATTGAATATTAGGTTTCTCACATAAGTTATTCAGAATATTGAATATCCTATTCTGGTGCTATATTGTTGACTATTTTTTGTATGTGTTGGTTGCTCAGTTCTGTCTGACTCTTGCAACCCTTTGGACTATAGCCCGCCAGGCTCCTCTGTCCATGAAATTATAGTAGTGTGTATATGTTAGTACCAAACTATAAATTTATCCCTCTCCTCCACCTCACCTTTCCCTTTTGGTAACTATAAATTCATTTTTTGAAGTCTGTGAGTCTTTCTGTTTTGTAAATAAGTTCATCAGTATCATCTTTTTAGATTCCATGTGCTGTCCTATGGTGTTTGTCTTTTTCTGACTTACTTTACTTAGTATAATAGTCTCTAGATAGGTCCATCCATCTTGCTGCAAATGGCATTATTTAGTTCTTTTTTATGCCTGAGTTGTATTCTATTGTATTTATGTGCCACATCTGTATCCATTCCCCGGCTGCTGGACTTTTAGGTTGCTTCAATGTCTTGTAAATAGTTCTGCAATGAACATTGAAGTGCATGTATCTTTTTGAAGTCTGGTTTTCCCTGGATATTCCCTGGATTTGGATTGTTGGATCATATGGTAGTTCTATTTTTAGGTTTTAAGGGACCCTCCAAACTGTTCTCCATAGTGGTTATACCAGTTTACATTTCTACCAACAGTGTAGGAAGGTTCTCTTCTCTCCATACCCTCTCCAGTATTTATTGTTTGTAGACTTTTGGATGAAGGCTCTTCTGATGGGTATGAGGTGATATCTCATTCTAGTTTTGATTTGCATTTTCATGTAGCCATTGAAAATGAATATATTCAGGTACCTAATATAGACCCTGGAAAGTTTTCCAGTTCAGGAAACGTTACTAGAAGTAAGACGAGAGGCTGACAGGGACGGCAGGGCGTGAACCAGATCCCTTGGGAATCGAAACACAGGGACACTAGGAAGGAGTCCCAGGAGTGCCTGGGAGGCGTGTTCTCTGAGGTGAGACAAGGGGAGGGGTCTTTCTCTTTAGGCATGGCCGGGTGGTGAGAGTCAGGTGTGAGGCTGCCCGATCTGGCTTGTGTCCTTAGTTCGGGCAGAGTTCTGAGAGGAGAGGCTGGCTCTCTCCACAGTGTAGCTCTGTCCGTGCAGTGTTGGGTGGGTTCTACTGTCACTGTCACGCGTGCGTTCCCCGTGGCTTCAGTTCCTGGGGTCTTCATTCTGAGGAGAGTGCAGTGTAGAGAGCGTGCTGAGCTTGCCCACTTTGAATCACAGATGCTTTTATTTGGATATGTCCTTAGAGGGTGCCCATCCTGACTCCTGACGCCCTCTGGCAGGGAGTTCTCCAGACTCCGCTCTCACCAGCGCAGTGAGTACCACTGTGGCTTTGTGAGGCTGTCTCATTCTTGGATAGCTTAAGTGGTTTAGCAGAAGGTTCACCTTCTAATTAGCCCTATTCTCCCATTTAAACATGTATATGTATATATATTTTTTCTTTTAATTATTCTACCTCTCAAGAAAGTTCCAGAGCCACCACCCTCCTCCCTGGACACCCTATAGAAACTCTATGTTACACAGTGGTGCTCTAGGTAAACCAGTTGTCAACATAAATCAAAGTCACCTTCTTCCATTTAGCACTGACTAACAAGGAGATCCAGCCAGTCCATTCTGAAGGAGATCAACCCTGGGATTTCTTTGGAAGGAATGATGCTAAAGCCGAAACTCCAATACTTTGGCCACCTCATGCGAAGAGTTGACTCCTCGTGCGAAGAGTTGACTGGAAAAGACTCTGATGCTGGGAGGGATTGGGGACAGGAGGAGAAGGGGACGACAGAGGATGAGATGGCTGGATGGCATCACTGACTCGATGGACATGAATCTGAGTGAACTCCAAGAGTTGGTGATGGACAGGGAGGCCTGGCGTGCTGCGATTCATGGGGTTGCAAAGAGTTGGACACGACTGAGCGACTGAACTGAACTGAACTGAACATGGCTTTGTGGTTAACCATTATGTTAGTAACTTTAAATATTCTAACAAGCTTTAGTGAGCTTAGAGTGGTGGTTTAGTCACTAAGTCGTGTCTGATTCTTGTGATCCCATGGACTGTAGCCTGCAGACTCCTCTGTCCATGGGATTTCCCGGGCAAGAATACTGGAGTAGGTTGCCATTTCCTTCTCCAGGAGATCTCCTGATACAGGAAATGAACCCAGGTCTGCCTGTATGGCAGGCAGATTCTTTACCAACTGTGTTATGGGGGAATCCTAGTTTAGTGAGCTGATGGGTGCCTACAATTTTTTAAGGATCCAGGGGAGTAAAAATAAAATGACATAACTCTGCTTTCTTACTACCAGGGCTTAAAATTTAGTTGGAAAAATAGCATGTGAACAGTTAATATAATGACATATGTGAGTATGTAATAATTATTTGTATGAATTCACAACTTTGAAGGAATTCCAAGTCTTGTGCAATACCCACTCTCTCTCTTTCTTGGTTTATACCAAATTTGACTGGTGTAAATGAATTGTGACCCTTGGGGATGTTCAGACTCTCTGAGGAGACTTGTCAAATGTTCCCATCTCCTGTGCCAACACCAGTCTCAGCTGCTGCAGCAGGGACTTCAGTGGGAAGTAGTCCTGATACTTTTTCCTTGTTCACGTCCTGCAAAAGACCTGAATTAAAGAAAGACATTATATCTCATGAAATGAGAATCCCTATGCAGGCCACTTCTGTATGCTTGACTGTTTTAGATTCTGCCTGTGAGATCATGCGGTATTTTTGTGTCTGGCTGACTTCATTTAGTATCCCTCGGGTCCATCCATGTTGTTGCATGTGGCAAAAACCATTTTTTAAAAGGCTGAATAATATTCCATTGTAGTGTATACTACATTTTCTTTATCCTTCATTTAGCATTTAGGTTAAACAATGGGTAAAGGACTTGAGTAGACATTTNCTGACTTCATTTAGTATCCCTCGGGTCCATCCATGTTGTTGCATGTGGCAAAAACCATTTTTTAAAAGGCTGAATAATATTCCATTGTAGTGTATACTACATTTTCTTTATCCTTCATTTAGCATTTAGGTTAAACAATGGGTAAAGGACTTGAGTAGACATTTCTCCAAAGAACATGGGATATGAAACACATAGGGCCAACAAGGATATAGAAAAGGTGCTCAAAATCACTAATCAGGGACATGCAAATCAAAACCATAATGAGATATCACTTTACATCTGTTAGAATGGCTTTACCCACTTAAAAAAAGTGTTGGTGAAGATGTGAAGGAAAGGTAACTACCACTGTTGGAGGGAATGTAAATGGTGCAGCTATCATTTTATGTAAATGGTATGGGAAAAAGTATGGAAGATAATCAGAAAATTAAAAATTGAACCACTATATGATCCAGTAACCTTATTTTGGAGTATTTATCTAAAGGAGTTGAAATCAGGATCTCAGATATTTGCATTCCCATGTTCTCTGCAGCATTATTCACAATAGCTAAAATGTAGAAATGGTTATTTTTTAAAGTTGAGAAATCCTCATTTTTATGTGAAATCCTCAATTTGAAAGGGACAAAATATAAATCAATGAAACTCTTTGCAAAGCAGCAAAAGAGGTCTATATTGGTATTAATGTGTGGTGAACATTGTTCTAAGCACTTTGTACAAATTTACTCTGAAGTACTTGGTGAGAATCATCCGTAGGGGTAGGGAGCCTAGAACACAGTAAAAATGGGTTGGGGGCCCATGGCCCAGATAGATCATCTGGAACCCTCACGGTGGAGGTTACAGGTGGCCTGACCCTCCAGTGCCAGACCCACAAGCTCTACTAACACGGAGAATGTTTCCTCTGTCCAGCTCTCTTCTTTTGTTTTTTCTTTGCTCTCCTCCTCTCTGTTCTCTGGGTTTTCCTGGTGGAAAGGGGAAGAAGGAGCAATAAAACTTTCCAATAAAAATGCTAAGTTACAAGCTTTTATTCCTAACAAGCCATGGGCAGAATTCTCTGTTATTACAACAGAGGAACTTAATTAGTGAATTGTATTTTCATTCAAAACCTATACAGGAATGTATAGGCACTAGAGAAACACTGTTCTCTCCTGATCTGTTGTTGTCCTGCAGCTGTTACAAAGAAAGTGTCATTGCCCTGCATTCCTATGCTGCTTCAGGAGGAGAGACTCATCAACCAAAGTGGTGTTGCGGTGGGTGTGTATGCTTTCCCATAGCCTATGCTGAGTGCAGCCTTCAGAAAGGCTCAGGCCTCTACTAAGGAGAGAGAAAATGGTAAGACCTGAATTGGCAGCCCATCATGCAGAGAAGCCTGAGTAGAGCCTCCAATTCAGCCCTCAATGCTAAGGTCTCAAAGACTGGAGAGATGCAGGTAAAGGCCAAGCACCATATCTGACTAATAATAGGAGGTAAGAAGGAGGCATCTCCTGCATAGGACCTGGAGGAGAGGGTCTAGACTGGACGAAATAGAATCTTCTCTCATGTCTTCCCAGAAGAACTGGGGACTGATACATTCTCTATGGCTCTTGTACAGGGTGTTCCAAAAATCTTAGTGTGGCTTTTAAGCTTTAAGAACTTTAAATGTGTAAATGCTACAAAATTGCAAAAATACCATTTGAAAGTTATTTCTTATATTGTCTTATTTAGATTTATGAGTTTTAATAATAAATGGGTATAAATATATACACAACTAAGAAATGGTAAGTTTAATTTTTTCAGCCTCTATCAAGGTGACAGACATTGAAACAAAATGGTAAAAATAAAACATTTTTTAAAATTCACAAAGCTATATGAACATATAAAATATAAATAATTTATCTTTCAAACTATGCTTCTGTTGGCTTATAGTGTTTACACTTCTAAAGTTATGAAGGCTTAAAACACCATTAAGAACTTTGGGACACACTGTTATTGTAGACCATTAGATAGCTATATAGTACACATGGATCACTGTAAAGTGTTCATAACAGTGTATGTGCTATAATAGTTCATTTATTCAATGGCTGTGTTTTCTGTGTGTATTAACTAGGTGCTAGGCACTGGGACTCAAGGGACATGAATTTGAGCATGCTCTGGGAGACAGTGGAAGATAGAGGAGTCTGGTGTGCTGCAGTCCATGGGGTCCCAAAGAGCTGGACGTGCCTTAGTGGCTGAACAACAGCAGAGCACTAGGAATACAACAAAGTGAAAATTTCTGCTCTCATAAATATATACTTTAAAAAAATAATTCAGTATATAACATTCTTATTTTAGAATTTGGGTTCAGTCATCATCCAT
>SJYV01028845.1:0-23965 GCA_006410875.1 Neotragus pygmaeus | reverse complement strand
GCGCTGCCTCTTACAGGGACCCTGGGTGGCCCTCCTGGCCAGATTCCTGCCCTCGGGACAGGCTGCCCGAGGGCACGCCTCCAGCCAGGAGACTTTCAGAGAGAAAGAAGCCCCAGAAGGTCTGTGAAGGTGCGTCTGTTTGTCTATTGGACAGCTCACCCCCAGAAGGCAATTCTGCCATCAAGCTGGCCACCGAGTGTCCCTGATGAATGACACGGGCGTGGCCTCTGACCTCAGGAAAGACAGAGCAGGGCAAAGGCCGGTGCCGAGTGAGTTGTCCCACAAGCAGTGATGTGAGGCTGCCACGACCAGCGCCATGAATGGGCAGCTGGGGCAGGAGGCCCTACGGCAGGGAAATAGCCCCTTCTGCGGGGTCAGGGCAAGCGTCCTGGGCGCGCCCTGAAGCAGAGCCCGAGGCAACGGCGCGGCTGCCTTGGGTCTGCTGGTCAGCGCCTGGTCTCCTGCCCTCCAGGCCACAGGACTTCCTGGACTCGGGCTGCGTGAGGCCGCTTGGGAGGACATCGCAGTGGCCTGCTGAAGAGCAGGTTTTGAAACACGGCCTGAGGACGAGCAGACACACAAAGGACACTCCTCACAGTGCAACTCACTCGCTAGTGGGCCACACCCAGTGCAAAGGGTCACGTGCACACAGGTGAACCAGGGGTGCAGAAGTGAGCTGATAGGGACTTCCCTGGTGGCTCGGACAGTGAGGCGCCTGTCCACAACGTGGGAGGGGGAAGATCCTCCGGAGAAGGCAGTGGCACCCACTCAGCACTACTGCCTGGAGAACCCCATGGACGGAGGAGCCTGGTGGGCTGCAGTCCATGGGGTCGCGAAGAGTCGGACATGACTGAGCGACTTCACTTTCACTTTTCCTTGGTGATCCAGAGGCTGAAATCCCGCCTTGCAATGCAGGGGACACAGGTTAGCGCCTTGGTTGGGGAAGGGAGATCACACACGCCGCGGGGCAACTTTCCCGCACACCACAACTGCTGAGCCCGCATGCCACAGTGAAAGATCCCACGCCAAGACTAAGAACAACTCACCCAAATGAATGAATGCCTTCTGGAGGGGCTTTCCTCACAGCTCAGTAGGAAAGAATCCGCCTGTCCCTGCAGGAGACGCGAGTTCCCTCCCTGATCCAGGAAGATCCCACATGCCCCGGACCACTAAGCCTGGAAGCCACAATCATGGACCCTGCGCTCCGGAGCCCAGGAGCCGCAGAAACAGAAGCCCCCCCGCGCTGCACGGGAGCAGCCGCCGCAGCGAGAAGCCTGCGCACCGCCTCTAGAAGCAGCACCCGCTCACCGCAACAACAAAGACCCGGCACAGCCAAAATCAAACAGATAAAAATGCTTTAAGAAATGAGCTTATAAATGGGAGGCAGGGAAGAAACAACTCTCCTTCCAAAACAGAATTTGCATTGCCATCAATTATCCATGGCTTATGGAGTTATAAAGTAGCTCAAAGACAGTGAAAATCGTAGCGCCCTCCAGGATCAGACAGCACCTTGCTCTCCACAGAAAACACAAGAAGCAGCCGTTTGGCCCACGGCCTTTCTCCGACTCACACACACAACAGAAGCAGAGGCAGAAGAGACAGAGCTCCTGCAAACCAATCAGAAAACTGGACAGTGTGGCGGAGGAGTGGTAGAGAGAGTTAGAGAGAGGTTCCACAAAAGATGTCCAAACAACCCTCAGACGTTTGAAGGAAAACGTGCTGGTTGCCAGGGAAATGAAAGTGAAAAACCGCACCAGAGAAAGCAGTTCTGATTCCAGCACAGGCGGGGCAGCCTGGGCCAGACTAACCACTTGCAAATAATAATTATAAGCCATGGGAGAAAAAAAAAGCTATCTAAAAAAGGATCTGAAGGCACTGGGGAATGCCCAAAGGACACTGGAGACCCTCTGAAAGGTTAGTCTAGGAGGTACCTGTGGCCAGGCACCAGGTGTGGCCAGGGCAGGAGCGTCGCGCCACAGGATGCGGGGCTGCGTGCAAGGGCAGTTGGGACTTCAGGAGAGAAGCCCAGAAAAGGAGGGAGCCCCAGAAGGGGAGCCCCCAAATGCTGCAGCCCACTCTGCACAGATCCTCAGCGGTCCCCTTCCCTGTGCACACGTAGGGAAAACTCCGAAGGGCCCAGGAGAGGCTCCAGCAGGAGGTCAAAGGACTGAGGCGACCTGAGCTACCGCCAAACACAGGAATGGTGCCAGAGCAGACAGACTGGAGCTGACTGCCTCCCAACAGGAAGTCCATCCTTGTCTGAGGAAGAGGACACAATCCACCGCCTTTGTTACATGCAAACTGCAACACCGGGCACACGCTCGAAGACCACGCTTGTGCACAGAAACAAGAAAACGTGACCCACAGACAAAACACAAGACTGTCAATGGAGCAGATAGTCTCTACCGAAAAATTTTAAACTATTTACAAGAACCAAATAAAAATTCTAGAACTAGAAGAACAATTCTGAATTTTTTAAGTCACTTGATGAGCTTAACCGCAGACTGAAGAAGCTAAAAGAAAGGTCAGAAAACTGCATTTCAATATAGAGATATTCCATATTTATTATAGGTGTTCTAATGTGTTACATATGTAAAATACATTTTAAATAATATATAGATACATATTAAATCTGTGTTTTATATATCAATAAAATGTTTTTAATCCAATTCAACGAACGCAAAGAAAAATATTGGAGAAAATAAAGAAAAGAGACTCAATGTCCTGCAGGACACTATGAAACACTTGAAAATACGTAAAATTGGAGTCCTAGAAAGAGACAAGCAATAGAATGGGGCAGAAAAAGTCTTTGAAGAGATAAAAGCCAAAAGTCCCCAATGTTGCCAAAATATCAATTCACAGATTTAAGAAGCTCAGCCAGTTCCTAACAGTAAATACGATACGATGTGCCATGTGGAGGCATATTGCACAAACTGATGAAAACCAAAGATAGAGAGGATGCCTTGAGAGAAACGACACAGATGTACAGGGAGCAAGTTCCATCTGGCTTCTCGCGGGGAGAAGAAGCAACCAGGAAACAGCAGGACGGGGAGTTTCAGCCAGGACCCTATATCCAGAGCAGACATCGTTCCAAAGTGAGTGTGAGCACAGCAGAGACACTGACACGCACAGAACCTGAGGGAGCGCGTTTCCAGGGGACCTGCCATAAAGGACAGGCTAACGGAGAACCTTTGTGCTGAAAGGAAATGACGCCACCTGAAAACTCAGATCTACAGGATGGAAAGAAGAGCTGCAGAGATGGTGAATATGCAAGTGCAGAAATTGTATCTTTCTTCTCTTAGCTTCTTGAAGAGATAATCGATTGTTTAAAAATTACCAACAGTATTTTGTGGGGGTTTTAATAGGCATGGATGCAGTGTACATGACAGTAGCACAAAGGATGAGTTCATAAATGAAACCAAAGTTTTCCAAAGATCTAATGACTCATGTGAGGGAGCAAATATTGAATCTAAGTTCATTGTGGTGACTTCGGAACGCACATTATATAGTCATGAAAAGCATAATGCAAAGAGACTCATCTAAAAAGTCAACAAGGGAATTAGAATGGAAGCTAAGAAGTACTTATTAACCCAGAAGAATGTAAGAAAGAAGGAATAAAGCTATAGGGAACACATTTGACAGACAAATTTTAGAAGCATTCCCATAAGACTGGAGGTGTGTAGTGGGAATCCCTAATAATGTCCTTTCACAGCCTTGAGAAATTCCAAAGAAACAGAATCTGGATAAACAGCAGATATTAACAAACTGTGTTAATGATTAACTTTCAAACCCCAAGGCCAGACCCAGAAGAGAGTATGACTGGGATCATGAAAACATGGGCCTTGGAACACTGGGTCGGTGCCAGGTGTGAACGCTGCCTATGAACTTGCTAATTGTTCCAAGACTAGACCAGAAGAGAATGGCCTGGGGTATAAACAAGGAGATCTGGACTACGCCAGTGCCATCCAGGACATTCAGGAGTGCGTGATTAACACAGCATGTGTCTTGAGAAAGATAAGGTCTGAGAAAGTCTCGTAGCCTGCAATTAGGAATAAGAGCTGGACTCAGAGTGTACTCTGCATGCCAGTCCAATAGAGGCTGCAGGCCCCTTGACCCATTGCACCAGATTTTATATCCTGTCTTCATTCTCGTCACTCACCCCTGGACCATTAGGGCAACAGAGATGAAGCAAGTATGCCCGTCCCTTCTGCCAAACTATTCTGCCATGCTTCTCACATGTGTGACCTGACTATTCGTGGACTGTGAAATCAAACCAGAGAGTTACCTTTTTTAATAAAGAAAATAAAAAAAAACCTTTATATGGTTTCATAATAAAGGTTTTTAAATAAAAAACCTTTTGTAATAAATAAAGAAAATGAGAAAAATTTATGCATTGTATATAACAAGACTAAATATTTTCATGAAACTTTTGTTTCAGTTACATAAATAAATATACATAATATATGTTATATATAAATAATGTTGGGCTTCCCTGGTGATTCAAACAGTAAAGAAACTAGCTGCAGTGCAGGGGACCTTGGTTCAATCCCTGGGTGGGGAAGATCCCCCTGGAGAAGGAAATGGCAACCCACTCCAGTATTGTTGCCTGGAGAATTCCGTGGACAGAGGAGCCTGGTGGGCCACAGTCCATGGGGTCGCAAAGAGTCGGACACAACTAAGCAACTAACACTTTCACTCTTCTTTCATAAATAATGTATGTATACGAGTTAAATTATAAATTGTAAAACAAGGACTGCGGTCAAAACAGTTTGAAAGGTGGTCATTTGATGGATTATTGGAGGTCCTGGCCAACGGTACATGACAAGAAAAAAGAAACAGGGCTGTTACAATTGAAAGAAAAGATGTGAAATAGTTATTATTTGTAGACGATATGATCACTTCCAAGGAAAAGCTTACACAATCAGCAAACTGTTAGAACTAACAAGAAAACCGGCACAATTTCTATGCAAGTCCAATTTACCAAAAGTAGTCATGTTCTTCCATGTCAGCAGAAACCTCCTAAAACTGCAACAGAAAAGACAGCACAAGGAATAACCTGGGAAAGAATGTCCCAGACCTTTGAAGGAAAAAATCAAATTCCACTCAAGGGCATAAAAGAAATCTGAATGGCTGGAGAGATACACTAGTCAAGAAAGGGATGGCTTATTAAAGCATCACTTGTCTCCCAAACTAAGAGATACAGTGTACACCAAATCAAAATCCCAGCTGAGTTGGTTGGTTGGTTGGTTGGTGGGATCCATTTACAGCTTAGACCATTTTGAAACATGAAGCAAAGAATGAAGGGTTTGGGGGAGACTGCCCCCTCAGTGTTAGCACACACCCCTAACCATCACTGGAAAGGATGGTCTCACGCACAAATTAGCAGACCCAAGGACTGGGAGAACACTCAGAAACAGCCTGGTCGTTCCTAGGGACTTGGACTACAGTGAGTGCGGCGCTGTCTGGCAGCAGGAGAGCTTCTGAGGTGACCGCGGAGACTGGCTGCTTCCATGGAGAAATTCAACCTGCATCGAACCATACTCCACAGCAGTTGCGAGGTGAGTGGGTGGTGGGGGAGCCTGCTGGAATCCAACACTTCCATCAGAAAGGCCAGCTTGAAAGCTGGAAGAAAAGGACTGGCCTAGGCTGGCAAAGGGTGGAGGCAGCATCTCCCTGGTGCCGTGTGCATCCCCCCAGAACTCCACAGTGTGACCTTGTCTGGACACGAGGTCTCTGCAAATGTCATTTGCTTAAGGACCTTGAGGTTAGGTCACACTAGATTTCAGAAGCACTTAAGCCCAAAGGCTTAAAACAGGAGGAGCTGACGCCCAGGGCTGACGACCGTGTGAAGATGGAGGCCGAGACGCTGCCACCGGGCACTGGACGAGGCAGGAGGGCTCCTCCCCTGGAGCCTTCTGGAGAGCTCAGACTCCCAGACTGTGAGGGTCCATTTCTTTGGTTTTAAGCCACCAACTATGTGGCCTTTGTTATGGCCCAGGAAGCTCACACAGCAGCCCCGAAAGTGCAAGCTGGAGGGTAAATAACTGACGAATCCGTCATATGGAAATCAATAATTTCTGTTCAATGAAAAGGATTCAATAAGCAGCATTAACAGCCAAGGGATAACCAGGAGAAGCTTATCACAAGTTGAAAACTAGCAAGGGGGAATTCTGCTGCTGGCCCACCGGTTAAGGCTCCATGCTCCCAATTCAGGGGGCCTGGGTTCGACCCCTGGCCAGAGAACTAGCTTCCACGTGCCACAACTAAAGATCTCGCGTGCCACAGCTAAGCCCCAGCACAGATAAACATATACATTGGCTGGGCACCAAGGCCTCTGCCCTGAGCGCCCACAGTAGGAGAGAATGAGCAAAGGGATGCCGGGGTAGGCCCAGGCAGACAGGCCAAGCCCCGGCCCCGCTCACACAGTGAAGGCTGCGGGGCCCGATACCACCTGGCAGGAGGCTCCCCGGTGAGGCTCTGCCCTCCCTGCGGTTTCTCTGAGAACCCTGGTCCTTCCAGGGAACTCACTGTTCTCCCGTCCACCTCCCATGCACCATCGGTCCCTGGGGCCAAGAGGGGAGGGGTGGCACAGACCAGAACGATCTGTTCTGGGGTCCTCGGGGGCCCAGCTTTGTGCACTGGGTCCACCCCCAGGCATCCAGCTGCCCCTCTGGGGTCTTCTGCCCTCCAAGAGGACCAGGCGTGACAAGGCCTCTGGCATGCAGACCTCCAGCCCAGGACGTCCTGGGTCCAGGGGACAGGGTCCTGCAGCCCAGATCCATGAAGGGAGGCAAGGCTGACACTCAGCCATCACCAGCTGAGCCACACCGGTGAGCATCTGTGGGGGACCAGCTGCCCCACAGGTCAAAGGTCACTGCTGTCCTCACACCCTGGGTGGACAATGGCAGCCCAGGAGGCATGGTCCACACCAGACTCCGGGGAAGCTCGTGTCCCACCTTCCCCAGGCCCTCGCCAACCTGATGGGAGCCTGGTTGCAGGACAGTGCTCAGGCAGCAGGCACACAGAGGACAAGACTGCCGGCAGGCCGGCTGTTGCTCCCCTGCCCACACCCAGCTGGACGCATGTCCCGCACACACAGCCAGGGCCACCCCAGTGGGCCAGGCTCCAGCCTGCTCCTCCTGGCAGGGTGCCCTCGGGTGGCCCCAGGACCCACCGCAGGCTCTGGGGCCACCAGGCCTCGACCTCTCCCTCGCAGGGTGGCCTCGGGGACAGTGGTGGTCGTGACCGCTGCCCTGTCCCTCCTGGCTATCGCACGACCACAGTGCATGCCAAGGGCTCACCAAGGCAGCCCGTGGCATTGAGGAGAGAGGCCACGAGCCAGCAGCAGAGGCCAGGGGGTGAGGCCACAGACAGGAGCCTGGCCTGGGGCCCGCCGTCACTCAGTCGACTTCCCAAGAACAGAGAGAGAAGGGAAGTCCCAGGGCTGCTGCGGCCTCCGGGGGTTCCCACCCCATTTTTAGCTGAGAGCAGTGAGGCAGAGCTGCCCCAATCCCCGCCCAGGCCCTACCGTCTGGATGTAAAAATAACAGCAATGGGTATTAACGATTCACCTCACCGAGGAGCCTATCCAGGGATCCTGCAGATGGCCACCACTGGCCAAACGGGCCACATCGGCCATGGACACATGACGGAGGACCCAGCACCTCGGGCGCCCCAGTGCCTGGAGCCGCCCAGACCCTGCTGGGAGAAGATACCTGAACTGCCTGCCATGGTCTCTCCGCTGTCCACTCCCCGAATGGGGACACAGGAAAGGGAGGAAATGCTCGAAGCCGACCTGGAGGAGACAAAGGGGTCGAGATTCTCAGACAGGTCAGGGCCAGGGCAGGGGCCACACACAGGGCGTGGAAAGTGGGCTGCGCATGACGCTGCCCACGCCAGCCAGGACAGCGGTGGCCAGCCCAGGGTCGAGAGCTGCAGGGGCCACATGCCAGGCAGCACAGCTGGAGTGCTGCGCCCGTGCCGTCCGGCCCGAGCCGCCCTGACCCAGGCAGGCCCGGCAGGGCTCCTCTGGGCCAAGTGTGGCCTAGTGGACGGAGCTGCGAGGAGGGAGACGAACCACCCCAGCCTCAGCTGGGCCTCACTGGCCATATGGGCTCAGCCGCGTGGGACTGTGCACTGGGCTGAAGGGAGCTGGGCTGCTTGGGGTCAGGGTGATTCAGGGCTAAACTGGGTGGGCTGAGCCAGGCGGCTGGGGAGATGCCTCCGCAGGGCCAGGGTGGCCTCTCTTGCCTGTCCTAGACCAGGCTGGTCCAGCTGTGCAGGGCTCAGCAGTCAGCTGTCCTGGGCTGGCTGAACGAGGCTGTGCTAAGCTGAACTAGGTGGATCTGGGCTTGACCGGACTTGGCTGGATTGAGTTGGGCTGAGTCAGAAGAAACTGGGCTCAGCTGAGTGCAGCCAAACCAGAGTGGCTGGTGGGATAAAATGGGCAACGCAAACCTATCTGGGCTGGACGGGCTGGGCTGGAATTTTCTCTAGTGAGCTTGCCTGCCACCTGGAGGGGTGGGGCTGAGTGGGGACTGGCTGAGTTGAGCTGTATCAAACTGGGCTGAGCTAGGTTGAGCTGCACTGGGCTGGGCTGAACAGGGCTGAACTGGGCTTAGCTGGGCTGAACTGGGCTGAACTGGGCTGAGCTGGGCTGTAAAAGGTTGAGTTGGGCTGAACTAGGCTAAGCTGAGTTGAATAGGGTTGATCTGGGCTTAATTGGGCTGAACTGGGTTGAGCCGAACTGGGCTGAACTGGGTTGAGCTTGGTTGAACTGGCTTGAACAGGGCTGAACTAGGCTGAATCAGGCTGAGTTGGGCTGAACAGGGCTGAGCTGGGCTGAACTGGATTGAACTGACTTGAACTGCCTTGAACAGAGCTGAACTAGGCTGAGCGGGGCAGAACCAGGCTGAACTGGGCTGAAAGGGTTGAGCTAGGCTGAACCGGGCTGAGCTGGGCTGAAAAGGGTTGAGCTGGGCTGAACTGGCTTGAATAGGGCTGAACTAGGCTGAGTGGGGCTGAACCGGGCTGAGATGGGTGGAAAAGGGTTGAGCTGAACTGAATTGGGTTGAGCTTGTTTGATCTGGCTTGAACAGGGCTGAACTAAGCTGAACGGGACTGAACCAGGCTGAGCTGGGCTGAACAGGGCTGGGCTGAGCTGAGCTAAACTGGGCTGAGTAAGTGGGTTGAGCTGAGCTGAATAGAGCTGAGCTGGGATGAACAGGGCTGAATAAGGCTGAGGACGACTGAACTAGGCTGAGCTGAGCTGAACAGACTGAACAGGGATGAGCTGGCCTGAGCTGTACTGGTCTGAACTGATTGAACTGGACTGAACTGTGCTGAGCTGGGCTTGGTTGAGTTGAACTGGGCTTGATTGAGTTGAGCTGGGCTGACCTGAGCTGAGCTGAGCTGGGCTGAACTGAGCTTAGCTGGGTTGAGCTGGGCTGAACTTGGCTAAGCTGGGCTTATCTGGGCTGAACTGGGCTGAATAGGGCTGATTTGGGCTGAACTGAGTTGAGCTGGGCTTAGCTGGAATGAGCTAGACTGAGTTGGGCTTATCTGAGCTGAACTGAGCTAAACAGGGCTGAACTGGGATGAACAGGGCTAAGCTGGGCTTGGTTGAGTTGAGTTGAGCCGAGCTGAGCTGGGCTGAACAGTGTTGAGCTGGGCTGAAATGGCCTGAACAGGACTGAACTGGACTGAGTTGAGCTGAGCTGGGCTGAACTGGGCTGAGTTGGGCTGAGCTGAGGTGAACTGGGCTGAACAGGAATCAACAGGGCTTAGCTGGGCTGAAATGGGTTGAGCTGGGCTGAACTGGACTGAGTTAAGCTGGGCTGAACTGGGATGAACAGGGTTGAATTGGGCTGAACTGGGAGGGACAGGGCTGAATAGGCTGAGCTGAATGAACTGGGCTGAGCCTGAGGGGGGCGCTTCAGAGGGGGGCGCTTCTGAGTGGGGCTGAGGAGGGCCTTGAGGGGTCTTCATCCTCTCTCAATGGGGCTGCAGTTGGAATTCCCTGGGAGTCCACAGGCAGAGAACCAGGGGGCCTGGGCTGTTCAGGGGAAGAATGGGGTGAAGGGGCAGCCGTGATGGAACAGCTCAGGGACCTGAAGGGCTAATCCACTCGCTGCAGGGAGCAGGGCCCAGAGGGCAGCAGGTGGACCCACCCACAGGATGACCACAAGGACTGGGGTGATTTCCGGGAAGAGGGGGCCTTTGGATTCCCAGGGGGGTCTGAGTTAGGATTGGGAGTGGGGAAGCAGCCTGGTGATTCCTGGGGGTCTCTGACCCAGGCCAAGGCTAAGGGTGGGCAGAGGGGACAAACTCATGGTTGCTGGGGTTCTCAGGGTCCCTGATCTCCAACAGGGGTCTGAGTAGGGACAGAAGAACAGCCTGGTGTCTCCTGGAGGTCTCTCCGGTCCCCAGGCACTGACAGGGGTCATGGCTCTGAGCACCCACCTCCACTCAAGTGTCCTGTGTCCAGGCACTCAGGCCGAAGGCAGTGACTGTCACTGCTCACCAGAGGGGCCCCTGGAGGGGCCAGGAGGTGAGGAAAGGACCCAGAAGAAGCCACCTGTCCCTCAAGGCTGGAGCAGAGTCGCAGTGTTCCCCAGCTCAGCTCCGCAGCCCACCCCGGGTGGGCAGTCAGACTGGCACATATGGGTGGCAGGCCTGAGACCAGCGCTGACCCTGGTCCTGTCCCCACAGTCTCCAGCCAGCGTCCATCCATCTACCCCTTGAAGATCTGTTGCAAAAACAAAGCCTCTGTGACGCTGGGCTGCCTGGTCAAGGACTACTTCCCAGGGTCAGTGGCTGTGACCTGGGACACAGTGCCCCCAGACGGGAGCGCCCTGACCTTCCCTAGCATCCAAATGGCAAACTCCAGTCTCTACGTCACCACCAGCCAGCTGACCGTCTCGGGCGAGGAGCCCAAGCAGTTCACCTGCACTGCCTTCCACGCTGAGACTAACTCCACCGTCACTCAGACCGTCAGCACTGGTGAGCCAGGCCTGCGGTGGCTGGGAGCGGGGGGCGGGCCAGCCAGGCTGGAGGAGCAGGGAGACCAGCCCCACGCCTGCCGCCTCTGCCCCCAGAGTGCACCAAGAACTTCAGCGACCCGTCAGTGACGCTCTTCTACTCCTCCTGCAACCCCAGTGGCGACACCCACACCACCATCCAGCTCCTGTGCCGGATCTCCGGCTACACCCCAGGCAAAATCAAGGTCACCTGGCTGGTGGATGGGCACGAGTCCAAAGAGCTGTATGCACAGCCCGGCCCCGAGATACAGGAGGGCAATCTGACCACCACCTACAGTGAAGTCAACATCACGCAGGGCCAGTGGGTGTCCGAGAAAACCTACACCTGCCGGGTCAACTATTACGGCTTCAGCTACGACAACCATGCCCGCAGGTGCACAGGTACGGCCCTCACCTTCGCCAACACGCAGACCCCGGGGCTCAGGGAGGAGGGCGGTCAGGCTCACACGGGCCCCTCTCACACACAGCCGAGTCCGAGCCCCGCGGCGTGAGCACCTACCTGATCCCACCCACCCCCCTCGAGCTGTATGTCCACAAGTCGCCCAAGATCACCTGCCTGGTTGTGGACCTTGCCAGCACGGATAACTTGAGCCTGACCTGGTCGAGGGCAAACGGGAAGCCTGTGCACGCAGACCCCCTCGACATCAAGCGTCAGTTCAACGGGACGCTCACCGTCACGTCCACCCTGCCGGTGGACGTCATCGACTGGGTTGAAGGCGAGACCTACTACTGCAAAGTGAGTCACGACGACCTGCCCAAAGATATCCAGCGATCCATCTCCAAGGATGTTGGTGAGTGGCAGGCTGAGGGGAAGTAGGTGGGCCTCCTGAGAGAAGCCTGGCTAACCACACACCTGTCCGCAGGCAAGCGTGTGGCCCCCAAGGTATACGTGTTCTGGCCAGACAGAAAGGAGCTGGAGAATGAGGAGGAGCTCACCCTCACCTGCCTGATCCAGAAATTCTTCCCCAAGGACATCTCTGTGCGGTGGCTGCGTAACAAGGAACCGGTGCGGGAAGGCCAGCACACCACCACGCAGCCCGACCGGGCCGACAACAGCAGCCACGCCTTCTTCGTCTACAGCCGCCTGGCGGTCCCCAAGGCCAGCTGGAAGATGGACGACGAGTTCACCTGCCAAGTGATCCACGAGGCACTGCCCAGGACTAGGACCCTGGAGAAATCGGTGTTCATTAACAGCGGTAAATAATGCCCGCCCTCCTGCCCGCCCCTCTCCTGGGGCAGGGGAGGTGCCAGTGGGACCTTCTGTCCACTGTCAATAAACACTCTGGTGCCTGCTCAGAGCCCTGGGCATGCCTGTTCTTGGGGCTCATGGGCTGTGGGTCAGGGTTGGGGGGGATGTCCCGGCACAGAGGAAGGGAAGGCTGGGCAGGCAGACAGGGCTGAGGCAGGGCTCTCTCCAGCGTCACTCTCCATGTCGAGGCCCTCCCCCTACCCCACTATGAATTCTGCCCACTCAGCAAGTTCTAAGAGCCAGAGGGTGGCTCTAGGGGAGGGACCACAGAGACCTCAGCCTTTTCCGGGGGTCTCAGACCCCCGGGTGGGAGGCCTTCACCCGAGGCTCCTGCCAGCCCCTCTGGACACAGATAAGCCCCCAAGCTCCCAAGTCCAGCTGCTCACACAGAGGCCCTCCAGATAGAGAAACGGGTCAAGTTAGACCTGCACACAGGCGCCAGCATGCGGGTCCCTCCACTGTCAGCTCCGGGGCACAAACAGGCCAGCTGCACACGTGGGCTAGTGTGGGGTCTGCTCCTCTGGCCCCCCCCCGAACTCACCCCTACCCATGCGGTCCTGCTGGGCCAGGCTCAGCGTCCAGTGCCCCATCTTGCTGCTCGGCCTCACTCCACTCTGAATCGGTCCGGGACACACCCATCACTCCCGAGCACCCTCAGGCCACCATATCCACTGGTGCCAAGGCTCCGCATCCATCCACTGCCAGCCACAAGCAGCATCCCACACACTCACAAGAGACCCACCCTCTCACCCAGAACACACCCTCTCACCCTCTCACCTAGGTCATACCCTTTCACCCCAGCCACACCCTCTCACCTTCTCATCCAGGTCACACCCTCACACCCTCTCACCCAGGCCACACCCTCTCACCCAGGCCACACCCTGTCTCTTATACACATCTAGATGTGTATAAGAGACAGGTCTCTCCGCTGTCCACTCCCCGAATGGGGACACAGGAAAGGGAGGAAATGCTCGAAGCCGACCTGGAGGAGACAAAGGGGTCGAGATTCTCAGACAGGTCAGGGCCAGGGCAGGGGCCACACACAGGGCGTGGAAAGTGGGCTGCGCATGACGCTGCCCACGCCAGCCAGGACAGCGGTGGCCAGCCCAGGGTCGAGAGCTGCAGGGGCCACATGCCAGGCAGCACAGCTGGAGTGCTGCGCCCGTGCCGTCCGGCCCGAGCCGCCCTGACCCAGGCAGGCCCGGCAGGGCTCCTCTGGGCCAAGTGTGGCCTAGTGGACGGAGCTGCGAGGAGGGAGACGAACCACCCCAGCCTCAGCTGGGCCTCACTGGCCATATGGGCTCAGCCGCGTGGGACTGTGCACTGGGCTGAAGGGAGCTGGGCTGCTTGGGGTCAGGGTGATTCAGGGCTAAACTGGGTGGGCTGAGCCAGGCGGCTGGGGAGATGCCTCCGCAGGGCCAGGGTGGCCTCTCTTGCCTGTCCTAGACCAGGCTGGTCCAGCTGTGCAGGGCTCAGCAGTCAGCTGTCCTGGGCTGGCTGAACGAGGCTGTGCTAAGCTGAACTAGGTGGATCTGGGCTTGACCGGACTTGGCTGGATTGAGTTGGGCTGAGTCAGAAGAAACTGGGCTCAGCTGAGTGCAGCCAAACCAGAGTGGCTGGTGGGATAAAATGGGCAACGCAAACCTATCTGGGCTGGACGGGCTGGGCTGGAATTTTCTCTAGTGAGCTTGCCTGCCACCTGGAGGGGTGGGGCTGAGTGGGGACTGGCTGAGTTGAGCTGTATCAAACTGGGCTGAGCTAGGTTGAGCTGCACTGGGCTGGGCTGAACAGGGCTGAACTGGGCTTAGCTGGGCTGAACTGGGCTGAACTGGGCTGAGCTGGGCTGTAAAAGGTTGAGTTGGGCTGAACTAGGCTAAGCTGAGTTGAATAGGGTTGATCTGGGCTTAATTGGGCTGAACTGGGTTGAGCCGAACTGGGCTGAACTGGGTTGAGCTTGGTTGAACTGGCTTGAACAGGGCTGAACTAGGCTGAATCAGGCTGAGTTGGGCTGAACAGGGCTGAGCTGGGCTGAACTGGATTGAACTGACTTGAACTGCCTTGAACAGAGCTGAACTAGGCTGAGCGGGGCAGAACCAGGCTGAACTGGGCTGAAAGGGTTGAGCTAGGCTGAACCGGGCTGAGCTGGGCTGAAAAGGGTTGAGCTGGGCTGAACTGGCTTGAATAGGGCTGAACTAGGCTGAGTGGGGCTGAACCGGGCTGAGATGGGTGGAAAAGGGTTGAGCTGAACTGAATTGGGTTGAGCTTGTTTGATCTGGCTTGAACAGGGCTGAACTAAGCTGAACGGGACTGAACCAGGCTGAGCTGGGCTGAACAGGGCTGGGCTGAGCTGAGCTAAACTGGGCTGAGTAAGTGGGTTGAGCTGAGCTGAATAGAGCTGAGCTGGGATGAACAGGGCTGAATAAGGCTGAGGACGACTGAACTAGGCTGAGCTGAGCTGAACAGACTGAACAGGGATGAGCTGGCCTGAGCTGTACTGGTCTGAACTGATTGAACTGGACTGAACTGTGCTGAGCTGGGCTTGGTTGAGTTGAACTGGGCTTGATTGAGTTGAGCTGGGCTGACCTGAGCTGAGCTGAGCTGGGCTGAACTGAGCTTAGCTGGGTTGAGCTGGGCTGAACTTGGCTAAGCTGGGCTTATCTGGGCTGAACTGGGCTGAATAGGGCTGATTTGGGCTGAACTGAGTTGAGCTGGGCTTAGCTGGAATGAGCTAGACTGAGTTGGGCTTATCTGAGCTGAACTGAGCTAAACAGGGCTGAACTGGGATGAACAGGGCTAAGCTGGGCTTGGTTGAGTTGAGTTGAGCCGAGCTGAGCTGGGCTGAACAGTGTTGAGCTGGGCTGAAATGGCCTGAACAGGACTGAACTGGACTGAGTTGAGCTGAGCTGGGCTGAACTGGGCTGAGTTGGGCTGAGCTGAGGTGAACTGGGCTGAACAGGAATCAACAGGGCTTAGCTGGGCTGAAATGGGTTGAGCTGGGCTGAACTGGACTGAGTTAAGCTGGGCTGAACTGGGATGAACAGGGTTGAATTGGGCTGAACTGGGAGGGACAGGGCTGAATAGGCTGAGCTGAATGAACTGGGCTGAGCCTGAGGGGGGCGCTTCAGAGGGGGGCGCTTCTGAGTGGGGCTGAGGAGGGCCTTGAGGGGTCTTCATCCTCTCTCAATGGGGCTGCAGTTGGAATTCCCTGGGAGTCCACAGGCAGAGAACCAGGGGGCCTGGGCTGTTCAGGGGAAGAATGGGGTGAAGGGGCAGCCGTGATGGAACAGCTCAGGGACCTGAAGGGCTAATCCACTCGCTGCAGGGAGCAGGGCCCAGAGGGCAGCAGGTGGACCCACCCACAGGATGACCACAAGGACTGGGGTGATTTCCGGGAAGAGGGGGCCTTTGGATTCCCAGGGGGGTCTGAGTTAGGATTGGGAGTGGGGAAGCAGCCTGGTGATTCCTGGGGGTCTCTGACCCAGGCCAAGGCTAAGGGTGGGCAGAGGGGACAAACTCATGGTTGCTGGGGTTCTCAGGGTCCCTGATCTCCAACAGGGGTCTGAGTAGGGACAGAAGAACAGCCTGGTGTCTCCTGGAGGTCTCTCCGGTCCCCAGGCACTGACAGGGGTCATGGCTCTGAGCACCCACCTCCACTCAAGTGTCCTGTGTCCAGGCACTCAGGCCGAAGGCAGTGACTGTCACTGCTCACCAGAGGGGCCCCTGGAGGGGCCAGGAGGTGAGGAAAGGACCCAGAAGAAGCCACCTGTCCCTCAAGGCTGGAGCAGAGTCGCAGTGTTCCCCAGCTCAGCTCCGCAGCCCACCCCGGGTGGGCAGTCAGACTGGCACATATGGGTGGCAGGCCTGAGACCAGCGCTGACCCTGGTCCTGTCCCCACAGTCTCCAGCCAGCGTCCATCCATCTACCCCTTGAAGATCTGTTGCAAAAACAAAGCCTCTGTGACGCTGGGCTGCCTGGTCAAGGACTACTTCCCAGGGTCAGTGGCTGTGACCTGGGACACAGTGCCCCCAGACGGGAGCGCCCTGACCTTCCCTAGCATCCAAATGGCAAACTCCAGTCTCTACGTCACCACCAGCCAGCTGACCGTCTCGGGCGAGGAGCCCAAGCAGTTCACCTGCACTGCCTTCCACGCTGAGACTAACTCCACCGTCACTCAGACCGTCAGCACTGGTGAGCCAGGCCTGCGGTGGCTGGGAGCGGGGGGCGGGCCAGCCAGGCTGGAGGAGCAGGGAGACCAGCCCCACGCCTGCCGCCTCTGCCCCCAGAGTGCACCAAGAACTTCAGCGACCCGTCAGTGACGCTCTTCTACTCCTCCTGCAACCCCAGTGGCGACACCCACACCACCATCCAGCTCCTGTGCCGGATCTCCGGCTACACCCCAGGCAAAATCAAGGTCACCTGGCTGGTGGATGGGCACGAGTCCAAAGAGCTGTATGCACAGCCCGGCCCCGAGATACAGGAGGGCAATCTGACCACCACCTACAGTGAAGTCAACATCACGCAGGGCCAGTGGGTGTCCGAGAAAACCTACACCTGCCGGGTCAACTATTACGGCTTCAGCTACGACAACCATGCCCGCAGGTGCACAGGTACGGCCCTCACCTTCGCCAACACGCAGACCCCGGGGCTCAGGGAGGAGGGCGGTCAGGCTCACACGGGCCCCTCTCACACACAGCCGAGTCCGAGCCCCGCGGCGTGAGCACCTACCTGATCCCACCCACCCCCCTCGAGCTGTATGTCCACAAGTCGCCCAAGATCACCTGCCTGGTTGTGGACCTTGCCAGCACGGATAACTTGAGCCTGACCTGGTCGAGGGCAAACGGGAAGCCTGTGCACGCAGACCCCCTCGACATCAAGCGTCAGTTCAACGGGACGCTCACCGTCACGTCCACCCTGCCGGTGGACGTCATCGACTGGGTTGAAGGCGAGACCTACTACTGCAAAGTGAGTCACGACGACCTGCCCAAAGATATCCAGCGATCCATCTCCAAGGATGTTGGTGAGTGGCAGGCTGAGGGGAAGTAGGTGGGCCTCCTGAGAGAAGCCTGGCTAACCACACACCTGTCCGCAGGCAAGCGTGTGGCCCCCAAGGTATACGTGTTCTGGCCAGACAGAAAGGAGCTGGAGAATGAGGAGGAGCTCACCCTCACCTGCCTGATCCAGAAATTCTTCCCCAAGGACATCTCTGTGCGGTGGCTGCGTAACAAGGAACCGGTGCGGGAAGGCCAGCACACCACCACGCAGCCCGACCGGGCCGACAACAGCAGCCACGCCTTCTTCGTCTACAGCCGCCTGGCGGTCCCCAAGGCCAGCTGGAAGATGGACGACGAGTTCACCTGCCAAGTGATCCACGAGGCACTGCCCAGGACTAGGACCCTGGAGAAATCGGTGTTCATTAACAGCGGTAAATAATGCCCGCCCTCCTGCCCGCCCCTCTCCTGGGGCAGGGGAGGTGCCAGTGGGACCTTCTGTCCACTGTCAATAAACACTCTGGTGCCTGCTCAGAGCCCTGGGCATGCCTGTTCTTGGGGCTCATGGGCTGTGGGTCAGGGTTGGGGGGGATGTCCCGGCACAGAGGAAGGGAAGGCTGGGCAGGCAGACAGGGCTGAGGCAGGGCTCTCTCCAGCGTCACTCTCCATGTCGAGGCCCTCCCCCTACCCCACTATGAATTCTGCCCACTCAGCAAGTTCTAAGAGCCAGAGGGTGGCTCTAGGGGAGGGACCACAGAGACCTCAGCCTTTTCCGGGGGTCTCAGACCCCCGGGTGGGAGGCCTTCACCCGAGGCTCCTGCCAGCCCCTCTGGACACAGATAAGCCCCCAAGCTCCCAAGTCCAGCTGCTCACACAGAGGCCCTCCAGATAGAGAAACGGGTCAAGTTAGACCTGCACACAGGCGCCAGCATGCGGGTCCCTCCACTGTCAGCTCCGGGGCACAAACAGGCCAGCTGCACACGTGGGCTAGTGTGGGGTCTGCTCCTCTGGCCCCCCCCCGAACTCACCCCTACCCATGCGGTCCTGCTGGGCCAGGCTCAGCGTCCAGTGCCCCATCTTGCTGCTCGGCCTCACTCCACTCTGAATCGGTCCGGGACACACCCATCACTCCCGAGCACCCTCAGGCCACCATATCCACTGGTGCCAAGGCTCCGCATCCATCCACTGCCAGCCACAAGCAGCATCCCACACACTCACAAGAGACCCACCCTCTCACCCAGAACACACCCTCTCACCCTCTCACCTAGGTCATACCCTTTCACCCCAGCCACACCCTCTCACCTTCTCATCCAGGTCACACCCTCACACCCTCTCACCCAGGCCACACCCTCACACTCTCTCACCTAAACCAGACCCTCTCACCCTCTTACCCAGGCCACACCCTCTTACCCAGGCCACACCCTCTTACCCAGGCCACACCCTCTCACCCTCTCACCCAGGCCACACCCTCTTACCCAGGCCACATCCTCTCACCCTCTCACCCAGGCCACACCCTCTTAACCAGGCCACACCCTCTCACCCAGGCCACACCCTCTCACCCTGGACCCTGGACCCTCCCTTGCCCCCATTGGTTTCCTGCTGTGGACCCAGCCTTCCCAGGCCAACCCTTCTCTGTCAGTTGCACCCCACAGATGACCAATTGGATGCACAGACACACGGGAACACACACGGATACACACACTGACACACATGGACACATAATACACGTGGAGAGACACACATGGAAACACACCTGAGTGCACACAGACATGGACACAGTCGCAGAGACATGTATGTGGACGCACACGTGGACAGCGCGCAGGCACCACCACACGCACACAGGAAGCACCACATGCACAGCCCACAGCCTGAAAGGAGCCCAGAGTGGAGGCTGTGCTGGGAGAGGAGCGCAGAGGGCTGGGGGCAGCTCTGGGTTCCCAGGTCGGGCACAGCCCTCGGGCACCCCTTGTGATGATCTGTTGACGCCAGGGGCCATCCCGGGTCCAGGCTTCTCCTGAGGGCTCCAGGCAGGGAGGCCAGCCCCATGCTCTTTGAGGGGTCCCCAGGCTGACGAGAGTGAAGCTGAGCAGGAATGGGACCCAGGGGGCTGGGCTAGGCAGCCACGGGCCATGCAGTTGATGGGAGAGGACACTGCCCGGGCTGGGGCCCTCCACCTGCCATGGAGCGGGGAGTCGGGGTGGGACAGAGGTGAGGGGTCCACAGAGTTGAGTGCAAGTGACCACCAGTCAGCAGAAAAGCTGTGCAAAATGGTGGGAGACAAAACCCCAACCCGCTGGGGGTAGAAAGATGGGCGACAGGGGCAGGGGGCGGGCTCCCCCACACAGCTGCCTGCGGCTCGGGGGCTCTGCCGCATGGCCAGGCCGGCTGCAGGGGCCAGAGGGGCGGCCACCCAGGACCAGGCACCAGGCCCAGCTCTCTCCACTCCCTGAAGGTGGCCGGGCCTGTCCTCCCCACCTTGGCGCCAGGCCAGGGGGCTGACCACCCGCTGCCCACAGAGCTGGCGCTCGAGGACCTGTGTGCGGAGGAAGCTGAGAGCGAGGAGCTGGAGGAGACCTGGACCAGCCTCCTTGTCTTCATCGTGCTCTTCCTGCTCAGCATGAGCTACGGCGCCGCTGTCAGCCTCTGCAAGGTGGGCACGGACGCCCTACTTCCGGGCAGGGGGCCCCGAGAGGGGGAGCCCCAGCTGGGCTCAGAACCCACCTCACAGGTGCCTTCCCCCAGGTGAAGTGGGTCCTGGCCGCCATCCTCCAGGGGCAGCCCCAGAGCTCCCAAGACTACACCAATGTCATGCAGCGCCCACTGCCTCCTGGCATCTGAGCATCCCTGCAGCTGCCAAGCTGCCCTGGGAAGGAGAAAGGAGCAGCCAGCCACTGAGGGCCTCAACGACCAGCATGCAGGCGTCCAGACAGTCCAGCCCAGCCTCAAGGCCAAAGGCAACAAGGAGGCCCGTTCACAGCTCCCACACCCACCCTACTTAGGGGAAAGTCCCAGGAGAGCATCTGCCTCCTCCAGGGACCTGGGCTGGGAGTGGACACTGACCACCCTAGACTCCTCCCAGGCCCCTGAGCTGGGGGCCACATTCTGACTAACAGAAATGCCCCAAAATACAGTGAGGACCTGGAGCTCACAGCCCACCCCATGCTCAGAGTCCAGAGCCCACCTAAGACTCAAGAGCTCCAGTCCAGCCCAACCAGCGTCTGAGTCCAGCCCAGCCAAGCCAAGAGCTCCCTCCCCAGCCTCTGTCCTGCCTCCTTGCCCCAGGTCCAAGGGCCCTGCCCCCCACCCCTGCCCTGTCCCTGCTGCCCACCCCCAGGCCCTGGGCCTGCAGAATAAGGGGGCAGGGAAGCCCTTCTGGGGAGAGCTGTGGGGGTTTTCAGGGCTGCAGGCAGGGCCTCCAGAGTGGGAGGCAGGTCCCACAGCACAGGGGGATTACCACAGGGCCTGCCCCGCAGCCGGCTCAGCCCAGGCCCACCCCAAACACCACATTCAGCCCAGCAGCTCATCCCAAACCACTCCCACTCAGCCAAGCAGCCCACCCCAAACCTCCCCCCACTGTGGCCTTGTCTGGCCTCTCTCTACACAGGGCCTGCACTGCAGCCCACTCAGCCCAGCGGCCCCCCCAAACTCCCTCCCTACTCAGCCCAGGCCCACCCCAAACTGCCCCCCAACTGTGGCCTTGTCTGACCTCTCTCCTAACTTTTCCAAGTAAAGTTCATTAAAGTAAAAAATCCCATGAACATACTTTAGGGGAGGTAGCTGTGGTCCCTTGGAAGTGGGAGGCACCTCCACCCAAGGAAGTAGACAAGGAGCAGAGGGAAGCAGGTAGAAGACAGCTCTGGGTCCTGAGCGCCAAGCGTCCGGCCAGGCCTGATCCAAGCATCCTTTGATGCCCAAAGAGACCCTGCCTCAGCCTCCACCATACCCGCTCCACTGGCCTCCAGCCCAGACTCACCTCCCTTCCCCACATGGAGGTCAAACAACAGTCCCACTCCCAGCAGGCAAACTCTAAAGGGTCAGTCATGGTCAGCGCTGACAGGAGAGACCATTCATGGTGAAGGTCCTTCTGAGAGCCGCCATTCATGCTAGGAGACCACACCCCATGGACACCAACATGGACCAAGCAGCCTGCAGGGATCGAGGGTAGAACACCCAGGGCTGGGCAACTCTGAGGTTGTCCAGAGACACCAAAGTCTGATCCAAATAGAACATGAGACCAAGAGAGAGCCTCATACAAGGCCACGGCCACGGCCCTGCCGTGCTCCACCCTCACAGGTGAACATGACGCACTTGCACAGACCCATACGGCCGCAGGAGACGGGCCTGAGACCAGACCCTACCTTCAGGGCTCTCTCAAGCCAAGGCCAGGCACCCTCCTCCCTGTCCCCTGAGCTGGGACTCCTGAGGGCAGAGTGGGCTGTCTTCTCTCTCTGACTTGCACCCCAGACCATGAGACCCACTGGGGACCCCAGAACAAGGGCCACAAGGGCTCAGCTCTGTGGGCTGGGCGTCACCACACACAGACCACACACATCTTCCCAGAATCAGGAGGGAAAGGAGTGAGGTAAGAGAGAGAGGGCCCTGGGCTGAGCAGGTGGAGCTTGCCAAGTGCGGTAAGTGATTCCCTGAAACTCCAAGGGCAAAACTAGTGGCAGGAGCTGAGCTCTGCTCGGATAGAGACAAGAGGACCCCATCTATCACTCCTGAGGTCAGGGAATCCTCCCCAACTGCACCTGTGAAGGAGGGCTCCTCCGGGGTCACAAAGGGAGAGTGTAACCCATAACAAGTGTGGTCAAATCTCCAGTTAGCCTGTGCTAGAATCTTTCTCAGTAAAAAATGCATATGCATATACAGGTCAAGTGTGGGAAAAGAGGTGAGATAATCGGCCAGAGGAGAACAAAGCCCAAAAGAACTGCCCCATAGACATGAGATAACATGCACATGAGTCTACACACATGTGAGTCTATGTACACATGGGCCAATGTACAGATGAGTCTACATACACATGAGTCAACACACACGAGTCAACACACACATGAGTCAGCATACATGTGAGTCTATGTACATGTGAGCCTGCTTATATGAGAGTCAACATACACGTGAGTCAATGTACACATGAGTCTACACACACGTGAGTCTATGTACACATGGGTCAATGTACAGATGAGTCTACATACACATGAGTCTACATGCATGAATCAACACACACATGAGTCAACACACATGTGAGTCTACATACACATGAGTCAGCATACATGTGCATCTATGTACATGTGAGTCTGCTTATATGTGAGTCAACATACACGTGAGTCAATGTACACGTGATGCTACATGCATGTGAGTCACACATGTGAGTCTACATACACATGAGTCAACATACACGTGAGTCAATGTACACATGAGTCTACACACATGAGTCAACACACGCATGAATCAACATACACATGAGTCTACATACACGAGTCAACATACATGTGAGTCAATACACATGTGATTCTACATAAACGTGAGTTTACATACACATGAGTCAACACATACAAGTCAACATACACGAGTCTACATACACATGAGTCTACATACACGAGCCAACACACCCGTGAGTCTACATACGTGTGAGTCAACATACACATGAGTCAACACACACGTGAGTCAACACACATGTGAGTCTACATACACATGAGTCAACATAGACACAGGTCGACACACACGTGAGTTAGCAGCCTCTCCACTGCACTCCTCCCCGTTGGGGGGGATGCCCACACCCTCTTTCTCCAGGCTGGTATCTCTGCCTCGCTCTGTCTTGAATCCACTGCACTCCTCCCCGTTGGGGGGGATGCCCACACCCTCTGTCTCCAGGCTGGAGTCCCCGCCTCGCTCTGTCTGAATAAATAAACCTCTCCTCTGTGTGCCTCCCACATGCTGTGCTGTGTCTCTGATCATAAACTTCGCACCTGTATTTACAGTGTTTGCCTCCTTGGAACACTCGTGCTTTCACGCGAGGCCAGAGCCAGGCGATCCTTCCGTCTAGTCCCCAGCCCCTGGTGCTCTAGCAGCGAGGACTCCGGGATTTCATCCAGGCTATGCAGGTCCAATTCCAGGGCAGAGAAATAAGCTCCTGCTTCAGGACCACTCCCTGCTGTCTCTGCGAGGACAGTGGCAGGCAACCCCTCTAGTGAGGATGGACAGTGAGTACTCAGCCAAAAGCAGGGCCGCAGAGAAGGACAAGAGGAAGGGTCATGCCAGCCAGCTGGGCTCTGAACCAGTGACCCTGCTGCACATGCCCTCCCAGCAGCAAGATGCCAGCTTCTAAGGGTCCCCTCTGTCCCTCCTCCTCTTCTTTCTCCATTAACCCACCACTGAATGATGCCCCCTCCCAGAAATTATGTCCACGTCCTAAGCCCTGGAACCCATGAGTGTGACCTTATTCAGTCTTTGCAGATACAATAAAAGGATTTTAAGATGAGACTGTCCACGTGGGCCCTAAATCTGATGACAGAGTCCCTACAAGGGACAGAGGAGGGGAGGTCAGACACAGGATGGGAGGTCATATGAGGACAGGGGCAGAGATCGGGGTGATGCCTGGGATGCCTGGGTGGTCGAAAGCTGGAGGAGGTAGGCCTGCCCACACCTTGATCTCAGGTATCTGGCTCCAAGTGAAAGTCACTCAGTTG
>SJYV01028843.1:0-18757 GCA_006410875.1 Neotragus pygmaeus | reverse complement strand
TCATCCATGCCGTGCTGGGCTGCCATGGCAGGGGACGTGTGCAGGGTGGCCGCGTCGAAGGGCACGCGCTCCACGTTGGCAATGTGGCTGGAGAGATAGCTCAGGCCCAGGCCGTCCGTCTGGTCCGGGTCCCGCCAGTTCTTGAAGAACTGTTTGAATAGCGGGGTCTCGCCGCCCTCGGGAAGGACAGAGACCTGGCAGGGATGGAGGAAGAGAAGGTCGTGGCTGGGCCAGAGTCCCTGGAGGGCAGAGGCACCTGGCCGGCATCCTCCAGGGAGCCTCGGACACCCCGTCCAAGCTGAGCGCGGGACACCCCCCCGAGCCAGCCTCCACCGCCCGCCGGGCCCACTCACATGTCCCACCGGCGCCCTGGCTCACCTGGGTCTGCCGGGGGTAGTCCATCTTGGAGATGAAGTCGGAGGCGGTTTTGAGGGCGGCCTTCCTCTCCTCAGTATTGGCCTGTCTGCCTGTCGGCCGAAGGCGAACAAGGCACCTGGGGTCAGGGCCGCACCCCAGCACTCAGCGGCCCAGGGAAAGCAGAAGGCAAGCCTGCCTCCCTTCTGTTCCGAGACCGTGGACGGCCAAGGTCAGAGGCCCCAGAGCTGACCACGCCATGAGCTCCCGGGGGTCCAGCGAGGGGTCCTGGCTAACGACCGCGAGCACACTGACCCACTTACTGAGCTCAGAACCACACACACCTCGCTGCACCTAATCCACACAGCAACCTTCTGTGATGAAAAGCCCTATCTTGTCCTCATTTGCATACAAGGAAGTCAGGGTCTTAAGAGACTTGACCAAGGCCACTCAGCCAGGAGGGAAGCTGTGACGCGGAGCCCCCGCCTCCCTCGTCTGCCCAGGCTCATGCGCCAAGTCCCTGCAAGGCTGCAGGGGCGCCCACGTAAGGCCCTGCTGGAGCCCTTCCCTTCACCCCAATACCTTTCCAGACAAAGATCTTCCCGTCTTTGCCATGGTCCAGGATGAAGCAGTCCTCTGACTTCAAGGCCCCCTGGGCGAAGGGGTTCTCATCAGCCACGAGGGAGACCGACATAGTGCCTGCACCATTGGAGACCTGGGGGGTGAGAGGGGCCCCGGGCCCGTGAGCGACCGTCCCCGCCTCATCCTGCCCACGGGCGCCCCCAAGCCCACACTTGCAGAGGCCGGCAACCCCGCCACCTCAAATGACGCTGCGGAGAAACACAGCCCTGAGGCTCATGTGGGGTTTCTTTGTCCTTTTCCACCTTCTCACAGCCACATCTGCGACCTACACATGGGTGTGCCGTGGAAATGGCACGGAGAGAGGGAAGGGGAATCAAATGCGGGAATATAGGCGGCAGAGGAAGACCACTGCCCAGCTGAGAAGAGGGCATGCAAGTTCATCGGCTTAAAAAGGGAAGTACACAAAAGTAACGTGGTCTACGCGCAGTGCGGTACACCGGGGTGGAACCTGGCAGCAAAAATGGGGGAAATCTGAATGAAGTTGGTAGGTTAGTTAACAGCATTGAACTGATGTTTCTTAGTTTTGATAAATGTACCTGCTTATGTTAAGATGTTCAGGGGAAGCTGGGTGAAGGGTATATGGGAACCTTCTGAACCATCTTTGCAATTTTTCTGTAAATCTAAAAACTATTCTAAAATTAAAAGTTCATTGAACTTTTCTGAGGGTACACTGCTTGTCCTAATTCAAAAGATTTGACAGTACCCAGGGCTGTCAAGGCTCTGGGTAAACAGGTGAGGGTGATCGAGGAGCCTTCCAGAATGCAGTTTAGTAGCATGTGCCAGGAAGTTAAATAATAAGTGTTCTGCATTTCTTGAAAACTTACTTTGTGCCAGGCACTGCTCTAAAAAATCTCTGTAATTTAGTAACTTCTACAGTTACAGAACTCCTTTAAGCCTTACAGCAACCCTACAGGTAATCTCATTACCATCCCTGTTGCATTCACAAGGACACCAAGGCACAGGGAGGGGAGTCACCGGCACAGCTAGAAAGAGCCGGGTCCGGGATTCGAGGCCAGACAGGCCAAGCCCAGAACCTGTGTTTCTGTCAGTTACCTCTCGTGGCAGAACCTTCCTCCCTGGGGTAGTACAGACAGTCTAACTCTAGAACTGGCATTTCTGTGTTTCTGTTTTTTTCTGATCCTGCCACGCAGCTGAATGCAGACGCTGGCTCCCCGTCTCGGGACTGAATCAGGGCCCCAGCAATGAAAGCCAACAGTACAGCCACTCGCGGCCAGGGAACTCCCAGGGGCAGCGCCTTCTTTTATTTGCCATTTATTTTATCTATGGCCATCGGTACACGCCAAAAACTATTCATCTTGAGGAGTCAAATATACTTAACTATTTTGTTAACAGTTTCTTTTTTCTTATTATATATGTATTTTACTGAAGTTTAGTTGACTAGGTAACGTACAATGTTTCAGATACACAACAAGATGATTCAGCTACACACACACATATAATTTTTGAGATTATTTTCCACTATAGGTTACTACCAGTCATTGACTATAGTTCTCTGTGCAAGAACCAGTATTTTCAATCACTGACTCATCATTCAGCCTGTGACCCAAACGACCCACATCTGGAAACCTCCCCTAATGCCATACTTGGCAGACTTGCACAAAGAGAGACTGCTGGGGATCAGAAAAGGTGGGAATATTCTCATGCCCATCAGTGAGGGATCTGCAGAGACTTCCACACGCATAAAACAAAGGACTGTACAGCCGAGATAAAGGGTCTGGTGGAAAAAAGAAGGCCACAGCAAAGTATGAATAGCTTGCACCTGTTAATATCAGCTAGAGATGGAAAAACACCAAAGGAGACCCAGAAAGCTGGAGTTTCCTTTACCAAAAAGGTAACCATGTAACCATGGCAACCCATGAGGCGAGGAGGAGAGGCGGCCGACTTTCTTAAATTGAGTCTTGTTACTTTTGTAATTAAAGCCCATTTTTAAACAGCTCTGGTTATCTTAGACTAGTACAATTTGACTTTTTTCATGTTCTTGAGTATTGCTCAACCCTAACATTTACAGCGAGTATGTATCACTACTTCAGTATCAGCACAAGTATCAGCACTGTGGTCTCCCCGTGGTGGCGACACGGACCTGCACCTCCTTCTGCTCCCTTTTCCCCTGGGACCCCCCAGAGATCCTGCAACGCTGACTCTGCGGCCCTCTGCCCTCCCCACCTTCATGGGCCCCGTCGGTGACGGTGACACCGATGTGTCTGCAGTCACCCACACGCTTGTTCCTGGGGCAGAAACACAGAGGCAGCAGACGGGGGTCCCCTGGAGCCACAGAAGCCAAGTCCCCCCGTGGCACCCCCACACGTGCTTGGCTCCAAGCCCCCGGCCAGTAGAGCCAGGGAAGCCCAGGCCTCCTGCAGCCCCATCCTGAGCCCAAGGCCCAGGGACCTCAGCCCAGGCTCACTTTGTACAGCTTGGCCAGCTTGCGGTTGGCCGCGTCCTCCTTGGCTGTGTCCTCAGTCCCTGCGGGCAGAGCTGGCTTGGGGCCCAGCACCTGCGGAGATGGAGAGATGGAAGAAAGCGTGGTGAGCTCCCGGCAGCCTGCCGCCCCCCACCCAGGAAGGAGACTGAGCTCCAGAGAGAGCTTTCTCCCCAGGCAGGCAGGGACCACGTGGGCCTCCTCCATCCACGGCGACCTTCCACTTAGGGCAGGACCCCCTCTGGAGATGTCCTGGGTCCCTGACTGTGCCTCCGGGGTGCAGGGCCCAGCCAGGGCTGCCTGTGGAGTCTGTCCCTCCCCGACGCCTGTCTCCAGGAGCTCCATGAGGACCCCGTGCTCCACGGCCCCCAGGACAGTCCCTCAGATGTTCACCATTTCCACCAAGCCTTCTGAGAAGGGTAAGCACAGCTACCACCACCTCCCACCACGTGCCTTCAACGGACCTCATTTCACCTCTGCTGCCATGCCAAGAGGCACAGGGGCCTCCCTGGGGGCTCAGCTGGTGAAGAATCCGCCTGCAACGCGGGAGACCTGGGTTTGATCCCTGGGTGGGGAAGACCCCCTGGAGAAGGGAAAGGCTACTACCCACTCCGGTGTTCTGGCCTGGAGAATTCCACGGACTGTAAAGTCCATGGGGTCGCAAAGACTCGGATACGACTGAGCAACTTTCACTTTCAAGAGGCACAGATTACCACTCTCATTTCACAGGCGAGGAAGCCAAGTTCAGAGAAGCAGCACCTTGTCTACACCACTCAGCTCCGCTCAGTTCAGTTGCTCAGTCGTGTTTGACTCTGCGACCCCCTGAATCGCAGCACACCAGGCCTCCCTGTCCATCACCAACTCCCAGAGTCCACCCAAACCCATGTCCATCGGGTCGGTGATGTCATCCAGCCATCTCATCCGCTGCCGTCCCCTTCTCCTCCTGCCCCCAATCCCTCCCAGCATCAGGGTCTTTTCCAATGAGTCAGCTCTTTGCATCAGGTGGGCAAAGTACTGGAGTTTCAGCTTCAACATCAGTCCTTCCAATGAACACCCAGGACTGATCTCCTTTAGGATGGACTGGTTGGATCTCCTTGCCAGTCCAAGGGACTCTCAAGAGTCTTCTCCAACACCACAGTGCAAAAGCATAAATTCTTCGGCGCTCAGCTTTCTCTATAGTCCAACTCTCACATCCATACATGACCACTGGAAAAACCATAGCCTTGACTAGACAGACCTTTGTTGGCAAAGTATGTCTCTGCTTTTTAATATGCTGTCTAGGTTGGTCATAACTTTCCTTCCAAGGAGAAAGTGTCTTTTAATTTCATGGCTGCGATCACCATCTGCAGTGATTGTGGGGCCCAAAAAAATAAAGTCTACACCACTATAAGGTGCCTAAGTAGAAATTTGAACCCATATCCCTGCGATATTAGGATCTATTTTCACGCCTCCATTCTGCACTATCTCCAGCCTCAATGGCCCAGCCATTGCCCCTCTCAAGCCATGCTTGGCGTCCAGGCTCTTTCCCCATAACAATCCCCTTCTGCTCTTCCTAAGAACCAGCGCTCAACCTCCCCAGACAAGCAGCAGAGACGAGCGGCAAGAAGCAGAGCCTCTGGTCTCCTCCTTTTCCCAGTGACCTTTGCCTCTATTGATATGTCCTCAAAGCACACTGGCTGGTGATGCCCATATGCAATTGATGAAACGGGTTACAAACTAATTGGAATGCTCAGAAGAGGAAAGAGGAGATCGGGTCTCCACTGTCTCTTTCTGGCCTGGCTCTAGCACCAGACTTGTCCTCAGAAGACGCCAAGACCCTCCTGCTCAGCTCCTTTAGAGGCTCCGACCCTCTTGGCAGAAGGGTGTGGCTCACAGCCCAGACGTGCTGGATCCTGGGATGCCAGCCCTGCCTCTCAGGGGAGTCTGGGGAAGGTCGGGGGGAGACTCCTCGGCTTGGTAGAAAAACAAAGTCACCCCACAATTGCCTACTGGGTGGAGAGAAGGAATGAGCCCCTGTTCCCTTGCTCAGCCCCACCCCGCGCTCCGGGGGCGCGGCCGCAGGTACCTCGAGCATGGCCTCAGGCTCGGCGCCCTCCTCGGAAACGTGCACGCGGGCCCGGCCGCTCCGCTCGTTGTCCCGGATGCCCTTGGACACCTGTGTGGCCTTCAGCCTCTCAAAGCGGTTGCTGCTGGAGCCACACCACTGGTAGATGTCCTGTAAGACAGAGCCCCCGTGTGAGGCAGCGCCCTGCCCCCTTCATGGACGCCCGGCCGAGCGACGTGACAAGCTCACCTGCTCTGTGCTCACCCAGGTGAGGGCTGGGGGGGCACACACACCCCCGGCCAAGCACAACAGGTGCCACTTGCGTGTCCCAGGGCGCCTGGGGGTCTGCTGTGGGTATGCATTTTCACAGGCACACCTACATACAGAATGTGCATACAAATGTTTGCTTGAGGGTGGGAGTGAAATTGGAAAACCACTCAACTGTGCCTTTTTAAAGCTCCATATGCAAATATCCTACAACCCAGCCATCCCTCTCTTGGGAACATACCCAGTAGTAATGCAGTGTCCACGAAAAGACATGTGCAAGAATGCAGTGTCTGATTCAGACTGCTTGCTCGCAAGATAGCTCATCATCATCCCCGAGAATTATTGAACTGATGATATTTCCCTTTCTTTCTTTTTCTACCATGGATTTTCATTCATGCAGAATAATCATGAATTAATATTAGTATTTATAAAACTGTGTACCTAACTGTTTTTAAAACAGGCTTGTGCAAGAAGGCTCAGAGTTGCATCCCTTGGAAGAGCCCCAAACTCTCCCAAGTGTCCGTCCACAGTAGAACAGATAAACTGGCAAAGTTTATAAAACAAGAAGGAAGAAGCTACAGCTGAAGGCAGCACAATGTGGACGGCCCTTGGAAAGAGAATGATGGGGGAAAAAGTCAGACATCAACAGGGAAGGCTCCAGGAACATGAATTCAGGAACAGGTGGAACTGTTGGTGGAGGAGCTCTGGGGTGAGAGTCACCCATGGGGAGGAAGGGGCTAGAGGAGGCCACACAGGGCCTCCCAGGGCTGGAGGTGTTCTTTCTCGAGCTGGTGTTAACTACACGGGCACGTCCGCTCTGTCAGACTCGTCGAGCGGCACACGCAGAATCCACACGCTCCTCTGTGTGTCTCTTACACTTCCATCACAAGCTTATACTCGGTGTGTGTGTCTGGCAAGTGGCTAGGTCACGTCCAACTCTTTTGCGACCCCCACGCACTGCAGCCCACCAGGCTCCTCTGCCCATGGGATTTCCAAGGCAAGCGTACTGCAGTGGGCTGCCTTTTCCCTCTCCAACAGACATCATACCTCATGCATATATGAGGCTGGGGACAGAACGTCTGGCCACGTCCTCCTGCAGGGATGCGTGTATGTGTACAAAGCGTCACACATCTGCAAGGTGGGTCTGGTGCGTGCCTCCCACACTCACCCGCACAAGCGAGCACGTGCAGCTACACAACGACACACACACATGTGGGTCCTTGAACAACACCCTCAAGTCTCCACGTGTAGACACTCATCATGGTGACACGTCTACACCTGCTGGGCAGGAGCTTATAGTTTTTTCTAATTGAGGTACAGTTGACTTCCAATACTATATAAGCCTCGGGGGTACAACACAGTGATTTACCATTTTTAAAGACTATATGCCATTTGTAGTTATTATAACATATTGGCTATATTTCAAGGGCCTATCGTTTTTTAGCATGCCTGCCATATACCTGCAAGAGTGACTATGAATAAAAGATGCACAAGGCGTGCACATCGACACGTCGGGGGACCGTCCGCCCACTGAGCCGTTCACAGGCCTGTGTGCATGTGCGTGACGAGTCTGAGTCTGTGCACCACACGCATCTCCACCTGAGTCTCTGCGGGTGCGTCTGACTCATACACACAGCACAGGGCCCGCTGCCCCTGCGACCCGCCCCGCTGTGTCTTCATACTGAGCCCACTCCCCCAGGGCAAGCCTGGGGCACTCCAGTGGCCCCTGAGAAAGGGCAGGGCAGGACTCACGTTGCCCAGGTCCAGGATGAAGCAGTCGCCATTGTTGAAGCTCTCCCAGGACACAGGCACCTCCGTGGCGCGGACCACACGCCGCCCTTTGACCTGGAAGAGTCTCTGCACCACCACTTCGTTGGGGACCACGTGCTTGAATCCTGATGCCACGCCTCCTTTCTGTTGGGTCAAGGAGACAGCGTTAGACAAAGGGAGAGGGTCTGGGAACAGATAGGAATGATCTGAAGGGCACTGTGGCCCACGCACCAGTGGACTTCCAGCAGATACCCCACCTCTGCACCTTGCTGCCGGCCTTTTGAATCTCGTACTCTAACAAAGACCGCGGGGGCCACTTTCCTGGGTCAAAATGCTATAAAATATTCCCTTCTCAAAACCTGCATTCCCCAGGGAATGTTCTAAGGAACACTAATCCCCCGAGATATTCTGCAAGGAAAGGATTCCATATCAGGGAAGCACCAGGCATGCCCTTCACTTGCTCCCTGACTGCTATACAACGCACGTCCGCATCATAAAGGCACTGGGAAGTCCAAGGGTAAGTACACTCGCTTGGCGTGTTTCAGAGAGCACTTCCCTGCCGTGAGTCAAAATACTGCTCTTCTCTTCCACGTTCTGCCTGCAGCGCAAGTGTTCTGCAAAACCCACTTTAAGAAGCGTTCATTCAAATCTCTCCCTTCCTTCAAGGCTCTCTAGGAAGTCAAGACTGTCCCCCTTCCCCTCCCATGATGCTGCAGCAGGTTCCACAGCTGAGCCTTCAGAGGCAGCCGTGGGTAGCGGACGGAGCACTGACCTCAGGCCCAAGTCCCCGCCCTGCCACTAGAGTGCTGGGGGACTCGGGTAAGTCTCTTGCCCACTCTGAGCCTCAGGCCTCCTTCTTCTGCAGCGGCGATCTAAGGCCCCGCTGTGCCGCCCTCCACAGTCATCATCGAGTCCAGGGGAAGTTAGGAGGGCTTCCCAGCAGCGGTCAAAACTGCCCATGGGGGCTTCCCTGGTGGCTCAGGGGTGGAGAATCCGCCCGCCAATGCCGGAAGCCTACGTTTGATTCCTGGTCTAGGAAGAACCCACGTGCCTCAGAGCAGCTAAGCCTGTGGGCCACAACTATCGAGCCTGTGCTCTGAGACAGGAGAGGCCCCCGGAATGAGATGCCCATGCACCACAACCAGAGAAAAACCCGCCCAGCCAGGCGAGAAAAACTACTCTCTGGACAGGAGAAAGTCAAGTAGGCTGGGTGTCCTTATGAGCAGTCCCCAGCCCTGGATGCTCACCGGCCCCAAGCGCCAGGGAGGTCAAGTCAGAGAACAGAAGGTGCTCACAAGCTTGAATATACCGAAGAGGGGCCGCAGAGAGTCAGACACGACTGAGCGACGGAACGCCACGGCACAGATTCTGACGACCAGCGAAGGGAAGAGACTGCCTCAAGGCACTCAGTGAGCACGGGGCAAAGCAAGGGAGTGTAACCAAAGCCGCGCGCGCCATGAGCCACTGAGGCCGGAGCGGTGGCCACCCCCTGCCCCCCACCCAGGTCCCGTGCTGACGCCTCACCCTGCAGAGCAAAGCCAGGTCGGACTTGCTGCACTGAGTCCACGAGGGCAAGGGACAAACTGAGTGTGACTGGGTTCCTATTACATCTACACACAGCAAGCAACACAGAGCTGGCTGTGACATAATGCCACTGTGCTGGGCATTCTGCAGGGCTCATCTGTGAGGGAGGCGTCATTATCACCACCAGATACACAGATGCGCAGAAGGGATGCCGGAGGCAGCGAGGCTCGCCTGAGATCTCAAAGCTAGTAAGTGGCAGACCTAGGTTCCAAACCCAGGTGCAAACAGATCTGTAAGGCCCACATTTTCCCCCAACGGCAGGTTCTCTTAGAGCCCAGGTCACTAAGGTCATCCAGGATGGGAGGCAGGAACAAACCGCTGTTCTGAGCAGGGACATCAAGCAGAAACAGGTTTTCCCTGCTGTGAGTGGGCGCGCCCTCTGGTGTCCGTTCTTGGTACCAGCGCGACGCCTTTCAGCAGCACCGCCTTGGTCTCCGAGCCCCGTTTCCCACCCGGCTTCAGAGGCCTCAGAGGCCGTCCCGCTGGGAAGCAGGAGAGGAAGGGCAGCTGGGGAAGGCGATTCGGTGCCCCACGCTCATCTGAGGCAGCCCCGCGGAGGCTGCCTCTTACCAAGTCCATGCCAGGCTCCTCTGTCACGGACACGCAATGTGGTCCTCACACACTCCTCAGGTCGCCAATCTCATCACCCCCCTTTCCAGGCAAGAAAACTGAGGTGCAAAGGGGTCCAGCCCCATGCCCAGGGTCCCAGCTAATTGGTGGGAGTTCTACCCCCAAGTTTGNTCACACACTCCTCAGGTCGCCAATCTCATCACCCCCCTTTCCAGGCAAGAAAACTGAGGTGCAAAGGGGTCCAGCCCCATGCCCAGGGTCCCAGCTAATTGGTGGGAGTTCTACCCCCAAGTTTGCCCCTCCTGGGACCAGCCTTGCCCAGGTCCACCAGCCCAGGACCTCCTGAGGGTCTGCGGGTAGTGCTCACCCGGGACCCCATACGTGAGGGTAAAGAGACAGCAGATCCGAAACCTTTTCCAAAAAGTGCTGAACTGACACATCGACCATTTCCACGGATTCCTTAGAGAGGAGGAAACGGGAAAACGAGGGAAGAGAAAGACCCTTAACATTTTTTAATACATCTCTGAAATATTTCACTTGTTCAAGCGTGCCTTCTATTTTTTGTCAAAAAAATAGAAACTTTTCTTTTAAAAAAGGAAAAGAGTTGTTCAATGTCATAAATCTCAGCTCCAGTAAATTCTCTGTATATGAATTTATAAATTAAAAGCTACAGATTTCTATGAGTGTGGACAGGCATTTCCTGATTGATTAACTCCTCTAACCTTACTGATCTAGGAACTTAAGACTTGGAAAGACCAGTTAATACAAAAACAGAGGCAAGCTCTCAGGAGACATCGGCGACTCTCCAAGCATTAGNACAGATTTCTATGAGTGTGGACAGGCATTTCCTGATTGATTAACTCCTCTAACCTTACTGATCTAGGAACTTAAGACTTGGAAAGACCAGTTAATACAAAAACAGAGGCAAGCTCTCAGGAGACATCGGCGACTCTCCAAGCATTAGGGGCAAGGTTTTTTTTGTAAAGTTTTACTATTTTTTATTATTTTTACTTTAATATTTAAGATTGATTGCTACTTTCTGTGGTCTAATCATTAGTGGACAGAGATTGGCATCAAATTATTTGAACAAAATTTAATAGAATTTTTTTAAAGCTATTTTCCAAATTAAAGTGAAGATACATATATATATGTATACATATATATATGATGTATATATATATCATTGTTGTTTTAGTTGCTAATTTTGTATCTGACTCTTTTTTTGCGGGGGGGGGGAGGCTTAAAATAACTTTTTATTGCCCAGGATATGTTTTTTTCCTTGTGTCTGTTTTATTTGTTTTTGTTCTCTTTTTTCATAACTATAAATTCAAGCTTAGGGAAGCTTGCCTTTGTCTTGAAAAACAAAACAGCACAGCTTTCACATCATCTGCAACCTGGTCTCATTTGAAGAGGCAGGTGGGTTATCTTGTGAGAGGGAGATTCACAGCATGAACGGTGCAGGTCTGGGCCTGGGGCTGCTGAGAGAAGACAGCGGCATTCTTGACAAAATTACAACCTGCTGGTGGCGTTTGCAGAAAAGACGCCCTTGCACATTTCTAAACGACGGTAAACTCTTACTAGGAAATTCTAAAGTGTTTTACAGGCCAAAAAGGGAATGAGGGTATTAGTAAAATGCCTCAACAGAGTNCAAAATTACAACCTGCTGGTGGCGTTTGCAGAAAAGACGCCCTTGCACATTTCTAAACGACGGTAAACTCTTACTAGGAAATTCTAAAGTGTTTTACAGGCCAAAAAGGGAATGAGGGTATTAGTAAAATGCCTCAACAGAGTTGGAATAAAATACTGGCTTTGAGAGTTACTGGAACTTGGATCCGTAAAAAGAGGGTGGAGGTCGGGTCATGCTTACAACGGTCTCGAGTTCACATAAACTACTGTGGCAAGACGCCCCTTCACAAGGCACACGCTGGCCCGGGGACCCCCTCCTCCCTGAGCAGGTGCCGAGTCGCTTTGGAGTGCAGAAGCCCAGCCCCAGCGCCGAAACCTGGAGAGGGAGAGAGGTGGAACGAGCACCTTGAGAAACTCTGCGGAGGATCCCCCCTTTCTTCGTGGCTCCACTTCTCAGGCATCAGGAAACGGAGCGCTTGGGGCGCCTGAAGTGGAGCTCCCTGGGCGGGAGGTCTTCAGGGCTACTGGAAGAGGTGGGATGTTTCGGGGCTCCTGGAGCAGGCGGACGCCCCTCCACGCTTTTCCCCAGAGCTCCCACTTCCCTCTCTCCTTCTTCAGCTTCTGACTGAGAGCCACGTCCCGGCTGGTGTGCATTTCCACGTCAAGCACACGCTGCCCATCTTGTGGGGAGGGCCGTCGCAATGAGAACTGCCTCCTGACCTGCTCTGTCCGGACTCACGCTGTGCGTCCAGAAGAATCTCCTCCACGTCCGCACCGAGCGGAGGATGCGCGGGTGCCTGCTCCAGCCCCAGCTCTCCCCACCGCGTCATCACTGCCAGCGCTGCTCCCGGGGAGCTCCCCCCAGGCGCTGCCAGGGCCGCGGGCCTCCCTCACAGTCACTGTTGCTGCGCGGGGCGGCGGCTGCGCTGCCAAGAGAGGCGACGTTGTCTGGCGGCTGGAAGAGCTGCGGCCCCGCCGCAGGGCCCGCCTCCGGTTCTCGGGCAGCAACACAGCATGTGACCCTCTGACCCCAGGGGCTGCGCCCGCCAGGCTCCTCTGTCCCCGGGCTTTCTCGGCAGGAGCACTGGCGTGGGCTGCCGTTTCCCTCTCCAGGGGATCTCGCTGACCCAGGGATGGAACCCGTGCCTCCCGCATCGTCAGGTGGCCTCCTCACCCCCGAGCCGCCAGGGAGCCCCGTAGAATCACGCGCCGTGCTGGGCTTGGCCACTCAGTCGTGTCCGACTCTGTGCGACCCCGTGGCCTGCAGCCCGCCAGGCTCCTCTGTCCACGGAGTCCTCCAGGCAAGAGCACTGGTGTGGGTTGCCATGCCTTCCTTCAGGGGATCTTACGGACCCAGGGATCGAACCCGGGTCTCTTACGTCTTCTGAACTGGCTAGTGCCACCTGGGAGGCCAGGATAAATGCTCTATCTAAATAAACACATCTATATGTTCACACAGAGAGACAGAAGTTACATACCATTTGGCGTATATCTCTAAGAGTAGAATCGTGGGCAGCTTTTACTTACTAAAAGCCTTATTTCTATGTTTGACATTTTACAATAGGCGTGTATTGTACTTGCAGTCTAAAGAAAGGTAAAAGCTGTAAAGATCTACCTTTTAAAAATATGTGAAGCTCTTTATAAAACAAAGAAAAACCTACTGACTGGCGCTGATCCCCTCCACCCTCTAATTTCCGGGTTCCTTATCTAAGAACAGGAGGGAGGAAACGAAGCACCCAAGGGATTCTGTGGGTTTCCCACCGCGTTCCTCGGCGGGGGGCGGGGGGGGCCAGGGGCTTCCAGGACTCAGCCCAGCCCAGACTCTGCTGGAACAAAGGGCTTCGGATAACCCAGCTCCTTGGGGTCTCTGGGGTTCTGTCCGAAAGTCAAGAGGAGGAGGAAGAAGAAAAAGAGAAGGAGGGATCAAAAACTGTGCGGCTGAAGGATCTGAGGGTCACAGAACAAGCTGAGACGGGCCCTAGGAAGGCCCCTTCTAGGGGCTCTCGTCCCTTCCCTGCCCCTGCTCACACCCCGAGCACAGAACCAGCTGCGAGGAGCAGGCTTTCACAGAAACAAGTCTTGCATAACAAGCTCTGCTCCTTGGAGATCCATAATTGATGAGGGCGCCAGGCCAAGAGCCTTGGGCTGGGCCTGCCGAGGGCGGGGGCGACCAGAGGACTTGCAGAAGGGGGAAAACAGGACCGGCCGTGGACCTCATGCTCCCACCAAAAGCAGGGCCTTTGGGGACTGAAGCCAAAGGCAGGAGGGGTTGGGAACCCCTCCCCTAAAGCATCCTCAGAGTACGCACGGTCCAAGAACATCTTGGGAAAATCACCAGAGCAGGGAGGAGACTTGCTAAACTTGCAAACGCCTGGGCTCCATCTGAGCCAAGATAAGAGACCAGAGAGTCTTCAAATGCTTCTCTGAACTAGGCCCTTCGTGTCTGGGTTTAAATCCCAGCTCAGTCGCTTCCCAGCGCCATCAGCCGCTTGGCGTGCCCACAAGCTAAGCTGCTGCTGTCCACACAGCAGCCCCAGGAAGCAGGCACTGCTGCTCGAGGGGCCTGGTAAGTCCTTGCTGGAATGAAGGACAAACAGGGAACGTGTGCCAGCACCACGCGGAGGCACGCGGCAGGGAGAAGGGCGGCCTTAGGGCCAATCTCTCTAACTCCTGGTTAAGTGCTCCTTCCACTTTCTGCTCTAGGAGCTGCAAAAAGTCCTGGTCTTTCTCCCTGTCCAGGGCCTGGGTTCCCAACTTCTCTCTTGCTGGTACCAGGGCCCCAGAGACTCCAGAAAACACAGAGCTGGGACAGGTCTGTAGAAGACACTCTACAGTGATGAGGGATGAACTGGCTGACAGGCGGTGCTGGGAGGCTCCAGGGAATCTAGCCCAGCTTCACCCAGCCGAGGGCTGAGGCCCAGTTCCCAGGACACACCCTACCCTCTGCCATCTCTAGAGCTTTCCCATCATCTAATCCCTGGAGTGTCAGCTGGGCAGACAGCATCATGCGAAGTCACTGCTGTCGTGTCTGACTCTTTGCGACCCCATGGACTGCAGCCCACCGAGCTCCTCTGTCCATGGGACTCTCCAGGCAAGAATACTGGAGTGGGCTGCCTCGCCTTCCTCCAGGGCATCTTCCCCACCCAGGGATGGAACCCATGTCTCTTACATCTCCTGCAGGGGCAGGTGAGTTCTTTACCACTAGCGCCACCTGGGAAGCCCTGGTGTGTCAGCTGGGCAGACAGCACCACCACCCTGCTAACACAGAGGAACTGGAGGCCCAGAGATGGACAGTGACTTTTCGAAGGTCATGCAGCATATTAGCAGCGTAGATGAGGCTGAATACCTACCCTGGGCCCCTGCTCCCGAGAGGCAGATTGGTGTACTGGAAAAAAGCTGGGAGTCAGGAAACGTGGGCTCCGGTCCTGCTCGGAGGCTGACTTGCTGTGTGACCTGGACCATTCCTTAACCTCTCTGTGCCTCGGTTTCTCCTCCCTCCCTTAAAATAGGAGGTCTGCCTTCTGACGTTAAGGCCATCAAAGCTTGTGACCCCTTCCCTATGCTGACCAAAGAGAACCCCCTCCAAGAGGCCAGGCCCGCGCACGGCATCTTCCAGCTTGCCCTCACCAAACCCTCTCCCCAGGCCTGAAGGGCAGGTGCCAGTGGCTCTCATGTAACCGAAGAGGACAGGGAGGCTCAGGGAGGCCAGGTGGCTTTGCCAGAAGTCACAGAGCATATTGCCAACAGCCTCCTGGGGCTCCCAGCTTGGCTCTGCTCGGCCCCAGCTGACTAGGGGCTGGGGCTCAGAGTCTTCAACAAACAGAAAGAGAATGGGATCAAGGGTCCCCTTTCAAATATCAAAAACAGGCCCCTCTGTTGGCAGGGCCTCAGAACTAAAGGATATAGGCTCGAGCCCGGGGCATGCTGGGTTTGCACAGGGCAAGCGCTATGCACAGGGCATAGGGTCTTTTATTGCCAGGGCGAGGCAAACCACCGTGTGGAGTGATGGAAGTTTCCTTCTCTCAATTTAATAGGAGACCAGAGGCTCAGAGAGGGCATGTGATTTGTCCAAGGTCACACAGCTGGCAAGGGCCCGAAACTCAAAGCCAGGGCTAGCCAAGCCCAAGGGCGGAGCTCCGGCCTGTCTGCCTGCACACCTGCACAAGCCTGCAAGGCGCACGGGCAGGAGCGAGCCCGGCCACTGGGCCCCTGTCGCCGCTGCCCGGCCCCCACCTTGTACTTGAGGCCGGACTTGAAGTAGCCGAGGAAGGTGGCCGACTCGAAGCCCTGGACCTCGCGATGCTGCACGGCCCGGCCGCTCAGGTAGTCGTCCAGCTGCACAGTGAAGATGGCGGCTGCCCCGCTCTCGTCCTGGCTGCACTCATTGCCTGCGGGACATCAGAGCGGCGTGAGCCTGGCTCCCGGCCAGCGGCCGCCCACAGAGGTGGCGTCTGGAGCCCCCGGCAGTGCCCCAGCCCGGCTGGAGAAGCTGGCAAAGGGCCTGTCCCTTGTCAGCCTCAGTGAATCCATCTGTATAATGGGGGAGGCGGGAGTCGGCTCCAGGTTCTCTAAGAGTCCTCCCTGCACTCACTCCCCCGAGGTCAGGCCAGGGAGCACCAGAGAAATCAAGGCACAGGGAGGGGCCAGGACTCACAGGGTCACACAGAAGAGCCGCGGCAGGACTTCAGGCTCCCCACTCGGAAGGCAAACTAGAATCTGGCTGGAAAGGGCGGGTCCCGGCTTTCTAAGTCGCCACCCACTCTAAGTCCAGAGACAGTGGCCTGTTTAACCCTCACAACAGTCCTAGGAGGGAGTCCGGTGCAATCATCACATCCAATTTACAGAGACACTGCATGTCTTGCCGAAGGGCAGAGCTGGGGTCTGAACTTGGGGAGGCTGCCTCTGGAGTCTTGGGAACACGTAACCAAGGGCCTGGCACTTACTTGATGCTCAGTAATCGCTAAATTCCCTTCGGGGCTTCCTGGGGACCACATCTCAAAGGTCTGTGCTTTCCAGCAGAGGGGCTGGGGCGGGGCCGGGGCGAGGTCATCTCACCCAGCCAGTAGTGGAGGTCATACTGCAGGTTCCCGTTCCTCAGCTGCACCGTCTTCAGGATGACGTAGGCANACCACATCTCAAAGGTCTGTGCTTTCCAGCAGAGGGGCTGGGGCGGGGCCGGGGCGAGGTCATCTCACCCAGCCAGTAGTGGAGGTCATACTGCAGGTTCCCGTTCCTCAGCTGCACCGTCTTCAGGATGACGTAGGCATCGCCTGTGAAGAAGTCTCCGTAAAGGTTGGGGGGCACGGGAACCAGGTCGAACTTCTCCACACGCCAGATCTGCAGGCCGGGCTCCTTCCCCGCCTTGAGGAACTCGGGGTGTTCCACCACCATGCTGCTCGGCTGCAAGAGACAGGGCAGAGCCTGAGCAAGGGCAGGGACCGGGGCGGGCACAGACCCTGGGGCACGAGGGAGGCTGGTTTCCAGCACCAAGAGAACCTCACTGAGCCTGACTCTCCCCACCGCGTCCTGGGACCCCGCCCTCGAGGAGCTGAGCACACAGGGCAGAGTTTAGGCTCCAAGCCCTGCGCTGGCCAGCATCTCTCGCTCCTTCTCATCTCCCTGGTGATGGGGGAACAGAAGGCTCTCCCTCCCTTCTCCCTTCCTGTCTTAGTGCCAACTGGATGCAACAGCTGAGGCACAGAGGGGTGAAGCAGGGACCCCCAGCTAGGAAGTGATGGAGCTGGAACTGGCCCAGACTCCAAGAGCTTTGGGAGACCCCTCAGACGGCAATGGTAAATCTGAGGGTGGCCGGGGGCTCAGCGTAAACCCTTCCAGCATCCTCAGTGGCCCTGAGAAGTAGAGGGGTCCTCACAGAGCTCCACCCTGCAGGTCGGGAGACTGAGGCCCCAAGAAGGGAGGGGCCTGCCTGCTTTGGCTTTTCCCAGCCCCTCACCTCTCCAAGAAGGGCCTACGTGGCCAAGCCCAAGCGGCCTCCTGCGCTGTCTGCCTCCTCCCTCCTGCCCCTAAAACCCACCCCACCCCCAAATTCCGTTTCTTGGAAAAGGCGAAAGGACGCAGCCAGGGTCTGCGGGAGCCTGTTGGAGACGAGGTGGTGGAGAACGGGGAACAGGCGGTCAGACCATGCACGGGGCTGGAAACGGAGCGGAGCGGGGTGGTTAGCTGGGAGTCAGACGAGGGCAATCAGCAGGCGCGGGCCACCTCGGGCCAGATCTGGTGGAAGAAGTCAAAAAACCAGGAGGGAGAGTTCAGGCAGCAGCGTGGAGAAGAGGAAAGAACAGCTGGAGCGAGGGGAAACCAGGCAAGGCAGAGGCGGCGTCAGAGACGGGAGAAGAAATCCCGGTGATGAAGGGAAGCAGGCGAAGGGGAGAAGGTACAGGAAAGAGGGGGATCCCGTGAGAAGTCAGACGAGAAAGAAGACTCTGAAATGAAAGGAGAAATCCCAGAGGGAGGGCGAGAAATGAGGCAGGGGGAAGGAGAAATCCGGCGGCAGAGACGGGTAAGGAGTCAGAATGCAGCGCAGAGGGAAGAAATCCGGCCAGGGTGAGGTTAGCCTGTTGGGAGGGAACCAGCCAGGCGGAGGCGCCCACCCCCTCCACCGGAGCCCCGGAAGCAGCAAGAGATACTTACAAAGCAACAAAACAGGTTTTCCATTCTAGACCTGAATTACTCCCCTTTTCCTAGCGCTGTATCTGCAAGAGCTTACAATAAAGAGTTACTCTGGGGGCCCCGGGCACTCACCCGCGCCTCGGTCGCGCGCCCCTGCGGCGCCCGGGCCTGGGCCGCCTCCCGCGCCGGAGCGCCCAGCGCCAGGACCAGCGCGCCCAGCAGCGCGCAGCGATGCGCAGCCATGGCGGCGTCGGCGGCAGGAGACCCGGGAGGCAGGCGGGGGCAGCCGGGGCGCCAGGCTCGCCCCGACCTTAAGTAGCCGCCTGGCCCTCTCCGCCCAAGCCGGAGACCGCCCCGTTTGGGAGGGCGGAGGGCCTGACTGGGCCCCCGCGGGCGGGGAGGGGCGGGAATCTGGCCTGGATTTTTTAAGAGACATCGGGTTCCCACCGGGACCGACCCGACGGGTGCGGCCGCCCCTTCACTCCAGCTCCGAGGTGGAGACCAGGCACAGGCCTGGCATACAGCAGGCGCTAATTCAGTGCACACTAAGTGGACACACGCGTCAACGGCAGGGATCCTCCTAGCTTGGTTTCCTTTGTGATCCACGCAGGACCCCTCCCCTCTCCACCCCTAACATCTCCAGCAAAAAATCACAGGAGCTAACCAAGCCGTACTGAAGGTTTTCAGCATCACATGAACATCCTGTATGGACTGGGTACTGTTCACAGCCCCATTCTAAAGAGGTGGGACCTGAGCTGAGAACGGTCAAGCAACGTGCACACAACTGGGAAATGAAAGTCAAGCCGGCCCCCAGCTGGCCCGGGTGGACGGCC
>SJYV01028838.1:0-14624 GCA_006410875.1 Neotragus pygmaeus | reverse complement strand
ACTGGAAGGACTGATGCTGAAGCTGAAACTCCAATACTTTGGCCACCTGATGCGAAGAGCTGACTCATCAGAAAGACTCTGATGCTGGGAAAGATTTCGGGCAGGAGCAGAAGGGGACGACAGAGGATGAGATAGTTGGATGGTATCACCAACTCAATGGACATGAGTTTGGGTAAACTCTGGGAGTTGGTAATGGACAAGGAGGCCTGGCGTGCTGTGGTTCATGGGGTCACACAGAGTCGGACACGACTGAGCAACTGAACTGAACTGATGCTAAAGAAAAACATTTCCTTATTTTATATTTTTTCTGACTCTTTTTTTCCCTCTACTAGTATAGTTTTATATCTCTCCTCCTCTTTCTCCTATTTTCTCTAGACATCTCAATGGAATGAAAGTTAACTATCAACATTCCTCAGTCCTGATGTCAAGACTTAGAATTGATTGGGCTATTGACTTATATATATTTTAAATGACAATTTATAAATTCTTAAATATTCACTATGTTACTTCTAAAATGGATATGTTTAATTATCTCTAATTTATAATTTATCTATAATAAACCCAGGTTTATTGGATAAAATGGCTTTTTAAGGATATTATTATCTCCTCAAAAGCCAACTGTTGCTTGCAAAACCGAATAACTTTTTTGATGACTATACTAACTCTTTTAAAGGTAATATTAACTCTCCTGAAATCTATGCTGATAGATTGAAATGCTCACCATAAAATGGAAGTAAATTCATTAGTTCTTTTGGTGTCGGCTCTATTCCCATATTTTGCATGACATTATCCAAGTCACTGAGGTCAACTTCTCCTCCTTCAAAATAAAAGAAGTAGAGAAAGATGAGATTTTTTTTAAACATTATAATTTCAAATTATGAAAGTAAAATAAGGCATAATGACACCTGCTAAACAATAGGCAGTCTACTGCAGGTATAGAGAATGAACAGTATGCTTTTAATTCTAACAAAAGAGAAGTTTCCATAATGGTGGTTATAAAGTAATAATTCATACAATCTATAAGGCTTATACAATTTTTAAATTATTAAAATAATAAAGATGATGGGTACAAATAACTGTGCAGTATACAGTATTGAATTAAGCTACAAATCAAAGGCAAAAGATATTAGAAATTATTATGGATATTAATTCAATAGTATGGGTATTAATTTCCATATGTTTGGAAATTAAAGAATATTTTTCTAAATAAATCATATGTCAAAAATCACACTGGAATTTAGAATATATTTTGAATTAAATAAAAATAATAATAGTACATATAAAACTTGTGGGATAAAGTAAAAGTGGGCTGAGAAGGAAATTTATAAACTTAAATGTATACAGTAGAAAAGATGAAAAGATTAATAACCCAAGATTCTACCTTAAAGAGTTAGAACAACAAGTTAAACCGCTCAAAAGTAGAAAAAAATAAATAATAAAGAAAGAGAAAGAATTACTGAAATGGAAAACGAACTCTAAATAAGAGCAATACAACCAAAACCTGGGTTTTGGAAAGACTTACAAAAGTGATAAATACCTGTACTAATATTAACAAAGGAAAGAAGAGAAAATATAAATAGTGAATATTTCTAAAGACAAAGGGGAAATCACTACAGATTCTACAGATGTTAAAAAGATAATAAGAGTATATTATGACCAATATATAACTGATTTGAATATTGGAAGGGACAAAATCCTAGAAAAACACAACTTAGTAATGATGCAAGAGGAATATAAAATCTTGATAGCATTATATCTACTAAGATAACTAAACTGGCAATTTAAAATCTTACTCACATAAAAATCTCCAGTCCTAAAGTGTTTCATCTGTGAATGATACAATTAAATGCAAACTTTTCCAGAGAATTTCTAACTCCACTTTGCAAAAATCCTAAACAAAATATTAGCAAACCTCACGTGTATGAGGTTTGTATATATATGTATATGTGTATATACATACACACACATATTCAGGCACAAATTGGAAAAGGAGATGGCAATCCACTCCAGTACTCTCGCCTGGAGAGTCCCACAGACAAAGGAGCCTGGCGGGCTACAATCCATGGGGTTGCAAAGAGTCAGACCCTGACTAACACAGACACGAATACAGATAAAATCACCTCCATTTCTATATGTCAACGACTAGGATATTAAATAAGAAAAATATATATCACTTGAAATTACATTAAAAAACTATCAAATACCTAGGAATAACTCTAACAAAGGAGAGAAAGTAAGTTGACCTAAATAAATATAACATTTTCAGTGATGTGCTACTACCTTGAACTATTTTCAGTGATGTACTACTAGCTTGAAGTGGCTCACAAGGGCCATTAAAAATTTAGGAATTTTGTGAGCTAGTTTTCTTTTTTTTTTCATTTTCTACACTGCTGTATTATTTATTTTTAATTTATTTTTAAATTAGAGGAAAATTGCTTTACAATGCTGTACTATGTGCTTAGTCGGCTTCCCTGGTAGCTTCCTCCAAGATGAAGACCTGGGTTCAGTCCCTGGGTTAGGAAGATTCCCTGGAGGAGGGTATGGTAGCCCATTCCAGTATTCCTGCCAGGAGAATCCCTATGGACAAAGAAGCCTGGTGGGTTATAGTCCATTTACACTATGGAAAGTAAAATATGCTACAAATCAGGTATTGTTTTTTTCAGAGAGTCATTTCATCAGCACACCACTGATTTTTGTAAGTCAGAAAACTTAACATTGCATAGATGTTAATTCTGTGTAAATTGATCTAGATTCAAATAAAACACCAGCAGGATTTGGAGGGGCAATTAAAAGCTGATTCTAAAATTTATACAGACATGCAAATGACCAAGAATAACCAAGACAATCTTTATAAAGTAAAGCAAATTTGGAGGACTTACACTTTGGACATTAAGACATATTAAAGCTATACCAAGTGTATAGTGCAAAAACAGATAAACCAAAGAAAAAATCCAGAATCAGCAACACTTTTGTGGTCTTTAATTCATGTAAAAGTTTGCCTTATATTGCAGTGGGGAAAAGGATCATCTTGTGAATGAATAGTGCTGAGTATATATTTAGAAAAAAGCAAATAATGACGCTTATCCTATCGCACAGAAAAATCAATTAAGAAAAGTAATAAAGCTCCCAGAAGATAAAATAGGAAAAGTGTTTGACCCTGGTGCATACAAGGATTTCTTAAATACGCCCCCAAACTCTCTAACTACAAAAGATTGATTAATTGATTCAACTACACATAAAATAGGAACTTCTGTTCATCAAAAGATATAAGTGAAAGTGTAATACATACTGTGAGACATTTACAATTTATATAATCTATAGTGGACTTGTACCCAGAATACAATAAAAACTATAGGTAAAATGCAGGATGTAAAAAATTTAATAACTAAAAGAGAGGCATCTAAGCAGACAAATAGACAACAGATATGAACAGAAACTTTACAAAAGGAGTTATTGAAATAAACATGGGAATAAGGCATTAACCAATAAACATGAAAAAGGTGCTCAACATCATTAATCCTCAAGGAAAGGCAAATAATAACCACAGTGGGATACCACCATGTACTCATCAGAATAGTTAAATGGAAAAGGACAGACTATATCAAAGATTAGCAGGAATGTAAAGCAATTGGAACTCTCATACACTGCTGGTTGGAATGTAAAATGGTACAACTACTTAAGAAAACGAATGGACAATATCTAATAAAGTATACACAATCCTATCTTATGACAAAGCAATTTCATTTAGGTATCTGGCCACAGATTTGTGCACGTGTTCAGCAAGAGGTATATACAAGAATATTAATAGCAATAATAAATTATTTGCAACTGCTCTAGACTGGAAATGTCCTTTAAAAGTATATTAAATAGTTTTTTTGGTAAAATATTAAATAGATTTTTTATTTATGCAATGGAATATTACACAGTACTGTATTCAGGCACAATGAATTAATTAGAAGTCATTTCACCTACCAAAGTAAGTTTTTTCTCTAAATATCTCTATTTGATTGTAATTTAGTATATTTTATAACATATAGCAATGAAAAGTACAAACCACTGCCACATGAAACAATATGAATAAATCTCAGAGAAAAACATTTAATATAATGCTGAATGAAAGAAGGCAGTGAAACAGATACAGAAATAAATATAGTGGAATATAAATTATATAGTTCCATCTATATAAAGTTCAAATACAGATGAAACTAAACTTTGATCCTAGAATAAAGGACTTAATAACCTCTAGAAAGTATGAAGGAAGTGGCTATAGGAGATCTTCTGGATTATTGATACTATTTATTTCTTGATTCAGGCTGACATGGATAAGTTCCTTTTTCCAATAATTCTTAAGCTAGATAAATATGATTTTATAAAACAGTAATTATACATGTCATATTTCAGCAAAATATTTGTCAGAGAAAAAATATAGTTTCCTGTAAAGAATTAGAATCTTAAATTTATAGTAACATCTCACTAACCTGTAATAACTTGTACTGTATCCATCAGCGTTTTCAGATCAGTCTTTCCTTGAGCTATTAAATAAGTAGGGCATAACTGATATAGAAAGCAAATTCATAAAAAAAGATTTGCAAATAATATTCCAGAAGCTAGCTAAATTTTGTTACTCCAAAATTCACATTATCCACTGGGTTCATTTTAATGCATAATTCTTAGTTTTCAGAGATTGATTCTATCTTAGTAAGTTGGCCCTTGACCCTTGGACTATAAAGTTCAGCCCAGAGTAAAATATGCTCTCACTAGGCCAATAACTCCTTATAAGCATGACAGGAAATACTAGCCATGCAAGTTTATTCCCTGAAGATTCTAAACACTGGTAATGCTATGAATTGTAAGCATGGATTGCTGGTCATAAAAAGTTCATATTTTTATCTCCAATCTATTCCTAACTGATCTCTCTTGTCACTCAGAATTGCTGCTGACAAATGGTAACAATATACTAGAAGTAAATATTCATGACCTAACCAAAACCAGTTATTTGTTTTCTTTAGGAATCATTTAGTCATTTTACTCAGTCATTTACTGAATTATTTGTCCATGTCTCAATCAACTTTTATGGAATGCCGATTTATAAGTCAGGTACTCTGCTAAGTACTGGCTATAGAAAGATGAATGGTAAGCCCTTTCCTGAAGGTAAATAGTACCCCTTTTCCTAAAGCTCACATAAAAGTTATCAGATACATCAACATGAATCCACCACAGGTATCCAAGTGTCCCCCATGCTGAACACCTCTCCACCTCCCTCCCCGTACCATCAGATTCATGTTGATGTATGGAAAAACCAATACAATATTGTAAAGTAATTAGCCTCCAATTAAAATAAATAAATTTATAATAAAAAAATAAAGTTACCAGATAGCAAATAAATATAAATATTATTACAATACAGTGTAGCAAGAACAATGAAAAAATATATGTACAGTGATTGTGAAAACAGATGAAGTATTTCATACATNGCCTCCAATTAAAATAAATAAATTTATAATAAAAAAATAAAGTTACCAGATAGCAAATAAATATAAATATTATTACAATACAGTGTAGCAAGAACAATGAAAAAATATATGTACAGTGATTGTGAAAACAGATGAAGTATTTCATACATCTTGGGCAATTAAGGAAAAGCTTTTTGGAAAAGGTGGCTCTCAACTCTAATATGCAAAGAGGGAGTTAGAAAAAGGGGAAGGAGAGGCCCTCTGAATACTGAAGAATGCATTAACAAAGCAAAATTGTGATGAAAAACATGATATATGTCTGTCTGGAATAAAAGTTCAATGTTATTGAGGGTAAAACACTAGACTAGATAGATAAGTGAAAGTGAAGTGAAATCCCTCAGTCGTGTCCGACTCTTTGCAAACCCATGGACGGTAGCCTACCAGGCTCCGTGGTCCATGGGATTTTCCAGACTAGATAGATAATCAGGGTCCAAATCATGAAGTTACTTACCTGTTTACCATATGAGGGCACTTGAGACATTTCCTAGTACATTACTGAAAACCAATAAATGATTTTAAATTGAGGCATAATATCATTATAGTTGCATTTTATATGGATCACTGTGAAGGCTACACTCTGGAAGCCACAGTAGTATGCGAAATCAGGAAAAAAAAAAAGGACCTAAAATATGGTCATGCTGGTGAGAACAGAGAGATGATGAAGAAATTAAATATGGAATTTTTTCAGCATTTTGTTATGAAAATTTGTAAACATATAGCAAAGTTGAAAAATTGTGTAATGAATGTCCACCACCTAGATTCTATTAACATTTTACTATACTTGGTTTGTCACATAACCATCCATCTATTCATTTATGTATGGTATTTTTGAAATTTAGGTTCATGGTATGGACCTAACATAAGCAGAAGATATTAAGAAGAGGTGGCAAGAATACACGGAAGAACTGTACANACAGAGAAGAGGCTGGACTGATGTAATCTGAGAAATACTCAACCTGCTTTTGCTAACTTGAAAGATGGAGAAAAGGGGCTACAAGCCAAAAATTTCAGGTTGCTTCTGGACACTGGAAGAGACAAGGAAGCGTATTCTGTCGTTATTAGTTTGCTGCTGCTGCTAAGTCGCTACAGTCGTGTCCGACTCTGTGCGATCCCATAGACAGCAACCCAGCAGGCTATTCTGTCCCTGGGATTCTCCAGGCAAGAACACTGGAGTGGGTTGTCATTTCCTTCTCCAGTGCATGAAAGTGAAAAGTGAACGTGAAGTCACTCAGTCGTGTCCAACTGTTAGCAACCCCATGGACTGTGGCCCACCAGGCTCCTCCATCCTTGGGATTTTCCAGGCAAGAGTGCTAGAGTGGGATGCCATTGCCTTCTCCTAGGGCTGCCATAACTAACAAGTGTGGCTGAACAACAGGAATGTATTTTCTCTCAGTTCTGAAGCTGGGAGTCAGAAATCAAGGTGTTAGCAGGATTGATTTTCTTTCTGAGGCCTCTCTCCTTGGCTTGTAGATCTGTCTTCTCTTTCTGCGGATGATCTTTCCTCTGTGTGTACCTGTGTCCTGATTTTCTTCTAAGGATGCCAGTCATACTGCGTGAAAGCCCACCCTAATAACCTCATTTTAATTTAATTACCTCTTCTCCAGATACAGTCACATTATGAGATACTAGGGATTAGGACTTCAATGTATAAATTTTGGGGGGTTGGAGGACACACTTCAGTCCATAACACTACCTCAGAGTCTACAGAAGGATCATGGGTTGGCCATCACTCTGATTTTCGGACTCCTGACCCCTACAATTATAAAAGAATAAATTTGTGTTTTTTAAGCCATCAAGTTTGTGATAATATAGCAAATGAGAAAATAAATACAAGTCACCTGAATCTAACAATAGGAGATGGATTAACTAAATTATGGAACATCTATTAATATACAATGGAATATCATGGAGCCATCAAAATCTTGAAGTAAATGTCCTTTGATGGATGAGTGGATAAACAAGATGTGGCATATACATACAATGGAATATTATTCAGCTTTAAAAGGGAAGGTAATTCTAATGCCTGCTACAACGTGGATGAACCTTGAAGATATTATGTTAAGTGTAAACAAGCCAGTCTCAGAAGACACACACTGTATGATTCTACTTATAAGAGGTATCTAGAGTAATCAAAGTCATAAAAACAGGAAGTAGAATANCACAGTATACTAACGCATATATATGGAATTTAGAAAGATGGTAATGATAACCCTGTATGCAAGACAGTGAAAGAGACACAGATGTATAGAACAGTCTTTTGGACTCTGTGGGAGAAGGCAGGGTGCAATGGTTTGGGAGAATGGCATTGAAACATGTTTATTATCACATGTGAGATGGATCGCCAGTTCAGGTTCGATGCATGATACAAGGTGCTCGGGGCTGGTGCACTGGGATGACCCAGAGGGATGGGATGGGGAGGGAGGTGGGAGGGGGTTCAGGATGGAGAACACATGTACACCCATGGTGGATCCATGTCAATGTGTGGCAAAACCAATACAATATTGTAAAATAAAATAAATAAATAAATAAAATTGTTAGCCTGGAAAAAAAAATAAAACGGATAGCCAACAAGGTCCTACTCTATAGCAAAAAAGAAAGAAAGAAAGAATGGTGTGGTCACAAAACATGTTTTTTTGTGATGTAAAAGGAAAATGCAGTTAGTATCCCATATTGTATAGTATCATTGCCTACCCTCTTTTCTTAAAATGAGCATCAATAAACCAAGAAGCTTATTTGGTTAGTATCAGTGCTTCTAAGAAGGAAAATATTTTCTAATTTTGAGTTTACAAAGAATAATATATAACCCTTTCTGTGATGTTATATTTCACAGATTTAAGAATTTCTCTTTACTAATGTAAGCTATTAGGTATTTTTTTTCCAGAATAGTTATAAAGAATACAATCCTTGGTTGACATTGGAAAACTGTTTTGCAATGTTTGAGAAGTTAGGCTTAAAATTATTCTCAAAAGGCTTTTTTTCTCCCAAGTACCATAAGAAAACTACATAGTTTTATGGTAGCACATGTTTAATGTGCTTGAACCCAAGGGGTGGGGAGACATGAACTACTTTATTGGGTTGAAATATCATCTTCTATACCACCAGAAATCAAATTTGGCCAGCCCCTGCTTTGTTCTCAGCCAAAAAAATAACTATAAAATGCTTTAAAGTTTTCCTGAGTCACAATTTCACAGAAAAGACAAACCACCAGTATAATATGGTGGTTACAAATGTCTCTGAATTGGAATCCTAATTTTACTGTTTCATAGACATGTCAGGTGGGGATTTTTCTCATCCACAAAGAAAGAAAATAATAGTATCTTTCTTTATGTTATATTGCCACTTCAATGAATCTAATGCATGTAAAACCCTTAGGATGTAATAAACTCTCAATCCATTTGGTCTTTATGTATAAATAGAGAGGCTTTAGTTTATATTTCGGATTGTGTCTGTCTACACGTAAAACTAGTTGAGTTTTACTAGACACATCTGAGGGCAATATAAAGAACAGGAAGTAGTTACTATTTGGTTGCAACACTTTTGTTCACTACTGCACTTGTGCTTTTCAGCCAGCTGAAACACGAGTTCTCATGCAACAGAGTTAGCCCTGTTTCTCCTTTATGCAGCACTTTGATGGGAGGCCTCAGCTTTCTGAATATGATGGCAATCATCAGCTCTTTTAGACAGTAGGTCCTTCTGAGAAAGTTTCTGAAAAACATTCCCCTGGGCTTTAGTCCCACTTTCTGCTCTCTTAGCAACCAGTTGTAGGCAAATCATTTATCTTCAAATTCATTTTGGAGAAATCTCCCATGGAATATTTGAATATTTTTCTTTGTTCTTCCACCTCCAGTCCCTCTCCTTTGCCATATTCCTGATAAGCTGTGTTCTTTCTTTGCTCTCAGATTGCATCTCTTTTTTTGTTTATGCTTTGACATCAAAATGTCCTAATGAGAGAAGAATGGGCATTAAATGCTTTGCTGTCATTTTACTTTGACCTAACTTTAATTTTTCATTTTGTTGCTCCATTTGTATAGGGACAGGATATAAAACCAAAGACCACATGCAGATACCATAATATGAGTTTATAAAACATGAGTTATCCATTAAACAATTCCCTGTTAAGTAAATTAATTGAATCTTAGTTCTTTTTTAGTCTCTATTTTCTCTGTTGCCTTTTTAATTCATAAAATCAAGCTAAATTCAAATCCTTTCCCAACTACAAGGGAAATACAAATCTTCACCTTTCCCCCACTGTATCAGCTTTACATAAGGTAGTTGCCATACAGACATGTAAAAATCACATCTACAATTATATGCATATAGATGATCCACAAATACTGGTTTTAGAGAAATGGATTTTTTTCCTCCTGAAAATCTGGAACATCAGACATGTTCCATCTTTATTTAATGGAACAGTCTAAACCTTGCTAAAATTAGAACTTTCATGATTGATTACATCATTGATCAAACCAAAGCTATTCTGGCATTAACATCTGTTAATCAACCAGATGTTCCTTATGGTCTCAGTGACTGAAGAAGACTCTTTCCCTGCTGGTTATGGACTAATGGGGAAGTGCTTTTTCCAAGGGACTCTTCTCAGTACTGAAGGAGAGACAATATAAATTCTAAAAATGAAAAAATTTATGATGAGTCTCTTTTGATCTATACTTGCTACACTGGAGTTGTACACAAGCTGTGTTCTTCTTTGGGTTAATAAGTCTGACTCACTTTCTGACATCAATCCTAGTCTTATTTTAAGGGAGCATATTTTGACTCCCTTTCAGTGAAACATCTGCAATCCACACACACACACACACAAAGTAAGCTACTTGTAAATCAAAATTCTTTACCTATTTTATAACTCAGTCTCTTACTAACCCCTTGGCATGTCCAAGGACAATGTCAATATGGAAATTTACCTACTGGCAGCTGCCAAATTCTCAGTAAGTGGCTCATAATCAGAATCTCTAGTTAGATCAATGCCAAATTTTAAAAAATTGCTCCCATGAACTTAGCCTTATTGCATATATATGTATATACAACAAGGCTGAAAGTTTAGACTATTCCATTAAACAAAGATGGAACACGTCTGATGTTCCAGATTTTCAGCCATATATATATGACTGAATATACATATATATATACACACACACATATATTTTTTTATATATAAATAAAACTGAGTCATATTGTCATATACCAGAAACTGATAAATTGTAAATAAACTATACTTCAATAAAAAGCTTTTCAAAAAAAAAAGAAAGAGAAAAGGAGTAAGGAAGGAAAAAGAGAAAGACAAAAGGAAAATAATTGCCATAATTTTTATCTTACCCTTAAGGATGTTTTTAATTGATGTAGGGCCCAAAGCTTTTCCTAGGATACACGGTCAGAGGAAATTTTTCATTTTTTTTTAATCTCTCCTTACACTCCATTCCATTCCTAACATTTATATACATTTTGCTTGAAATAAACCCAAAGAGCATTAGAAATTATAATAAGCTGTAGAACATTTTGGCCTTAGAGGTCTAAAGGGAAAAGGTACCAATAAATAAAGGGATAGACCCAATATCAAGGCTTGACCTTCAGGTTATGGGAAAGCTAAAGAAATATTTGCACAGTTTTGAGCTCTGGCTTGTTTTAGCTGCAGTTAATAGATCAGCCTTGGCTCTCTCCTCTCCCCTCCATTTCCTTGCTCATCACCTGCATCTAATCCCTGTCCAGGTATCCTGACCACAGCAAAGGAAAAACAGGACTGGTCACGTGTCCCAGAAGACAGTGATGTTAATACCACATGGGGCTGTATAATCCCCCTTCCCATCACAACACTTCTTTTCTTACAGCATCTCATTTACATCCTCACAACAGACCTGTGAGGCAGGCATTATGATTTCATAGCCCAGGGAACTAAGGTTCAGACTAGTCAAGTGAATGCCGAGTGCATACACAATGTATGAGGGAGCGGGAATTCTAACCTGGTCTCCAAATCTCCAGTTCAAAGAGTTCTTTCTTTATCGCCAGAAAAAGGACGTGGCTCATTGAAATGACAAGGAAAGGTCGGAAAGGATCAGGGCTGAACAAACTGCCGTTTCTCCTTCCTCTGCATCACAAATTCTGCCCGGATGACATACCCTGAGCCAGGGATACACAGTCCAACATGCTCCCAAATCTAAGATGCTGCCTCTCAAAGGGGAGGCGGGGAGGGTGTCTCCAGAGACAGCAGCCTGGCCATGTGACAGTTGTTTGTCTCTTGGATCCGTGAAGAATGAAGGAACAATGCTGAATTTACATTCACAAGCAACCGTTCAAAACAAAAAAAGAAAACAAAGAGTCCAAACGTTCCCATTTGTGAGTGATCCTTGCCAGGTGAGACAATGACTGACCTTTTCTGAAGCCACACACGGTGCTCAGCTGTATGCGTCTGTGTTTCACCTTAGAAAACTCACAATGGGAATTAATAACAGCTTTCCTGACGGCGGGAGTGAAGGTAAAGGGACTTTGACTTCACAGCAGGGACCTGGCAGGCCCTTACCACTTTGGAGCTTCTCCTGCATTATGCCAGTGACACGATATTCTGGAGCCAGGGAAAGCTGGCTTTTCAGGTGAAAGTACCCAGGGAGAAATGTCTCGCCTTCCCAGCCAAGCACATTTCCAGTGGCAGCCAAACCCAACAGGGACCATCTCTCTTTCCCTCAGGCCGACCACAGACTCAGATGGTATAAAGGAGAAAGGAGCACTGTGCCCTCATCCAGTCCATCTCACAGCTGAGATGTAATAAGAACTTCTTTCAGTTCACCATCAGGTCCGTGTTCATCTTGCTATCTTCGGTCCATCGCTTGTAAGCGTTCTTCAGCCAAGTGGCTGCATGAAAAAGTCTTTACTCTAACTCCCTTAAACACTTGATTTTTTTTTTTTTTTTTGCAGTTTTAATTGTTTATTTTGGGCTGTGCTGAGTCTTCATTGCTGGGCACAGGTCTTCTCCAGTTGCTGCGAGCGGGGACTACGTTCTGGTTGTGGTGCCTGGGCTTTTCCTTGCAATGGCTTCTCTGGTTGTGGGGCAGGGATCTGGGGTTCACGGGCTCAGTAGCTGCATCTCGCTGGCTCTAGAGCACAGGCTCAGTAGTTGTGGTGTCGCCTGGGCCTAGTTGCTTTGAAGCACGCGCATCTTCTCAGATCAGGAATCGAACCGTATCTCCTGCACTGGGAGCAGGGAGTCTTAGCCACTGGACCACCAGGAAAATCCCTAACTCCCTTAAAAACTTTAGGAGCCATTCTGGCTGGATAGTACAGAAATTTCCAAAGACAAGTTCAGCTAATTGTTGATACATGGTTCAGCCTATCCTGAGTCTCAGTCCCTTTGAGATTAACCCTTTGGGAGCCTTTTCTTTAAATCTCTTATCATGTGGTTACTAGTAGGCTCTATAGCCTGGGTCATTATAAAGTGGGTTAGCTTGGGATATAAATTCGTGTTCAAATTCCAACTTCCAACTCTACCAACTGGTAGCCTCATATTATCCATGTGTAGCAGGGATCACAATAGCTAACTTTTAGAATGATTGTAAAGATGGTAAGAGTCAGATATGCAGAGCACTCACCATGTTCCCCAGCACGTTTAATATATTTAATAAATTGTAACTATACAGACGGCACAGGAATACATGTATACCACAGAGAAAACTAAGGAATGTATCATGCCTTTAATAAAACAAAGAAAACAAAATCCTTTAAAAAAGGGACACAACTGAACTCTGATTTTTTAAATATCATTCTGAAAGTATTTAATAACATTAGAAATACTGCATAGAGCTATAAAAAATGGTTATCACACTATATTCCTAGACATACATCTCTTCAGTCGGCTTGGTCCTCATCCCTAGCTCCAGTGTTAGCTCTGTTCATTGCACTTGTTAATGTGATTGGCTCAAAGGAACAAGATAGCAGCAAATGAGAACATGGAAGGCAAGGTTCTCTTCACGTTGTCCTTTATCATTTAAAGAACTCACATGTCTTGTATACTCAGTGGGCAATTCAGAGCAATGTCTGGTTGATTTCCCAAAGGGTGGAATTCAATGTTATAATCATCACACACATGGAATACAGCTTCATATACTTGAAAAAGAGAGCAAAACTAGAATATATTCCTTGTGAAGTTAATTAAAGTGGTAGTGAAACAGCATATAAAACACTGTCTGCAGCCAACTAATTCTGCTGTACTGAGGATGTTGATTTATCTTGCTGCTGGTGCATATATTTTTTTACAGTTCTCCTACTCAAATAAACAAGAGGGTCTTTTTGCGTGAAAAATTAACAGGGATGCTTAAAAGTGGATGTTTCAAGTGCTTCCTGCAGGTCTCTTACAGGGCGCCCATTTGAGATTACAGAAAAAAGGAACAACGTTTTCCCCATCTTATTTCCTCTCTGTCTTTGGCAAGTCTTTGGCCTGTACATGCTCACGCAATCATTTAGAGAACAAATTCATTCTTCATTGTTTTAAGGCCACCTGGGATACAAACAAGATGCAAGTTAGGCATTTAGATGAGATGAATATGGAAACCAGACTTTTTTCTATGCATCTATGTCTCTTTTCCCCCCTGCACCAAAAATGAGGTCCAGGTAAGTTACAAATCCTCATAAATGTTTGTTGAGGGGATACACAAATTTCCACCCTTGTTTTCTAATCTGCTCAACCCAACACGCGTTCTTTTTTATGTAATCAGTAAGAATCAAGAAACTCCTAGATACTACAAGCTGATTCTTTTTTCCCCAAAATTTCACATAAAGAACCTTCTTTGAATTCACTATCACACCCATCCCCACTGGCTTAACTGTTCTGTTGTCTTGCTAGCTCTCACACTTAGAATTATCTACTAAAGATCTGGCATCATGCTCTGTGTTTTATAATCAGTAATTTTTAAATATCTTAAAACAAGGAGTTAAATTCTATCACTGCCATCTTTATTGAAGTACTGTTGACAATATTGTATTAATTTTAGGTATACAGCAAAGTGATTCACCTATCAGTTCAATTCAGTTCAGTTGCTCAGTCGTGTCTGACTCTTTACAACCCCATGGACTGCAACATGCCAGGCCTCCCTGTCCATCACCAACTCCCAGAGT
>SJYV01028830.1:31086-41451 GCA_006410875.1 Neotragus pygmaeus | reverse complement strand
GTTTTATGAAGACCTACAAGACCTTTTAGAACTAACACCCAAAAAAGATGTCCTTTTCATTATAGGGGACTGGAATGCAAAAGTAGGAAGTCAAGAAACACCTGGAGTAACAGGCAAATTGGGCCTTGGAGTACGGCATGAAGCAGGGCAAAGGCTAATAGAGTTTTGCCAAAAGAATATACTGGTCATAGCAAACACCTTCTTCCAACAACACAAGAGAAGACTCTACACACGGAAATCACCAGATGGTCAACACCGAAATCAGATTGATCATATTCTTTGCAGCCAAAGATGGAAAAGCTCAGCAAAAACAAGACCGGGAGCTGACTGTGGCTCAGACCATGAACTCCTTATCGCCAAATTCAGACTTAAATTGAAGTAAAGTGGGGAAAACCACTAGACCATTCAGGTATGATCTAAATCAAATCCCTTATGATTATACAGTGGAAGTGAGGAATAGAGTTAAGGGACTAGATCTGATAGATAGGGTGCCTGATGAACTATGGATGGAGGTTTGTGACACTGTACAGGAGACAGGGATCAAGACCATTCCCATGGAAAAGAAATGCAAAAAGGCAAAATGGCTATCTGAGGAGGTCTTACAAATAGCTGTGAAAAGAAGAGAAGCAAAAGGCAAAGGAGAAAAGGAAATATATTCCCATTTGAATGCAGAGTTCCAAAGAATAGCAAGGAGAGATAAGAAGCCTTCCTCAGCAATCAATGCAAAGAAATAGAGGAAAACAAAATGGGAAAGACTAGCGATTTCTTCAAGAAAATTAGAGATACCAAAGGAACATTTCATGCAAAGATGGGCTCGATAAAGGACAGAAATGGTAGGGACCTAACAGAAGCAGAAGATATTAAGAAAAGGTGGCAAGAATACACAGAAGAACTGAACAAAAAAGAGCTTGACGACCCAGATAATTACGATGGTGTGATCACTCACCTAGAGCTAGACATCCTGGAATGTGAAGTCAAGTGAGGCTTTGTAGGACATAATTATTGGTCTAATTTTTATCGTAAGAGTGCTAGGAGGCATCAAAAGGTGTCAAGCATGGAAGTAACATGAGCAGGTTGCTGATTTTAAAAGATGATTATGTGTAGTAGCATTTCTATATCCAAAAAGGTGGTGGTGGGAGAATATGGTGATAGACAAAAATCAGCCCAAAAGGATACCCAAGAATTGGCAGCACTGATTATCCTGAGTGGCTATAAAGTGGGCTATGGGCTCCTTGTATCATATACTACATAAATGTACTACCTAATTAAAATATAAAATTTTAAAAAGAAACAGAATGGACTGCATGAAGAACTGAGAACCTGAATAACTCTTTCTCATAAAAAGCCTTCAATCAACGGGATGGGGTGGGGGTGGGGTTGAGAGGAACTGGTTAGAGATTGTCTGTTAAATGCTGTTGCTTCTAAAAGGTCCTGATGGTGTCTGGTCTACTACCTACATCTGTCAGGAAACAGAAGCTAAGTCAGTAGTGACTTCATTATTATACACCCAAACATAAAGCAGCACAAAACCCATTTTTAAAAGACCTTGTGTCTGACTCTTCTAGGAAACTGGAGGATAAACAACAGCTGGAGGATAGATGAGCTGGTATCTAGACCCTAACCTTCAAAACAATACCAACCTAGTCACCCACCAGGAGCAACAGCCTGGAAACAGTGCCGAGCGTCGAGAGCGCTCTCCAGCACTCCTGGAGGCCCAGCTATTAACTCACGGGGCCTGCCTCACCAGGAAGAGCCCATCTTCCAGGTGAGGCACAGGCCACCACAGGAAGGAGGCCCGGCCGAGCCGAGTCAGCTGGGAGTGAGGGGTCACCGTGAAGCCGCTGCTCACTCCCACACCACAGAGGCTCGCCTGAGGGTCTACGTGTGCATGTTCAGGCATGTTCTTCTCGCTGAAGGGATCAGGGGTCCCAACGAATAAAATGAAATGTCTTTTGAAGAGAACAGAAACCCACAATTAAAGTACGACAAGCAAATAGCAGGCTGGGTGGATCTTACATTTGGAGCTTTGTCTGTTGTTTCTTCACAACATACCCTCTCTTCTAAGCACAGTGTGCGTTTTAGTAAGAGGTAATCCTCTCAAGTACAGAGAGGCTTTGTTCCTAAATGCAACGAATGCTTAAACAGTATTAGAAGGAATGTTCTGGAACACTTCTAACGTAAGACAGTCAATTCTTCAAAGTAAGGTTAATGAAAGTCCCAAGGACCATTTGTAAGGCAGAGTACACAGCTGACAAGGAACTTCAAAACACGCGGGACGTGCACGTCCTGGCTCTCAAATCTAATCAGGGAGACTCTCCATCACCCTTGTGCATTTTCAGATCAGAAGGAGGCAGCTGAATTCATCACCATCGCAAATACACAGAGAAGTCAGCTTCTTTCTTTTTGATGAGGAAGGCGTGCACATACTGGTTACCTTGTTAAGGAGCAGCTACCAGCCGGTGTTCCTCATGGTATCAGAGAGATTTCTGGTTAAGCTTCTATGCTGCCCTTTAGCGCTCAAGATGCCTCAAGGTGATCTGCCTATTCATTAAGGTCTTAACTTTGCACTATAAAGCAAGCGCTCGATGGCTTCTGTTCATCCATTTTCTGCTGCTTAAATGTTTAACGGGTAAGGCAGAAGATGTTTAATGGGTTTAGTTTCAGATGACCCTGTCAGGGAGCTGACATTTCTTCATAGACACAGCTTCCCCAAAGGTAGCAGGTGGTGTCCCAGGTCATCATCTACCCGTAGCAGGGCCTCCTGCTGCTGGCAAAGGACCTGAGAGAGGAGACCAAGGGTGACCAGGGTCCCAATCGCCAGACTCAGTGCTCGCCACGCCCCCAGGCCTGCTCTGAAGCCGCCGTGTTCCTTGTCACTCTGCATCTTACCTGCCTGACTCCAGTTTTGTCTCAGAAGCAGAACAGAGTATAACCTGCTCCCTTACTTCTGAATTGTTCCTTCAAGGAAACTTCCAGACTTACTCTCCTGGGGAGAGATGTCACAAGCCCAAGATATGGGGTATGGGGCTGTGGCCAATTCAAATAGAATCTCTGAATTCCAGGTCTCTGCTCTGCCATTTCAGGTACTCAAAAAACGATGGGGCTGTAAATCCTCTTTCATAAAAGCTGAGGCCCAGGCATGTGCCCATTCACAGATGCTCAGCATACTCTAGAAGCCACAGGGCCATGGGCATTCAGGCCACACGTGTCTTCCAGTTGTCAAAGTCACTGGTTCTCCCCACCTCAAGACCCAAATGACACATGGATACTAGCCAAATCCAGTAAGAGTTTCATAGTAAGACAGAAAAGCAGACGACGAGATGGATGCCAGAATCCCTGGGCATCAACAAAGCTCGGCAAAGGCAAAGCTCAGGCGCAGCCAGTGGGCGTCCCTCCCTGTCCCGAAGGGAACTCGAGGAGTTCTACTTTCTCTATGGTAAGGATGCCGAGGAAGTTAAATACATGAGCAAACCAAGCACAGCACAGTGGAGGTAAGTACAATAGTGTACACACGTGTGCGTGTGCACACACACAGGCACATGAGAGGCAGCAGAATAGGGGGAGGGGCGAAGTCAGACAAGGATTCTCTGAGGAGCTGGCATCTTCATGGGACTGAATAAAACCAGTATTATGAGTGATGAGAACACACAAGCAACCAATATCCCATTTGGATTGACATCTTTTAGTGAAGCGCCCTTCCCAGCTACAACAGCCTAAAGTCTGTAAAATATGTGAACCAGGGACTTCCCTGGTGGTCCAGTGGTTAGGACCCAATGCTTTCACTTTTGAGACCATGGTTTCAATCTCTGGTCAGGGAACTAAGATCCCATAAGCTGCACAGCATGGCCAAAAAAAAAAGAAAAATAAAGTAGAACCACACTCTCAAGCATTTCAACTATTAAACATATTCAATGTGCTAATATTTTAATGAGTACGAAAGCTTTTCATATCATTAAATTAAAAAATGTTTTAAACTAAAATTATTTAAAAGTATTTCATCCTACCCTTTAAAACTTTCTAAATTTATATTTTGCAATGTATGTTACAACAGTAGTACAAACACATAACTTATAAATAAATACACACACACTCTGGCGGGAATTCTGCGGTATACATTTTTTTCCCCCCCGATAGAGAGCAATCACAAAGTCATACATCTACTGCTCTGGAGCTTGGACAGTCATGGAAGGCGGGAAACAGACAGGGCAGCAATCTGCCAGGGCTTGCATTTCCAGAAGCTCTGATGGACTGAAGAAGCCGAGCAAGAGGCAGGAAGACAGTTAAGCAGAAACTGGAAGAGTCTGAGGGCCTGGGCTGCTGGAAGCATGGACTTGGATCGAATGCTGCAGAAGGAGAAGCAGCTCCAAGTGAAGAGGGTGGTAGAGGTGAGAATACAAGTTTAATTTTAGACTAGATTATTTATTCACTCTCAGTATTTGCTGAATTTTTATCATTTGTCAGGGCTATAGCAGATGCTGGGGATATAGCAATAAGCTAGTTAGATTTCTTGGGGTTTATGTTCTGGTGAAGAAAGCATTGAACGACCAGGGTATACAGCTACAACTGTGGTAGGAACATTCCAGGGGGAAAGCACCGGGCGCTGTAAAGCAGCAGAGTTAAGAGTCAGCCTGGGGGCCAGGAAAGCCTCTGTCAGGATGCGGTGCTGAAGCTGAGCCCTCAGGGATGAGCAGAGTGAGCTGGATTTGGGGGAAGGGTGCTCTAGGCAGAGGGAGGAGCAGAGGGGAGGGCTCTGGCATGGGGGCGGGGGATGGCCTGTCTCATCTGCGGGGCAAAGGGAGCTGCTATTAGCTGCAGCCCAAGGGGGAGAGCTGAGAGTGGACAGTGGTTAACCCTGGTGCAGCCACTGGAGGAGGAAGGAGGCATTTGGAAAGCCAGGGTGATGAGTGGGAAGCGCAATGATCTAATTTACATTTTTAAAAGACCATTCTGGCTGCTCATGGTGGAGGGAGGGATGCCTTGCTAGGCGGCAGGACCTTGCAGGGACACTCCCCCTCCTCCCCCAACACACACAGGACAAGGGCTCTATAAACAATTCGGAGAACAAGCCCTAGAGTCTGGATTCAGTTCTGGGCCTAACTTCTTCCACTGCTGCTGCTGCTGAGTCACTTCAGTCGTGTCTGACTCTGTGCGACCCCATAGACGGCAGCCCACCAGGCTGCCCCGTCCCTGGGATTCTCCAGGCAAGAACACTGGAGTGGGTTGCCATTTCCTTCTCCAGTGCAGGAAAATGAAAAGTGAAAGTGAAGTCGCTCAGTCATATCCGACTCTCAGCGACCCAATGGACTGCAGCCCACCAGGCTCCTCCGCCCATGGGATTCTCCAGGCAAGAGCACTGGAGCGGGTGCCATCGCCTTCTCCGACCTTCCACAGCCCTCTGCGACTCTCTTCCTTAACCCAGCGGGGCCAGCGATGAGCCTGCAGCAGTGAGGCTGATCTGTGACTGGCAAACGGCTACCCGTCTATCATTTCTGGTCAGGAATAAGAGGGCCAGTTTCCCTACATGATTTCAGAACGGGACTTGACTTTACAAAGGAGATTGTTTTTTCAGCTTTGGCTCTTTAGATGAGTTTCCCATTGAAATGTCATCTATATGGTAGGGACCATCTTTAAAAAGTGTCTCGAACTCAGATGTCCCACTGAAGGTTTCCCTGGCTCAAGGTTTCAGACTTACACATCTTCTGATACAGGCTGTTCACATACACATGTTATTCAGTCTTCACAGCAATACTACTTGGCCATTATTCGCCCCCTCCTTTTTTTCTGGTTAAGTAAATGCGAAAAGGAAGGCTCAGAGAGGCAAACTAACTTGTTCGTAAGGTTATCGAGCTATGGACTCAGGTCTGCTCAAACCCATGTCTGCTTCCCGCTCTACTCTCACTGCCTCCTGGCACACGGTGCTGTGAGCAAGAACAGGTCACTGCTCACTGGCAACCCAAGGGCACGAGGGTGTGAGACCAGCTCTGAGGTTACAACGGGTATCTTATGTAGGGGAAACCACCGAGGAAGGGTCGGCGAGGTCATGCAGAACCCTGGGCATCAGGGCACCGAGGTGCGGACACCCAGCTGCAGCTGCATAGGATGCCTGCTTCCCCCATTTCCTGGAGAGCTGGGAAGGACCCAGGAAGAGGCAGGATGGACTAGGAGTAAACCCAAGGACACGGCTTCTTAATAATAATGATAGGAATCCGCGAACCACAGGGCAATTCCGGGCTGGACACGTGTGAGGAAGCAGCTGCTCTTGCCGCTTTCTGCCAGCTTCACGTCTGAGTGTGTCCTGAGACTATTAGGTGTGCACACAGGAGCCTTCCGCCAGCTTCATGTCTGAGTGTGTCCTGAGATCCCTATTAGGTGTGCACACAGAAGCCTCCGCACCAGTACCAGCCACCAATGACCTGGTCCCCCCCTCCACTGGCGCCAGGGCCTTCCCTTGCAGACACGTGCACTCACTTCCCCAGCGGCAGCCAGGACCAGGAGAGGCGAAGCCCTGCGGCGGCAGTGGCTGGGACACGGCCGTCCCCGGCTGCTCCAGAGCACTCTGCACTGAGGGAGCAAGGACGCCTCCCCGCTCCCTCCTGCGCCGCGATCTGCCACGGGGGCCAGCAGTGCTCTCAGCAATCCATCGGTGAACAAACGAAGGCCCTGCCCTCCTGGAGTCTACATTCTGGGGGGTGGGGGAGGACCACCAAATAGGCAAAATGTCCACCCTGTCAGAAGACAAGGACTGTCTGGGGAACCAAAGCCAGGTGAGGGGCAGAAGCGCAGGCAGGTGTGCAGAGGCGGCACTGCAGCTCGTGGCTGAAGGGCATCTGCTGGAGGAGGGGGAGCGGGACGGTGCAGGAGAGACGCTGAGACAAGCAGCTGTCCAGGGCGCGCCGTTCCGAGCCAGCACTCAGGCTAGCCCGCTGGCCTCCTGCCAGGGCTCCACGCCTGACCTGACACTTCAGCCTTGCAAAGCTCTGCTGAGGTGTCCTTTCTCTGCTGGCAACACCTACTCGTCAGCTCTCATTTCAAATACTAGGGGTTCCGGGAAACCCAACTGACTTGATCAGAAGCTGGTACTTCTCTGCACTCCCAGAGCCCTTGGCACCAACGCTATTACAGAACCTTTAATAGTGATTATCTGATTACATCACATCTCCAAGGGGTCAGGCATTCCTTGAAGGCATAGTCTATGCCCTGCTAATCACTACAGACGGGCTTGGAGTGGAGGGTCCATCTATTAAAAAATGCCATTCCCTGAGTGCCTGCTATGAGCCACACGAGGATCCACTGGTGACTAGGCCAGCAGAAAGTCCGGACTGAAAGGAGCCTATAATCTTCCACACTATGTCTCAGTTATCTTTGGTTTTCTAGGGCCTGGCACTAGGTCTGACACACACCAGGGGCTGAATGGATGAAAAATTACAGAGACGATGGTGGACAAGACAAAGCACATTTCTCTCCATGAAGAGTTACAAATGTGGCTAGCCTACCCTGTTCTGGGGGCTTCTGTATTTTACGTGGGAAAAGGCACACAAAACCTCCAGGTAAACTGATCTCTTCCCCAAAGAACCCTATCACATCTTTTTCTTTAAAAATTACACAAAATGTGGTGATGGTTTTACGACAAAGTCAAGTTACATGCAGGACAACTTCAAGTTAGTCCATCTAAGTTTATGCTTTAAGGATATGGGTTACGCCTTTTGCACTGCATTCCTTTCTTTGCTCCTTAAAACCCTTCCCCAACCTAATGCACAAAACTTACAGATAGGTTATTACCAAGAAGTTAATGGCCAAATGGCTGCAGAAGGTGCTTGAGAAAGTACTGCATGCATTCAAAGAAAGATATTCTTGGTCAATTTTCTCCTATAGCTTCCATATGTGGATATGGATCTCTCTTCATTTCCAATGAAAGGAGCTTCACCAAGTACACTGCCTGTGAGAGCTTCTAGTTCAGAGGGATTAGGACTCAAATCACAGTCAGTCAGGCTCTTCAGGGGGTCTGGAAGGTCAGTGACCACCTGAGGTCAGATCACAGGTTCCTCCTGCCCAGCCCTCACCCCAACAAGACAAATCCAGCCTGCCTGGGCCCACTTTTCTTAAGGACGAACAAAATTCAAACATTAATTCTTTTGGTGATGTCTTGTAATTATTGGATTACATCATGCCTCTACAAGAAGCCAAGCTCTCCTAAGAGATTTCTCGCTATCCTTCAAATTAAATAATCTCTCTGAGACAGAAGAACATTTGATTTTTGAATGTAGAAATTAAAATCTGGGTGTGGCCAGGCAGCAGCTCTGGGAAACATTACTGCAGAATGGGTTTCTCTGGGGATGACTCCACAGTGTTCCTTTTTTTTTGATGGACACACACAGAACTATAGGAATTTTAAAAATGTGTGCACTGTCTGCACACCCTTCCACTTCTATGCACAGAAAGACTCTGAAAAAAGAAACCTCCAAATCTCATTCCTGCAGCTTAGAAGGAAGCCAAACAGCCCTCCTCTTCGGATTCACCAAGATCAGGTGACAAATCAGAACAGGCGGCTCGTATCTGGTTTCTGTGCTGCTGCTGCCCCCTAGGGACAGGAAGCTGTAAAGGCACGGAGACTCATGGAGAGAGCTGGGCTGCCGGGGAGAGCGCTGGGTGTGCTCAGCTGGGTCCGACTCTGCAACCCCATGGACGGTAATCCACCAAACTCCTCTGTTTGTGGAATTCTCCAGGCAACAAGACCGGAGTGGGGTTGCCAATTCCTTCTCCAGGGGATCTTCCCTAGGAGAGGGTAACACTGAAACACTGACTGGGAAAGGCCATTATACTGAGGCCATGGCTACCTGCTTTTTACTGTACTACGCAGACAGGACTTCTAAGAAAGTGGGATGTGATGTAAGTGTAAATTACTCCCGAGTGTCCAGAAATAATAGAAATCCAATTTTACCTTTATTGAAATAACCACAAAAACACCAATTTCCTCATAGAATTAATAGTTATTCAAGTATGACTTTCTCTAGAATGTCCACTGAAGAGAACCATGGGGACGATATCAGCAACACCCGCGGCAACGCCAGCAGGCACATCCTAATATACTCTGATGACTACTCTCGGGAATGGGGAATAAAATGGCCAGATACAAGTCGCCCACCTTCCCAGAAGTTACTCAGGGAAAGGTCACCATATGTCATATAAGTAAAACACACAGTGAGGCAAGATTATAGGCGCTCAGGAGGAAAATATGGCGCTGCGCTGCAGAGAGGGCTTCTGTTCATAATTTGAAAGTGGGTGGCGGGGGAGGGCTTCTCTGAGAAGGTGTATTTAAGCAAAGACCTAACAGAGAAGAGAAAGTAGCTTTGTGATCTCTGGGGGAAGGAATTCCAGGCCATGGGAACAGCAAGGAGCGAGGTGGAAAGACCAGTGAGCTGAAAGAAGGACGCGGAGTCTGGGGCCTGTGAGACAGTGGTAAGGACTCCGGTGTGCACCCAGAGTTAACAGGTTAAAGAGGGTTCTCTGAAAAAGGACTTAAGTGAGTGAAGTCCTCAAACCCCCTCCACTGGGCCCCTCCCCGGCAAGCTCACAGGTCTTGGAGCCACACCTCCACCTGGGCCCCAGGTCTCTCTGGCCTCGTGCTGTGCTCACAGCTTTGAAAGGGCGGGCGGGCAGAGGCTGTGACTAAGCCCGGCCCAAAGGGCTCTGCTCACAGTAGACGCGAAACACAAGGCAAGTCTGGGGAACCAGCTCCTCATAGCTGTGATTCATACAACTATGGACCAGAATCCGTTGGTGGGTTATGAAATTATTTCAGTAAAATACAGTAAACGGATTTTTAAAAACAGAAAAGATACAAGAGTGCATTCCATATGCCAGGTATTTATTTCGTAAACCTATTGCTTTGGTTATACATATACATGTTTATGTTTGCGTTGATTTTATGGTAAAATATATTCTACTGTAAGTCACAGTCAAAACAATCTGAAAGCCATCAACTTAGGATTCAGTCAGTCATTCATCCATTCAAACACCAAAGAGCTTCTTTAGAGGATGACTTACAGATGCACTGTAAACCAGAAAGGCAGAGAAACCAGGCCCCGCCACGCAGGCCTGAGCAGGAATGAAGGCCCCCTGGGCACCTCTCCCTCGTGTCTGGTCCAGCAGCAGGCGGGGAGGCGTATGCAGCTGGGCTTCAAGACCAGGCAGAGGCGCCGGAGGGTCTGAGCGCAGGAGGAAGGAGGCTCTAAGGTGGGTGCGGTTCCAGGGGGCACTCTGTACAGTTGGCAGTGGTCCCAGCACCAGGGGCAGGACTCAGGGTTCCCAACACCCTTGGTGGACGCTGGGCAGGATGGCTCACAAAGGTCTCTGACCCCGGCCCTT
>SJYV01028830.1:8258-29609 GCA_006410875.1 Neotragus pygmaeus | reverse complement strand
GCCCTCCCACCCCACCGCGGTTCACACCCTAGCAGAGGAGCTCAGGAGCTGAATGTAACTGTAATGAAATGAGCAGTCATCCCCAAAGAGACCTGGACTGACAGCTGTGCTGCACAGGTCAGTCAGGCTCTCTAAGACAGGCAAGGCGTTGACCAGAAGCCACACCTTCTCAGATGTTAAACCCGATAGAAGAGAACGCGGACAAATACCTGCTCTTTCGTGAGGAGAGGATTTCTTCAACACATCCCCCAAAGCGCACACTACAAAGGCAAACTGAGTGAACGGAGTAGTTTCATCCCAGGGAAGACACTGCAGACAGGGTAACAGACGCGTGACTGACTAGAAGATATCTGGAACACTTAAAACCGAAAGCAAATTAATATCTAGAGCGCACAGAGAACCGGCAAAAACTGGCAAGTAAAAAAAACAAATTTGAAATGGGTTAAAGAAATGAGAAGGGAGAAGTGCAACTTTAAAAAGTTACCAAAGATAGATGACCAACAGGCAGACGAAAAGATGCTCAGCATCACTACTGGAGAAATGCAGAGAAATGCAGAAATGCTTAGAGAAACGCAGAGCAAGATTACCACGAGGTGTCAGCTCACACCGGCCACAATGGCCATCATCAGCAAGTCTACAAATAGTAAACGGTGGAGAGGGTGTGGACAAAGGGAACCTTCCTACACTGCTGGAGGGAAGTTGATACAGCCTCTATGGGGAACAGAATGGGGGTTTCTCAAAAAACTAAAAAAAACCACAGGTATCACATGATCCAGCAATCTCACTCTTGGGCATATATCCAGAAAAGACAGGAACTTTTATTTTGAAAAGATACACGCACCCCCAAGGTTCACAGCAGCACTGTTCACAAAAGCCAAGGCATGGAAGCGGTCTAAGTTGTCCGCTGGCAGATGGGCAGATAAAGATGACGTGGGGCACACACACATATATAGTGGAATACTACTCAGCCACAAAAAGAATGAAATAATGCTATCTGCAGCAACATGAATGAAAAGTGCCATTTTCACTTTTTAACCATTTGGGATGAACTTCTTAAGAGTGAAGAGGACACAATTCACCCTTTTGTTGGTAACTCGCATTATGGTCTCAGTGTATGCCAGCTGCTCTGAGCTGTTACCAGCAAAGCCTCAGGCGCCCACTGCGGCCATCCTTACCCTACTCGAGGGATGCTGGGCCCTTGGAGTCTTCTCGTTTGTTTTGGCCAGATGGTTTTTTTCCTTACTGCTGTTTCTATGACTGCCCCCACGGACTCCTCCTTTCTCCCCTTCTATGGTTAAGGAGCTGAAGACTAGATAACAAAGCACTGCAGAACTGGGTCTCACGTGAAAAGAGACTGATCTGAAGGTCAATCTCCAGGGTGAGCCCTGGAGGACAGAGCATGCAGGCTGGGATGGTAACTATCTTGGAGGCATCAAAGGCTATTCTGATGAGCTCCTGCCACTATTTCAGTATGGAAGATTTAAAAAGGCAGCTGTGGGAAATTCTTCTCAAAAATGGTAATGATTATGAAATCTGTCCTGGCTTGACCTTACGGCCCTTTACCAGCCAGATAATCCTTGCCTACTGGGCCAACGCTGTATGGCAAGCGGTACCCTCTGTCCCCAGAGACAGGTGCGAGGGGCTGCAGGGATATCAGGTCAACCCCTCGACTCTGTGTTCAGTGTCCCTGAGGGTGGAACTTCCAGACTATACAGACCAACACTGGTCTTTAGATACCATGGTGAAGGAGAAAAGTTACCACGTCTTCTCATTTCACCAGATGACAAGCTTCTCTGACCAGGACATCTTTAGTTAGTTCTCATTAACAGGCTTTCTCACAAAACCCAACCCATGAGATTAGTGCAGTGGGAGAACAGGTACGTTACAATCTTCTTAGATCTAGTATGCAGGTCTCATCATACTCATCTGAATATTTTAGGATCCATGGTTTATGAGAAGTTGTCAGTATACTCTTATGAAACCCCTGTCAAGAAAACAAGACCTAAAAAGAAAGACATTACAGACACGTAGTATCTGCAACTGTAATAACAAATGACGGTTCCTGATGGGATTAATCAAATAGAGCCTGGATTTATCTACATTCCCACATTCGATGAACTAGAAAACGGGGACAATATTGTAATCATGCTGTTTTCCCCCCAGGACTCAAGAAGAATGGAGTTATTCCTGAAGAAAACAGAAGAGATTTAGATTTTATGTGGGGGATGTGGGGAGTTCTTGGCGGTGTGGTTTGAACTCATTAGGCTAGGAGCGTGGGGAGAGTTGGGGCTGGAGTCCAGATGTGGAAGGCACAAGAAATTTAAGACAGCCTGGATGAGATCTCCCCGGGCAAGTGGGGACAAACACGAAGGGGCAGAGGTCAGAGTCCTGGGTATTCCTGAGTCCTGGGTGCTCCCAGCAGTGAGGGGGGAAACAGGAAGCTTCTGAGTGGTGGGGTCTTTAAGGTAACTAGACTGGGTTTCTTAAATGGAAAGATGATGGATGAAAGAGAGTGGGTAAGGCTGCTATGCTTGAGGGGCTGGCAACTGCTCTTTTGGGCTAGCTGACAGCATCACAGCCAGCTCTCTCTGCTGGAGTATCGACACACATCCTACTTGCATTTCTCTCTGGTGAAGTCTTGCACAATTCATGACAGAATTTCTGGCATTCTGTAGTCCTACAGGGATAGAAATCCAAAGCCCTGTAGTGTCAGGCTTCCTGGAACCAAGAACTGGCTCAACTCTGAGCCCCATTCACCACTAGATAACACTCAGATAATTCCGGGCTCACATTCTGTTCATTATTGATGGCTTAGCACTGCATCGGTCACATAACCTAAGACCCCACGCTGGTAGCAGCGTCCTGGATGCTGCAAACTTCAGCTCCAACTTACAGCAGAGAACTCCTCGTGGATACCACGGCGGTGTACAGCCCTACCTACCTTCCAGCACGGCTGGGCTGAGGGCTGGCAGCCAGGCCTCAGAGTGTGTGAGGAAGGAGGGACAGCCTCCACACAGCTGTCCCAACTGCCAGTCACAGCTCCTCTGACCATTTCTGATAACAAGATTGGTAATGATTTCTGGAAAACCTGGGAGAGCAGCAGGTTCCTGGAGGGACAGCAGGGGTGGGGTGGGAACGGCCAAAGTGCATCCGAGCAGGACAGGGTGCGACAACTCCCGGGCCGACTCCTTCCGGGGCCGCTGCCTCCCCGCACGCCTGCATGGGCTCTGCACATCGGCATCGCTCCATTTTCTTGCTCACCTCTCTGCTGACCCCTCAACCCCACTCTCTCCAGTGGCGCTCACTTCCCCTTGCAGAAGTGGACTTTTATAAGGAAGCAGAGGTCACGCGTGAGCATTCCCCTGTGGAGGCTGCTGTCCCCTTGAACGTGGCCCCCACTCACTCATTTTTGGACCCCTTGGGACAATGAAGTCTCTCTAGTTTCCTTTTTCTTCCTTTTCCCTGAGACAGACACACAGACTTGCTCTACTGGAGAGATTTTATGGCTTACCAGGCTGGGTGGACAGACTGGAGGAAAAAAATGACATACACGAAGTTATTTCAGAAACTCCAGTAACAAAGAAAATGATGTGGTTTCAGGTATACTTTCAGGCCGGTAACTGGAAAGTCCCACTGGATTTTCCTCCACTTCTAAAGCTCAAGGCCCGCCCCAGGTGAAAGGAATAAAGACAACAGTGTAGCAGAAGGCCTGGAGAATAAAAGGAAGCATTTGTTGCTATTTACTGCGACCAGCAGTCTCTTCTCAAAGATGACCACACTTCCGATCTCCCTGGAGGAGCACAAGGTTCACAGGCAATCACAGCGCCTCTGGCGGGTGCCTGGCCTGCGCAGGCTCTCCTGCGGCTGGCCCCAGTGGGGCTCCACTCCTCCCCGCCCCTTTCCCCTCTGCCATGTGTGTTTCTAAGCCCCTGGTGATTAGAGCACGCCAGTGCAGCCAGATGCTCCTCAGGCCTTGTTTTCTACATCAGCACATAGTCAGTCAGCGCAATTCAGTTGCTCAGTTGTGTCTGGACCTTTGCGAACCCATGGACTGCAGCATGCCAGGCCTCCCTGTCCATCACCAACTCCCGGAGCTTATTCAAACTCATGTCCATTGAGTCAGTGATGCCATCCAACCATCTCACCCTGCTGACCCCTTCTCCTCCCACCTTTGATCTTTCCCAGCATTAGCGTCTTTTCCAGTGAGTCAGTTCTTTCTTTGCATCAGGTGGCCAAAGTACTGGAGCTTCAGCCTCAGTCCTTCCAAAGAATATTCAGGACTGATCTCCTTTAGGATGGATTGGTTGGGTCTTCTTGCTGTCCAAGGGACTCTCAAGAGTCTTCTCCAACACCACAGTTCAAAAGCATCAATTCTTTGGCACTCAGCTTTCTTTATAGTCCAACTCTCACATCCATACATGACCACTAGAAAAACCATAGCTTTGACTAGATGGATCTTTGTTGGCAAAGTAATGTCTCTGCTTTTCAATATGCTGTCTACGTTGGTTATAGCTTTTCTTCCAAGGAGCAAGTGCCTTTTAATTTCATGGCTGAAGTTACCATTGGCAGTGATTGTGGAGTCCAAAGTCACAGCACATAGTGCTCTGTGGGTTTTGCTCCTAAGCTTTCAACCTTTCCCTCCTTGTTCCTAGTTCGTTTCAGTTCAGTTGCTCAATCATGTCCGACTCTTTGCAACCCCATGAATCGCAGCACGCCAGGCCTTGCTCCTAAGTGTGACAGAGAGGAAGGCCTCTCTTGGGCCCAAGCAACATGACTGAATACAAGCATCAGAAAAAGGAGGAAGAAACGTCACTCAACACAAGGTCGTGGTGAAAAATGCAAGTGGAAGAGTTCCAATTCGCGAGGCATGGGAGCAGGAAAATGAGACCTGTCTCAATGCAGAAACAACTGGCGCAGTCTCCCTCCCAAAGCTGCGCGCCTGCCGCACTCCCACTTCACATGCTTTGGCCACTCCAGTTACGGTGTGAATTCTTTAAATATTTCTGTTATGGCAAACAGTAGAACACTATGCATTTGGTTAGCACGCTAACCATCCTATGTCTCCAGGCACTGTTATCCTTAGACCCCTACTGATGTGCCCATCTGGCTCTTGATCCAACTGAAATCTAGTCCACTCCCTTAGGAACAAGAGCAGTTCAATCACTGACTTTTAGTTCTGTGGGACAGGACACTATAAAGGACACCAGAGAACACTTCCATGCAGACGAGAGGCTACAGACAGCTTCCTCAGGGGATGGCTGCCTAGCTACTTGCTCCTCAGAGGAGCAGCAGCACCGTCTTTCCCGGGAGCGTGTCACAAAGGCAGAACGTCAGGCTCCACTCCAGACTTACCAAGCACATCCGCATTTTGACAGGGTTACTAAGTGATGCGAAAACATAGTAAAGTTTGAGAAGGCTGGACCTCTCCTTACAAAGGTCTTGGTTTTGCTGATTCTTTTGATACTTCTGCTCAGACAAGAAAGTATCAGGTGATCTGAGTTCTTTAGGAGATCAGTTTTCACCACTGGCAATTTTTAGGGCCGGTGACTATATACATTACCCGTTCTTTTCAACATGGCTATGGAGAGTGGCAGAGTATACTCCATGCTCATGAAATCATCACTTCATCTTGCTTCAAGGGAAAGGCCATCAAAACACGTAACAGCAGGGGACAAAGCAGCATGAGAGAGTGAGGTGCAGGAGGGGCCAGTAGTGAGGCCTGCAGTTCTTTATGTCTATAAACTAGGGTCTAAAGGTATCAGATTTGCTAAATATTCTGCTGAAAACGCGATGGTGGGCAGTGCATTTTGGGAAGCGCCGTGCACACACACGATGCTGGTGCAGGGTCCCCGGGCCCGCACATAAGAGTATCCGCTTGCTGACCACAGAGGCTGCCTGCCCGTGCAGAGGGGGGCCCAACCAGCGCGCAGGCGGGGCTCACCCGACGCCACGTCGAGGGAGCGCCCCAAGAGGCACTCAGAACCAGGGAGAGTGCGGAGCTGACTGCTGACAAAGACAAACGGCCCTTCATTTTCTCGCTTACTTATTCTTGGACTAAAACGTTCAGCGTAGTTCGTCACAAGTACACACAGACCTCAGCACTGCGAAAGTGTGCGTGATTGTGGAGATCTTCGTCGACGGTGTCTCCCACCATCTGCCCCCGAAGCACGCCGAACCACCAGCCCCGCTTTTCCATTCGTTTTCTTCATGTTCAAAAACCCAGAGGTGACCTCTGTGAGCAAAAGTGCAACCAAGGTGCTGAAATGGGTCTCGAAACACAGTATGTTGCAAATGTGACTTCCCTCTCAACTTTCTCAAGCTGTCTTTAGATTTTATCCATGGCCCCAGCTCTCGGTTCCAGTTACGTGGCATACTGAGGGGGAACCTGTACTGCTGGCCATATAAGGAGCCTGTCCACAGCCTTCCCTGCAGGCAAGACGAGCCCAGCCCAGGAAGGGAGAGTGAAGGTCGCCAGGCACGAAGCATCTCCCTCACCCCCTTTATGCCCCTTCCCTAGAAAGGCTGCAGCGACTGTGTGGACACCTGGCCCTGCAGAGAGCTGCCAGAGCGGTGCCCTGGGGTTGCCAGCGTCTTTGTTTTTCACTCTTAATTCCTTTCGTACAGCAACTACTCAGAACAACAGCAGACAGAGAGCCGGGTAAAACTTCACCAGCAGCCGTTTGCCTTATGTCAGGCTTCCCAAGCTCCGCTCCGCTTGAGCTCACCAGGAACTGCCCTGTGTGCCTGGATAAACGTTGGTCCACCTGGAAGCACTGGGGGTGAGCCTGCTGGAGCTCTGAGAGACCTGTCTGTGCCTCACTGGGAACCCAGTTATAACCCCTCCAGTTTATATGGCTTGCTCAACTGAATCACACAGGCTAAAACAGACGCATTTTGGGGGGGCAGCTATTATGGACTGAATTCTGTTTCCTCCTACATTCAGATGTTGAAGTCCTGACTCCCTGTAGCTCAGAATCTATCTAGAGGGGCCTTCAGAGTGGGGATTGGGCTGAAAGGAGGGCCGACCCTGAGCCAGCCTGACTAGAGTGCTCACGGGAGAAGGGCGTGTGTACACAGGGACACGGGCGACATGTCCACAGTGGAAAGGCCCCGTGCAGACACAGGGTGGAGGCCAGGTCTGCAAGCCACGGGGAGAGGCCGAGAAGAGACCAGATGTGCCAACACCTCTATCTTGGCAGGTGTTTTTTGTTATGGCAACCCCTGCAAATTAATAGTGTGGCTTTCAGTGGTGACCAAACATTAGGTTGTGGTGGATCCGGAGAGGTTCTGACCTCTGTGCACACACTGCTGCCCTGCGATCTTCCTTGCACATGCGGAGACTCCTAAGTCATGCTTTTGGGGGGACAGAAGGGGAAAGACTGTGGAGACTGTGACTAAGTCCCAGAAAACGGAGAGTGCCATCAATTTATTTTCCATTTGGATGAACATGTGGCTTCCCAGAAGTGGGGCCTCTAAGTACAAGTCAGCTTTGAGGGAGTAACAATCCTTTTTTTTTGGCCATGCTGCGTGGCTTGAATGACCTCGGTTCCCCAACGAGGGATTGAACCTGAGTGGCAGCCTGCTCTGGTGCTGTCAGTTATCTTTGTTTTTCATTCTTAATTCCTTCCTTATAGTAACCACTCACCACTTAAAACAGTAAAGGGCCCCTGCAGTGAAAGCACCGAGTCGCAGCCACTGCCCCACCAGAGAGGCCCCGACAATCTTGTAGTTGTATCAGTTACTCCTGTCTTTACTAATGACCTCACTTTGCAAAATGGTCAAGTTGAAGAGTTATGTTCGCAGCACTTAGTAAGGAGCAAAGCAACCAGCCTCAGAATATACTACCCCGCAAGGCGAAGCATGAGGAGAGAACTCGTGCTACTGACCAATTTCAACAGAAGAAAGACGTGCAGGAAAGGAGCGGCTGAGGCCACCCTGAGCCAGGGCCGCTCACGAAAGGCCTCCTCAGGTGCACGCGGAGAGCCACGGAGACGGTGGAGGTTTTACACAAGGAGACAACATGCCCAAGTTTGTTCGGTGTGACGACCGCTCCGGTGCAGGCACGGAGCAGAGGCCAGAAGCAGAGACTCGTGAGGAGGCTGCCGTGCTGACCCAGGCCACAGTGCAGGCTGGAGGAGAGCAGCGGAGAGAACTTGGCGATAGGCTGCCAGGAGAGCTGGGAAGGTGGTCTAGACGGGAGGTGAGAGGACCTTTGTGCCTGAGGTTCTCTCTCTGGATTCTATCTGACCTCTGGGGACCTCCTGGTCAGAAAATCTACAGGACAGCTGAGACTTCCTGGGCCTCAGCCCAGAAGCTGCATTTATAGGTCTGTGCTGTCTTGAGAGACACGGTGTGTGGGGTGCCTCTCAGCCTCCGCCCGCTTGCAGTGGGGCAGGGACACGCACACATGGTGGGTTCCGCTCCGCTCTGCATGGGCTCCCCGAGACCAGTCTCCTCAGCACTCTGCGCTGAGAGATGCCTTCTCGCCAACACCAAACTCCACCTGTGGGCAGCACTGCATTTGGGGCCAGCTTTACCTGAGTGGGGGAAGCAGGGTAAAGTCAGAGAGGTTCCTGAGATTCTCCTGTGGAGCCCCAGGGTATATAAGGGCCTCTGCCTGCTTACCTGCCTACCTGCCTGACTATATATGGTCATTCACGTGGAAAGGATCCACAGAGCAGGGTGGACTGGAGAGGGCTTTGTGGAGACAGGAGGACAAGCAGGGAAGAGAATGGTCCTGGGGGAGGTTCAGCTAAAGGGATGTGTATGAACAGAGGCAGGTGGGGGTGGCGGGGAGACCCAGTCTGGTTTAAGGAACAGCAAGGCTGACAACATAATAAGGCAGATTGGGAGGAGGGAGAGATTCAGGAGCTGAATGCAGGAGGCCAAGGCTACAGAAGAAAGTCCAGGCCAAGTGAAATGGGGAGAGAAAAGACTCTGAAGAAATTCTTTCGTATGGCCAAGTTTAGGGAAAAATAAATAAATAAATAACCCTAAGTCATCACAGGCTACGAGAAAGATCTGCCAGACAAGAAATCCCTGGGAAGACTGTTCGAAAAAGGCTGACACCCACTTGCAGGACCACAAAGAAGGGAGCCTTGACCGCAGTGTGGATGCAAGACGGCTCGTGTCCGGACATGGCAGCTTCACATGTGATAGCAGAACTCCCACAGTTTAACTGAAAGGGATGGTTCTAAAATAATAGCGCCTCCCGAGCACTTGGCTACGGCTCCGCTTATGAAGCAGCTGCTACGGCTAGTCACTGCCCTGGGTGCTTCCCGCCCATCAGCTTGCCAGTCCTGGGCCCTGCACTGACGTGAGGGAGCCACAGACGCGAGGAGCCGAGGCCCCTGCGAGGGGAGTGGCGTTTCGGGCTCTCCCTCCGTGGATGGAGGAGAGAAGCAGGCCTGCACAGATCATAAAGCGCACAGCACCACCTCTATCTCAAAGAAATTCCTTTTCCCCCAGTTTCAGACCTTAAAAATCTATGCAAACTTAAACACAAAACAAAGCGGACAGGAAAAGTGTTGATAGCAGGTGCAAAAAATGAGTACAGCTCCGAGACAAGACATGCCCTGTCAGGATTTTGCCGCAGCGCCTGCAGCAGAGGCAGTGGCCGCTTCCCGGCAGCCTTCGCGAGTGTGGAGCGAACCTCAGTCTGCTCCAGGCCTCGGCCCAGTCCCGTCTGCCTGTCTGCATGGCCACCACAGCACCAATGGTGCTCTGGGGACCCAAAGAGAGCCCCGGACACCCTGGGAGGCCACAAAAGGGGAACAGGGGCACAGCCGGCACCAACAGGCTTGTCCCGGAAAAAGCTGGTCTAATCTAAGTCCTTATTCTTATGGAAGAAGGGCACTTCAGGCCTAACAACTAGGGAAGAAATAAAAGACGCACCACAGTGGACTGTGACAGCCAGGCTGTGCAGAAAAGCCTCTAGCCTTCCTTGTGCTCTGGTTCAAAGTCCTTCCGCTCCCGCTATTGTCCTGTGCTGTTATTCCAAGGCTGACCTTGGGTCCATGGCAGGTGTGCACCCAGCTAGGAAGCTCCAAAGTGGACCAGTGAATGCCAGATATACTCTCAATTGAGGCGCATGTTTCCAGGGGGTAGAGGTTATTGTTTCTTAAAGACAAAGCCAGACAAAAGCAAGCCAAAACAAACCAGATCCTGTGCAAAGATCTTCCTAAGAAAATCTAACCAGCAGCCTAGTCTAAATAAAACACTGACAGCTCTCTCTCTCTCTCTCTCTCATACACACACATGCGTGGAGCCCGCCTGCCCAAGTTTCAGGGCATTCTGATGTTACCTAGATGGTGTAAGATGCTAAAAACGATCGTATTTTGTATTAGTGTTATTTCTTAACTGACAAGGTGTTCATTTCAGGGCAAACATATATTATTTAGAGACATACTATTAATCTGGCTCGGGGGTGAGGGAAGGAATGAAATATAAGATCCAGGCCACGATTCAAAGGTCCACATACAGGGAATTCCCTGGTGGTCCAGTGGAATGCCCTGCTCTCACTTCCAAGGGCTCAGGTTCGATCCCCAGTCAGGGAACTAAGATCCCACATGCTGCGTGGCATGTCCAAAAAAAAGGTCCATATACAATTTTTGGTAGATTGTAATAACAAGTACTTATAAAGACACTGTTCTAAGCGCTTTTCACTACACCTACAGTCAGGATACAATAGCCAGTCTGGAATCTGGCCACTCAACTGCTCCCACTGTGGGCTAAGAGCCAAACAGCTTCACCCTCTGCCAGGTGTGTCTGGTCACTTCACTCTGAGTCCACTGTCCCAGAGAGTCGTTCAGGGCTTCTGAGGAAAGGGTCAGCCCAGAGCGAGGGCCACACATGCAGAGGCCATGCAGGTTACTGCAGCAGAAACCAATACAAATCAGAGCAGGGGGAAGCCGCGCTGTGAAGGGGTTAGATAAACCACTTCCGTTCCCTTCTCGATTCCCGCAGGAGCCAGTGGGTTCCTCTTTTACACACAATACACCACATGATCTTCTGCCCCACGCAAGACTACACGTGCTCCCAACTATCAGGTGACCGGATTCTGCACTGGTACTCCTGAAATTACGGCTCTATCTTGCTACCAAAGCTGCTGGAGTTTACTCCCAAGTTCAGAGATGGGCCCGCCAGTCTGGGCTGGCCTCTGGGAAGCCCAAATCTAGGCTTTATCTGTGAGGCTCGGTGGCCCTCTGCTGGCTGCCTGCTGTAATTGTTAGTTCCTCACCAGACCAGCGAGAAAACGGCCCTCAAAAACCTCATTTCGCTGCCATCTACAAGGCTTTATTTAGGTTTTGAAAACATCCACATGCACAAAAAATACGCAATACAACTTCCTGTCATCTGAGCGTGTGTGGCATAAATATCGTTATCCACATTTCATAAGCAGGATCTAGAGAACATTAAGGCTTGAGCCCAGGAAGGGAACGCATACGTAGCCGAGGATCTGCCCGAGAGGCCCTCTGAGCGGCACTGCAGCCTCGCCGCCGAGGCAGCTGAGCGGTGGGCAGCTGAGCGGTGGGAGAAGCACACAGGCTCCCCACACAGCCTGCTGGTCAAGAGGCTGGCTCTGGGCAGAGCTGGGTGGTCTGCCCCGGCCGTTCACTCAGGCTAGTGGCTCACCTCCCAGCTTCAGTCTCCTCGTCCATGAAGGGGCCAGAACAGAGTCACAGGCCTGAATGAGACGCTGCCCTCGCAGCACCCACCCGACAGCTGACTGAGCGATGTTCCAGCTGCCGCCTGGCCATCACTAACGTCACAACTGTCACAGCCTGGCCTCCAGGCCTCCTGCCCTCCCAGCACAGCTTCAGGAAAACCCTGGCTCCTAACAGGAGCACAGAGAAGGTGCAGAGCCTACTGCTGGTCCCCAGGTTACAGGAGAGCTGCCTTCCCTCCCTTGAAAGGTGAAGGGAAACTGGGATGACAGAGTAAGGAGTACATGGAAGAACTAGAACAGAGGTCTGCAGCCACGCAGAGGAGACAGACGACAGACGCGCAGAGGAGCAGCCCTGGAGATGGCGGGGTGCCGGGGCTGCTTCCAGTTCCTGTCCAGTAACCATGCCCAGAACTGGACTGGCCCTTGGAGAAGCAACAGGGAAATTTAGGGGAGCCACAAGTAGAGCACGTTGAAAAGATCAGTGAGTAAAGCTGCCAAATCAACAGCAGGAGAGCTGAGACACAGTGCCGTGAACAGTAAGAGCCAACACGCATCGAGGGCCTGTGGGCTAATGCAACACCTTCCTCACACCAAGCCACTCAGTCCTCAGGCCAGTCTCCTAGGAGGGGGCTATTGTCCTCCCCATTCTTCACAGTAGGGGAAACGGAGGCCAGGGGTGAGGCGGGCTGTGTAAGGCCACAGACTAGTGAGTGGAGGGGCTGGGATGTGAACACAGACACTGCTATTCCAGATGCCCCGATGAAGGGCGCTCAACAGCCTGCTCTGCCACTGTCTAGTGGCTGTGGGCACATTCTTTAGGCCCAGATTGGGGCAGCACAGAGAATATGCTACATAAACAAATGGTGTGTTTATCAATACACTGAAGGGAAGCCAGAACCTGGGTGAGGCCTCCCAGTACTGTGAGAGCCCCTGGACAGACCAAAGTGCCTCCGGTTCCTTATCAGATAACACACGGTTATCTGATAAGGTTTAGCTCCTGGCGCTGGGGCAACAGACCACAGAATCAAACCACTCAAGTCAAGCAAGTGAAAGAACACTCCTGTCCTGGAATCTGCAGTGGAATGTGCTGCTGCAGGATACAATTTTTAAAAAAAAGAAAGGAGACAAGCCCCTGAGAGAATCAGAGTTATTTGTGTGAGTGAGTGCTTTCACGGGACTAGGAATAGGAGTCTATTTAGAATGGCCCGTGGTAAGACAGAATCTGAGCAGCTAGACCACCTCAAGGAGAGCTAGCCCTCCCATGACACCGGGGTCAGAACCCCCAACGCCCACACGGTGGGCTGGCCCACTCACAGCCTGCACCCCGGGCAGGCAGCGTGGTGGCTCCACCGTCACCCGAGGACAACAGCAGCCGCTCGGACTGCACCGCGCCGTCCCCTACTGTGCCCCCTGCCTTCGATCGCTTTTCACCTGCACGCCTTTTTTCAAACTGCTGCCAGAATAATCTTCTGAAAAAACATGATTTGATCACATCACCCCCATCTCCCACCCTGGATGGATGTCACCAGGAAGAGGCCCACACTCTCCACAGGGACTGTCCCCTTCCCAGCTGGCTCCTCACCTGCCACGGCCCCACCCCTCCCTCAGAAATGCACCTCAAATGCGCCACGCCCTCTGCTGGGAGGCCTCTCCCCACCCCTCTGCCCTCGCCCCCCTGCGGCCTTCCAGGTGCAACCCTGAAGCCCCTTCTGGAAGGCCTGCTCTACTCCCACACCCCCGCCCCGGCCCACAGGCCCTGGGCCTCCGCGGCAGGCAGAGCTGCACAGGACCTACGGGCAGGCTCGAGGGGCCTGGCTCTCCTGGGGCTCTGACGACTTCTCTAGGCAGCAGGCCTACGCACTCACCATTTCCACCTGGAGGTCTAAAAGGCACTACAGACGGGCCTGAAACACAAATTCTGATCCCCTCGTCTCCCAGAGCCCTGCCTAGTCCCTTCTGTATCACTGAGGGACACCACCACCCAGGAGGTGCTCAAGGAAAAACCCTGGATCCTTTTCCTCACCCCCACACTCACGCCACCAGCCAGTTCTCTCTCTCGTGTGTCCAGAGTCACCGCCAGCCTGGCCCATGGAAGGAGCTTGCATTCTCACCCCTACAAGCCCCGAGGGTCCCAGCCTGCCCGCCCACCACATACACAAGCCTCACTGCTCGGCCTCTTCCCGACTCCTCTAAACTCTCCCCGCACCTCAGTTCCGCCGGTTCTCCTCAGCCCTCTGCTCCCCGGGTTGGGCACTCTCCTGCTAGAACATGGGGACTGCAGCCAGAGCGTGTGCGGCTGCTCTGGGGCGCGGAGAGCCAGCCCAGCCATGATGGGCGCTAGAGATGCTTCCTGTTACCACGCCTAAAGCGGACCCCATGTTTGCTGGTTAGGAGATCTACTATTATCTGAATTCTAATCCTGTTTTATCTCCCACTGTTTATCTAGAGTATTTTAGGAAAAAACACAAACTATTGTTGGCTTAATTCTGAAACAGAAAGGCTTCAAACAAGTGCCACATTTCAGAGCTCGGATCACCATGTCCAATGGCTTCCCTGGTGGCTCAGAGAGTGAAGAATTTGCTGGAAAGCGGGAGACCGGGTTCAATTCCTGGGTCAGGGAGATCCCCCGGAGAAGGAAATGGCTACTCACTCCAGTATTCTTGTTTGGAGAATCCCATGGACAGAGGAGCCTGGCGGGTTAGTCCATCGGGTTGCGAAGAGCTGGACACGACTGAGTGAGTGACACTTTCAATTTCACAATGGCTTTTAAGCTTCTGACAGGAAAGCTGCTAGCCCTGCTCCAGCGCACACACCTCTCTTAATGGCCAGGAGGCATCCTCGGCACCAAGGGCAGGTGTCCTCTTCACTCCTCCTCAAGCCCCCCAGCTGACCGCGTGCAGAGCCGTTCTGTCCGTTCACCCAGAAAGCGGCAGGAGCAAACCCTGTGTGCCGACCGGGGGCGGTCTCCTGCCTGGCGCACGGGCCCAGGCCTCACTGGCCGCAGGTGGCATCTGCCACGGACAGTGCTGCCCAGCTCCGGCCCTCCCCCCGGCCCCGGCGTGCAGTCCGATGCCACCACCCCGTCCTGATTTTACAGCTGTGCAGGAGGGGAAAACCAGCCTCGAAAGCGAGCTCAGAGCTGAGACAGAATGTGTGGGGGCTCCTCTCCCGCTGCTGCTTCAGCCCACAGCTGTTCTCCTCATGGCAGGACAATCAAGAAACGCCTGCACTCCAGAGGGGTACAACTGTCCACTCAGAGAGGGACATTGAGAGTGGAGTGGCGCCAGGCTGCCAGGAGAAGCGTGCGCGCGCCCCCTGCTTTCCTAGACTGTGAAGTTGGTAGATTCTGGACCTGTGTGCCAGCCCACACTTGCTTCTGTGCAAATCTGGACTCCCCAAATGCCTGTTCTGTCTCAAAACCCTCTGGATTTCCGGTGAAATCCCCCGATCAACCCGGGCCTGTGCCCTGGCTGCAGAGCGCAAGGGGAGGGAGGGGCACTACTGATGTCTCAACAGCTGCCCCAATGGGCTCCCAGCAGCCTGTGCGCAAAGGGCACCCACAGACAGGAGAGAAACAGAGTTCACTCTTGTAGCGTCCCTCCTTTGACAAATCTAATGATGTGCCTCATCATTATTACTTTTTGAGGTGGCTAAAGAAGGAAAAGTGGGCGCTGCTTTCCATCCACAGACTCCGGCTTCCTGGGGCGGGCCCTCACCCCACAGCCTGCGCACCAGGCGGCCGGGCTGCTGAGGCGAGCCTGCTCGGGTGAAGCCAGCCTCTCCCGGCCAGGCCTCTCTCTGCCAGCCCTCCACCGGGCCCCCAGTTGCTCACGTCACACTCTGCTGCCTCCAGGAAGAGCCAGACAGAGAAGAAAGAGAGGCGCGGCTTTGGGGGCTGGGTTCTGGGGTCAGGCACCGGGGACGCTCCCCCGATCGGCCCCCACCGCAATGGGCAGACTAGGGGAGAGGGGGTGGGAAGAGGGCCCACTGGCAGAGGTGGCCCGAGAGGGAACAGGATACAGTGGCCTTGAACGCTGCTCCCCCTCTGCGCCCCGTTGGGTCCTGGACCTCCTCCGCCTCCAGAACTGGATGGATAAATGCCACTGAAGTTAGGAGAGGGCAACTCCCTCCCACTGACCCGTCTCTTCTGTAGGCCTGGGCATACTCTTCTCCTTCAGGCAGGCCACCAAGGTTGAAGGAACCAGGGTGCAAGCGAGGATTTTTAAGTTTGGGAGAGCAGGGACGCAGAAACTGTTCTGTTACTGCATTTTCCTGGACACAAGGGAGGCACATTAAATATTATTACTTTGAAAACGCAGCCAGATATAAGATGAATCTCATACAGGCAAATTCTATCACTTTCCCTCTTTCCACCCCGAATGAAAAGGACAAAGCGATGAGCTGAAAATGAGGGGAGGGTGTACAGTGGGAGGGAAATAAAAAGCCAAACGCTGAACCTGACAGAAATCATGGATGAGCCACTCTCCCCTCACAGTCATATCCAAATGGCAAGTCACCAAGGCTGCAGACGTCTATCTCAGGAGTAATTCAATCAAATTAATCTTAGGAAAAGAGCTTTAAATGTTCAAAGCTCCATTAATTCTCATGCCTTGTAATTAAACATGTACATTAAGAAGGCTTGAACAAAAGCAAAACATTTTCGAATGTGAATTCTTTATGTTCACAGACAGCATTATGATGCATTCTGATTACTGATCTTGCAGAAAACCACGCAAACATTTAGTGACGCGCACACTGGGAGGCCACGGCGCGGAGAATGCAGACACAACCTCCGTCCAGACTGAGCTTCGGAAGAACATGTCTGGATAAACACCTTCACTTTTAAGGCTCCACACAAGGTATTCAATGATAACCTCCACTTGGCTTTTTAACTCTCCCTGATCCTTGCCCCCTCTGCTCCTGAGGTGCAGCCCTCAGATCCATCTTGGAAAAGCCCTTGGCTTCTGCTGCATGGGATCTACTTTATTTCCTGGTTCGTGTCACTCTCGCAGGGTTAACCTTCTCTTAGATTGCCAGCCATGAAAGAGCTGGGTCACCCTGATGTGCTGTGTGTCTCGAAGGGAAGGTATCAAACCCTGCATTTCTGAAATGGGAATGCTCGTCAGAACTCTCAGGAACACTAGCCACGTGGTCTCTCAAAGCTCCTGACGCTCCTTTGTCAAAGTGCTCTTGCCCCACGGAACTTCGCTTGCTTCTCACACCTCAGGACTTCAAAGGAGGTGGGAAAGGAATGACTCATCCATTTTTCTGATGAGAAGAGCCAGAGTAAAATGATCTGCCGACAGACAGTAAGCAGCGTAGAGTTTGAATGGTATCGGTTTTCTGATCACGTGCTACTGGTCGGGAATGCCAGTGCCTCCAGTTAAGGCTGTCCCAGGGTAGACCAAACACCCACAAGACTCTGCTCCCATGACGTGTCCACACTGCCTGGTTCTGTTAGCACTGGAGTTACCAGTTATTTTTTTTAAAGCAATGTGAGTTGGCGTTATGGACTGAATGTTTGTGTGTCCCCATATAACACATTGCAATCTTAATTCCAACATGATGGCATTAAGAGGCAGGACCTTCACAGGCCTTGAGGGTGGAGCGCTCATGGATGGGATTCGTTACAAGGAGAGACAGGGGAGGTTGCCCCCTCTGCTCTTCCTCATGCCATGATATATAGACAAGAGGGCCCTCATTTGAACTGAACCTGCCAAGGGCTTGATTTTAAGACTTTCCAGCCTCCAGAACAACGTGAAGTAAACGTCTATTGTTTAAGCCACCCAGTCTGTGCTAATGTGTTAGAGTAGCCTGAGCGAAGACGGCTGAGTTCGGAAAATTTATCGACAAAGTTTTCAAAGACAGGGATGTTTGTGCTGAAGGAATTTTACCTACAGAAGATCTTAAAAGATAAAAGCAGAAGCCCTGATTATTCTAACTAGATCCATGACCATGGTCAACTGAAAGTATTTGTCAGGACCATCAGGTTCCAAATAAAAACCGAGAAATTAAAGGAAGACGCAGAGCTTTCACACACAAAGGAAAGGATATACTCATATCTAAGTTTTGGACAAAGATACTGTGGAGAGACTGTCATATTGACACCAGTGGACCTAACTGACATTTTAAAGTTTATTCTGAAAGGTCCAAAAGTCTGTGGGAAGCTCCTCTGCCGCTTGAAAGATTCTGAGGTAAGTAGATCTCATTCCAGGAGAAATCCAAGTGACTCAGCAATATCATTTCAGAGAAAAATGAAGTAAAGAAATCAAATGCCCCAAATGAGGAAGAATTCATAACAGTAAAAACCTCGTCTTTTGTTTCTTTCCTAAGTCTGAGGGGAGGGAGAAGATAATTGAACCTATCTACGTTGTCAAGATTAGGGGTGCTGTCTCGGAATTTTACTAACATCCCTTCCTTTGATCCTCAGAGAGCCCAGAGTGTCATCATATCCACTCACACAGGAGGAAACCAAGTCACTAAGAGAATGAAGGACCTGTCGAGATCACCTAGGTTATGCCCAGAACTCTCACTATATTTAATATTATATTTAACTTACTATCATACTCTTTCCTCTGTTTTCTAGCAAGAAAACAAACAAACAGCTGTTCTGACCATTTTACTTATGTCTGATGAAAGGTACTGGCTTTTGAAAATGAAACCAAACAGATGATTGGAGCAGTAAATAAACATCAGAAAAACGGGTCTGTTCAATAACAAAGTCTTTGTATTCTGTGTATTGATTCTGTTCCTGAGAAAACTTAAAACATTTAATGTCAGAAGTTTTTACCTAATGAATTTCACTTACTTCTACCAGCACTTCAGTTCAGATGAAGACGATGGCATTTTACTACTTAAACGGCACAAAGCCCTGCCAGGTTTTCGTGGAAGAGCCACGAGAGTAAACAGAAGGCATGTCTACTCTGAGTCCTGGATTCTTTCAGCTGACCCGCGAGGACGACATCAGGCTTTCTATTCTGCTGTTAAAAGTACAGAACTGTGTAAATCCAAAATAATTCAACATAGATTGCCTTCTTTCAATTATTTTTATCATCTATTAGAGGGAACACACAGACTAAGAACAAATGAAAAGTACAAGTAAACAGTAAACAAAATCGGGTAAAACCTGTGATACAACACATTCATACATTCAGAAATAAAACAGAAAGAGAAGCAGGAGCTAGCTGACTGGTTCATTCCAAACAGACTGAAGATCAGGGGAAAAAGTGTTCAGCTAAAACTCAGAATTCCATCCTGGAGTAGTTTTTGTTTTTTAAATCTCTGTGGACAATGGTTAAAGGAAAAAAAAAAAAACCAAACGCGTACGTGCTGAGAAACTCGAAAAGGCATAATGAGTGAAAGCATGAGTTTTAGCCCAGGAAAAAAGCTTAAATTGCACCCCAAAAGTACCTTGCTTTTTGTACTCGATAGTGTACTTCTTGGAGAGATTTCCTAATCTGTATTAATAGGTCTTTCCTTATTTTAATTTTTTGGAATGGGTTGCAAAATTTTGTTGCTCACTCTTTCTAGGGGTGGGCCAATTCTCAATTTATCTATCTTACTTTATTATCAACAAAAGGGTTGCTTTTGATAAAGTATGACTCAGGCTCCTAAATGAAGATAACAGCCAACATTACTATGCAGATCACTGCCTTTTAATCTTTTCTTCCCCCCCCTGCTCTGCAAGGCTGGCAGGATCTTAGGTCCCTGCCCAGGGACTGAACTCAGGCCCTGGCAGTAAAAGTGCTAAGGCCTAATCACTGGACTGCCAGGGAGCTCCCAGATCACTGCTTCTGAAAGGAAAATTTGAAGAAACTCCAAAATCAAGAGTTGATTGAGAGAAGAGAAAAACAAGTGAAAACATATTAAGTACTGGATTAAAGAAACAACCCTTCTTATGGGTCTGCCGTGGCTCCAATCTTCATGAAAGAACAAAAGTCAAGACCTTAGGAGAAAACGAGTTCCTAGGAGGTGTTGCCACCACCAGGAGTCCGAGGGCCCACTGGGGGGGCCCGGGCCAGGGAGGGGAAAGGGTGCCCGCCCTCCCATTCGGCCCTGCTTCAGCATCTTGCTAGAGGGTGTGATTTGGGAAAAACGACAGGACTCACTTTCAGTTTTGAGAATCATGACTCACTCTCCCTACATCCTCTCGATTCTGGCCGTATTTATAGTAATATAAAGGAAAAGAGAGGCAGCCCACGAGGCAGGGGACAGAGCAGCCCACATCCTTTCAGCTCTACTGTCAAACGATTAACAATCCCCCCTTCATGAAGCAGCTTTCTCTTCAGGAAAAGTATAAGCTTTGTGTCCTCTCAAAATGGTTTTTCCTGCTTTTCAACAATTAAAAAATATTTTTTCAAAGCAGTTTTTCTTCTCTCCTGGACTCAACTCAGGGCTGTAATTCCATGACAGCACTCTTTAGTAAAATAATTTAGATGTAAAGAGTGCAAGAAAATGAGGGGGTAGGTAACCCATGCTTGCAGAGTTCAACCACATCAGTTTACTCATATCTTTAGTCCCTTTCTACTTCCTGCTCCAAGAGGACATGGGCAGTGTTTCCAGAAGATGGAGAGGCTTCTGATCAGAGACCAGTTTGACGAGGTTCTCCAGGTAACACACAGGCAGCTCCAGCAGCATGAAGTTCTCTCCGTGAAGCAGCCACGGGAGGATGAACCGCCCCTGCTGCCCAGAAGCCACCACACCAGCTCACGTGGGCCTGTCCACCGAACACACCCTCCACGTGGGCAGGGCCGCCGTCACTGTCCCCTGCTCCACAGGGAGGAAGGGCATGCGCTCCAACAGGATGGGGGTGTGGGGTGGGGCGAAGCGCCCTGCTGCCCCCTTTTCTGGCTGCTGACGCTCTGCCGCCCAACAGTTTGAACATTAGGTGAGTGCACGTACTCACTGCCAAGCTCACGTCTTCCAACAACACAGATGTGTCTCACTTGCCGCGGAGTGCAGACCTGGGGCTGGTGGAGACTTGACTCAGGTAAGTAAACTCGGGCCCGGAGGGGAAGGGCTGATGCCAGCACACGCCTCTGCACCCCCTGCAATGCCTCTTCTGCAACCTGAACGCAGTCCCATCTGGCTCACACCGCAGCGCGCAAAGAACCTGCCTTCAAAGGGGTTGTTCTGCCATAATGAGTCCTGGATGTTCCTAAGTTCTGAGAGAAATGAACCCTGTTCTCTAACCCTGCGCACAGACAGTGAGACTGGAGTGACCCATCAATGAACTGTGAAGAGCACTTCCCCACCCACCGACAGGGTCTTTGCTGGGTTGGCTTCTGGTGAAGACCCATCTCCACCCTGAACAAACAAGCACAACACCAATCAATTCTGCCTGACAGCAGTATTTTATTGCTACGACACCATCTCGTGACCCACTTTACTCCCTGCTCCTTACTTCTCGGTTATAAGCAGTAATTAGTAATGTCAGTGCTCTGGCTGGATTGCTCCAGGCCCATTAATAATGCACGAGCAGGAACAGGATGAATGCGTAAGTGTACAACAGAGGTTTCAAGGTTAAAAGCAGTAATGGAGAGAGCTGGCGGGAGGCAGGTGGTGTTGGTAGAAGAGGAAGGCGTGTATGTGTCTGTGTGTGTTTGTGTATGTGAGAGAGAGACAGAGGGAAGGGGGGAGGGAGGGAGCTTGCTCGCCCTGCGACAAGTTCCTGCCTGTTTGCC
>SJYV01028827.1:0-13070 GCA_006410875.1 Neotragus pygmaeus | reverse complement strand
ATTTTAGAATAAAACTGTATAGAAAAAAGTTTCAGACAACTGCAGATAAATCTTAATTCTCTATACCTGAGATAATGTTTGGATCATCTTGGAACATTAGCAGCTTTTAGTTCACACATTTATTAATGATTTCTTAGTGCATTCACCCACGTGATTCACCATAACCTTCGATTGGTGTGTGTTCAAAAAACCATCTCAGTTTCATCTGTCTCTTATACACATCTTTTCATATTTTATGGTATGGTGAAATAATTTCTCTTTTCTACTTTGAGGAAATGAATGAGGTTGTATTAAAGCTGTAGTTGCTAGGAAATTATTGTAACTTGTTATTTGCCAATGATGGGTTATAATATACATGTTTACTTAAGTGTCTATATTACTTAACTGTAATACATCATAAGAGTTCATACAGCCATGACAGTTTACTACACTATTTGCAGCAAATTATGCACTTAGTTCACAACTTTTTGATTAAAAAATATTTGTAGGAGACAGATGCAGTAGATAAGCACAAAAAGGCATACTATTCCTTGTAGACTACAGGAGGATAATAAAGCACTTTGAAGATATGCAGTAATTGTAACTCATATTGATAGTAATAGTGAAATCTAGTACAAATTCTTGAAAGAAGGTTGTGGTAGAATCTATTAAAGCTGATTATACTTATACCTGGCCCCTCTGCCATTAAATATATACCCCCAACCATGCTGATTTAGGCTGAACACCGAAGAATTGATACTTTTGAACTGTAGTGTTGGAGAAGACTCTTGAGAGTCCCTTGGACTGCAAGGAGATCAAACTAGTAAATCCTAAAGGAAATCAATCCTGAATATTCATTAGAAGTACTGATGCTGAAGCTCCAATATTTTGGCCACCTGATGCAAAGAGCCAACTCATTGGAAAAGACCCTGATGCTGTGAAAGACTGAAGGCAGGAGGAGAAGAAGACGACAGAGGATGAGATGGTTGGATTGGATGGCATCACTGACTCTGGACATGAATTTGAGCAAGCTCCAGGAAATGGTGAAGGACAGGGAAGCCTGGCCTGCTGCAGTCCATAAGGAGTAGGACATGACTTAGCGATTGAACAACGGTAATGCTGATAGCAGCACTTTTGTAATAATTCTAAATCAGAAACTATCTTAAAATCCATCAACATGTTAAACCAGTATAAATTTTAAAAGCCAAAGAGGGTATGTATACTTATGACTGATTTGTGTTGTTGTATGGCAGAAGCCAACACAACATTGTGTAAAGCAATCCTCCTCCAATTAAAACTTAAAAAAAGAAAAAAAGTTTTACAGATAAGCAAAAGCTTGAAGAGTTCAGTACCACCTAACCAGCTTTACATGAAAAGTTAAACTTCTTTATGCAATAAAAAAAAGACTACAACAAGAAATATGAAAACTACAAAAGTAAGACTCTCACTGGTAAAAGTGAATAATCATTGAAGGTAGTAAATCTGCATTGTATAAAGCTGGTAGGAAGGTTAAAAGGGAAAAGCAGTAAAATCATCTATGTCCACAATAGTATTTAAAGAAAACACAAAACAAAAGATACAAAATATGATGTTAAAAAAAGTAAACATAAGAAGGGAGTAAAAAATGCCGGGTTTTAAAGTGCATTGTAATTTAGAGATCAGCAATTACTTTGCCAACAAAAGTCCATCTAGTCAAGGCTATGGTTTTTCCAGTGATCATGTATGGATGTGAGAGTTGGACTGTGAAGAAAGCTGAGCACTGAAGAATTGATGCTTTTGAACTGTGGTGTCGGAAAAGACTCTTGAGAGTCCCTTGGCCTGCAAGGAGATCCAACAAGTCCATTCTAAAGGAGGTCAGCCGTGGGTGTTCTTTGAAAGGAATGATGCCAAAGCTGAAACTTCAGTACTTTGGCCACCTCATGCGAAGAGTTGACTCATTGGAAAAGACTCTGATGGTGGGAGGGATTGGGAACAGGAAGAGAAGGGGACAACAGAGGATGAGATGGCTGAATGGCATCATCGACTTGATGGATGTGAATCTGAGTGAACTCTGGGTGTTGGTGATGGACAGGGAGGCCTGACGTGCTGCAATTCATGGGGTCACAAAGAGTCAAACACTACTGAGCAACTGAAATGAACTTAAAATAATCATATACATAGATTGCTATGTGTGGTGCTTACATGCAGAGCACATCATGCAAAATGCCAGGCTGGATGAAGCAGAAGCTGGAATCAAGATTGCCAGGAGAAATATCAGTAATATCAGATATGCAGATGACACCGGAGAAGGCAATGGCACCCCACACCAGTACTCTTGCTTGGAAAATCCCATGGACAGAGGAGTCAGGTAGGCTGCAGTCCATGGGGTGGCTAAGAGTCGGACACCACTGAGTGACTTCACTTTGACTTTTCACTTTCATGCATTGGAGAAGGAAATGGCAACCCACTCCAGTGTTCTTGCCTGGAGAATCCCAGGGACGGGTGAGCCTGATGGGCTGCCATCTATGGGGTCGCACAGAGTCAGACATGACTGTAGCGATTTAGAAGCAGCAGCAGCAGCAGGAGGTGACACCACCCTTATGGCAGAAAGAGAAGAGAAAATGAAGAGCCTCTTGATAAAGATTAAAAAAGGAGACTGAATAAGCTGGCTTAAAACTCAACATTCTAGAAACAGAGATCATGGATCCGGTCCCATCACTTCATGACAGATAGTTGGGGGAAAATGAAAACAGTGACAGACTATTTTCTAGGGCTTCAAAATCACTTCAAAATTTCACTCAACCACGAAATTAAAAGATGCTTGCCCCTTGGAAAGAAAGCTACCACAAACCTAAACAGCATATTAAAAAGCAGAGACATCTCTTTGCCCACAAAAGCCTGTATAATCAAAGCTCTGGTTTTTCCAGCAGTCATGTACAATTGTAAGAGTTGTAATGTAAAGAAGGCTGAGTGCTAAAGAATTGATGCTTTTGAATTGTGGTGCTGGAGAAGACTCTTGAGTCTGTTGGACAGCAGGGAGATCAAGCCAGTCAATCCTAAAGGAAATCAATCCTGAGTTTTAATATATTCATTGGAAGGACTGAAACTGAAGCTCCAGTACTTTGGCCATCTGATATGAAGAGCTGACTCATTGGAAAGACCTTGGTGCTGGGAAATATTGAGGGCAGGAGAAGGGGAGAAACAAGGTGAGATGTTGGATGGCATCATTGACTCAATGGACATGAACTTGAGCAGGCTCCTGGAGATAGTGAAGGACAGTGCTGCAGTCCAATGGGGGTTGCAAAGAGATGGGCACAACTCAGTGAACAACAATAACAGAGGGTGAAAAAATTTTAGAATAAAACTGTATAGAAAAAAGTTTCAGACAACTGCAGATAAATCTTAATTCTCTATACCTGAGATAATGTTTGGATCATCTTGGAACATTAGCAGCTTTTAGTTCACACATTTATTAATGATTTCTTAGTGCATTCACCCACGTGATTCACCATAACCTTCGATTGGTGTGTGTTCAAAAAACCATCTCAGTTTCATGTACTTTGGGGCTAACTTGTGGCCTCACTTATGAATATGATATTATAATTATTTTTATAGTTTATTTTTTGAAGTATAGTTGATTTAAAATATTTTATTTCTACTGTGCAGCAGAGCAACTCAGTTATACACATATATGCATTCTTTTTTCTTTTTTTGGATTATTTTCCATTATGCTTTATCCTAGGATACTGAACATATTTCTTTGTGTTATACAGTGGGACCTTGTTGTCTGTCCATTCTCTATATAGTTTATGTCTACTAATTCTGAATTCCCAGTCTATCCCTCTCTCACCTGCTCTCCCTCTGGCAATCACAGATCTATTCTCTATGTCTATGAGTCTGTTTTGTAGGTAGGTTAATTTGTGCCATATTTTAGATTACACATGTAAGCAATATTAGCATTTGTCTTTCTTAGTATGATAATCTCTAGTTGCATCCATGTTGCCACAAATGGCATTACTTTGTTCATTCTTATGGCTGAGTAGTATTCTGACAGTATTGAAGTAAACTATTTTTACTTGTTTATAACTAGAAGAAACATGTAAATATTATTTTTCTTTTTCTCTGTTCCAACTACATTACATAAACAAGTTCAACTAGATGAGAATACATTCTACTTGAAAGAAGTATTTTTCAGGGAAGATAACACAATCTTTCTCAAAACCTACGTTTTTTTTTTTTTTCCCTAAACTATCTAGAATGGAGGATAAAAGCAGTAGCACTAACTGTGAGGAGAGAAAAATACAACTAGTAATATTATAGGGAGAAACACAGTTTCAACTTCGTTTGGAGAAATACTTGATGAGTTGAAAAACTGCAAACTAATTTTGTCTTGGTTCTCATCACTTCCTGCACATCCATTTTTAAAGTCAAGCAGGCAGCCACATGGGCCAGATACAACAGACTGAGATATTGATTACAAACTCATGTACTGAGGTGCTGATATTTCCTAAATATTCCTCAGAAGAGACGTTTAACTTCAGTCCAAGATCTGAAGACACACATTCATATAACTGAGCAATACCCAAAAGAAGAATATAACTTGTCTTCATAGAATGAACTAGACACAGCTATGGAATCCAATCAGGACAGGTAACAGTATTCTATTCAAGAATGCTTACCTTACCACATTTTTTTAAGATGAAACGGGACAACTAGTTAAATGGTGTTGAGGATAAAGTCAGAAATACAGCAAGGTTGGGTCCTTATATTTAAGATACTAGGGATAAAATGCAGAATAGATAAAATATTTGACTTTTAGAGGATTTTGAGTATAGAACAGTTAGCATTTCCATTGAAGTTCATGATGAAGAATAGTGAGTAAAGGAGATTGACTTTAACCATTGATATGTTTGAATATAAACCATATTTTTAAAATGGGGAAAAATTAGTTTAAACTAATTTTAGAAGTTAATTTCTTGTTGACCTGGTTACTTGAACTGATGATCATGATTAGACATAAGATTGATAAGATCAAGTGATGATATTTACAAAAATTGAATCCTCATTGCACCATGAAGAAATTTCCAAAATGTCTAAAAAATGTTTTGTGCTTTCATGAATGGTGGATTCCTGAACTCAGATGATTTTAATGAAAACTGACTTATTCAGTTATTCATGTTTTCGTTCACTCATTCTAAGCCCACTGTATTCTAAATGCCTTGCTAGGTATTATTGGCATATTCAAAGATGCCTAAGAAATAATCCATGTGCTGTAGGCATTTGTGCTCAGCTGTGTCCAAGTCTTTGTGACAGCATGGACTGGCTTTTATGGCTTGATAATTTATTCTGTGGGGCTTCTCTGGTAAAGAATCCAACTACCAAGCAGGAAATGCTGGTTCCATATCTGGATCAAGAAGAACCCCTGGAGAAGGAAATGACAACCCACTCCAGTATTCTTGCCTGGGAAATCCCATGGATAGAGGAGCCTGGCAGGCTATAGTCCATGGGGTCGCAAAGAATTGGAGATGACTTAGCAACTAAACAACAATAAATTAGTTATGTATCACTTACTAAGTAAGTACAGTTTACATTCATATTAAATTCATGCTAGAAGAGATGTATTAGTAACTTGTGCCTCAGAAGAGAGGACAATTAATTCTTCCTATCAGGGAGAGCTGCAGAGAGAAGGTGACTTTTTAAAATTGGGTCTTCAAAGATAAATAGTATTTCAATAGCAGGGAAGGGTACAAAGGACATCCTTGGCTAAGAGAACAATAATAACAAAGATACAGAGGAAGGTTGCTGGTGTGCTCTGGCCTTTAGAGAAGAGTATTGCCTGAATATTTTCATGCTCAATAGGATATGAAATATAGTGAGACAGAAGATAGTTAATTAGGAAATAGATCAATCTTTTATAAAAAGAGAAACTGTATTAATTTCTCTAACATTTACCAAATTGAATTTAATACTGAATCTATCAAAATAACTGAGAACAAAGTATTCTACAAACAAATTGGATCCAGAGGTAATATTGGAGATTATCTAGTTTAATGTCTGTCTTTCTCTCTCTCCTCAAAACAGAGGCTCATAGAGAGATTAAGGATTCTTAATCAAGACCATCCAATCAAGTTGGTAAGGTATAAAATAATCCCAGGTGGCTGGAGTTGGTCAGTAGGCCTTTTGACCACAGTAGGTAGAGGAGAGCCTGCTGGGCTGTGAGGTGCAGTAGAGATCCAAAGTAGAGACAGTTCACATTATTGAAGGTAGAAGGAAGTAATTTCATAGTTTTGTAGGTAGACGGTAACCCAGATTTAATGTAGGTGACTCTTCAATATGGCAGATATATTGGGAGGAGCGTATCTGGTTTTGGAGTTTCTGAATTGAACCATTCATACAGTAGGTAGAACCTAGTGCTGGAATTCTGACAAGCTACAGCCATTTGTAAGAGTTTGGGAAATTGTTGTGTCAGTAAAATGAGGGAGGAAAGAAAGAGGAGAAGGGAGATGTTGTGAAGACAGAAGGAGAGACAGTGAGGAACAGAAGCAGAACTTCAGTGGTACCCTTGCCCTGCTAAGTTTCCATGTTGCACAATGATACCTTATTTCCCCTTTCTGTGTGACATCAGTGAGATCTGACATCTTTGAGAGACTTGCATGGACCTCTGTGATGTACAGGCAAAGCAGCTATGATCTGAAAAATCATTTTACAGTATGACTTTTTAAACTCCAGATTGTGAATTGTCTCTCTAGTTCCCTTTGAATTGTGTTTTCCCTTCTTTTCTTTAAAATAAAACCGAACAAAACCCCCTGGGAAAACTTGCCTTATTCTATTTGTTATTTAGAAGAAAATGCTTACTTCCTTCTCACTTACACCTACTAAGTCAGGATTGTCTCATCAAATTATCACCAGACAGTGGAGACTGCCTGAAACATTTAGTTTTTCATGCACAAGACCAATGTGTGTTAGACAGAAAGGCTTAACTTGCCCTTAAACTGCTTGCTTGCTTTCATCTGTTGCAAAAATCACCTTTCAGTTGAATGAATAACTTGAGAATCTGAAGAACAGATGAGTTATCCTTAATGGTTTACTTTTCCATCTTAATTATAAATTAATTGTCATTAAAGTTGGTAGTGGATCTTAACATAAGTGGTGAAATGAGCACTTTCTATTATAAGGGGGAAAATGTGTGTAGACATGATGCTGGAGCAGCCGTCACAGAAATAACTTACTTACTGAGCTTCTGCCAGAATAAACATTATAGATCTCTAACTGGGAAGAAAATGTATGTGTTTAACTAGTTGGAGACTATACAAACTATAAGGAGTATATTTCAGTTTAAAATATACTTATTTTTATAAGCATTCATTTGTACATGTTATCAGTATCTATTCATAATTTATTTATGAATAATTTGGGCTTCTTTGACAGCTCAGATGGTAAAGATTCTGCCTGGAATGTGGGCGACCCAAGTTCCATCCCTGGGTCAAAAAGATCCCCTGGAGAAGAAATGGCAACTCACTCTAGTATTCTTGCCTGGAGAATCCCATGGACAGAGGAACCTGGCAATATCAGTCCACGGGGGTCACAAAGAATTAGAAACAATTGAGTGACTGACACTTTTCATTCTCACTATGAATAATTTACTTACAAATTCTAAACATGAATTTACAAGCCACTTTTGAACCACCCTCAAAATCATTTTGCTAAGGAAATAGCACATGCTCTATGTTGAGGTCCTTTAGTGGACCAGAACCTGGTGGTCTGGAGTTGACCAATAAGAAAGTAAAGGAGAGAGAAAGAGGCTGATATTCGTTGGTTTACGCAGAAATGCAATAAAGCCCCTGCACAGGGCTTGCTCTGTTCACGAAGGCCTCAGGCACCCTCTCAATGGGGTGAAGGTGCAGAGCACCTTCTTGAGAGGGTTTTGAAGTCTGGGTGGGAAAGTGAACTCAGAGGGCCTCTGTGCTCCAAAGAAATAGCCTGAGAGAGAGAGAGAAAGAAAGAAAACACTGATCCAGAGCTGTGATGAAGCAAAGGTATTTAAATCAACATGGTGTGGGCATATATACTATAGTTATTCTCAGCAAAGATAAAGATTAAAATTCCAGACTTAAAAAACATAGGCAATCCATATTAAAGAGAGAGAGAGTTGTAAATAATCACTTTTACCATATGGTTCATAAAAAGGAAGAAGATACTTATCACTGTATAGAAGGAAATGCCTGGATTTCTCAGCCTGGGAGAGGCTTGCCTCTCCTCTTAATTCCTGAATATTCAGGAATTAATAAGGAACAGAGAATTCCTGACAGATCCAAAACAGCACACAGGAAGCCTCCTGTTAAATGCTTCCTGATAATTCCCCCTATTATATTTGTAAAAAAAAAAGAAAAAGAAAAGGTCTTGACCAAATGAGTTTGGTTAGTATTAACTAACCTTATAGAAAGGCGATGGTAAACAACAAATGTAATTATCAAGACAATCGCCAAAGTTACAGTTTTAGACCCGATACTGTGGGTAATACTTTGAAACCATCCTTGTGCGTCTAGCCCGGATAATTTGTTCAGCTAAAGTTTCCAAATTAGGAGAAGAGGGCAGATTTTTAGAAAAAGTTTTAAAGATTTAGAAAAAGTTTTAAAGATATAGAAAAAGTTTTAAAGATTTAGAAAACGTTTTAAAGATTTCCTTTTGCAGTAATTGTACATTCAGAGAGGCATTATCATGTATATTTTGTAAATGAAATTTGATTTGTTCCCAGTTGTAGGCACTATGATTGAATTGAACAGGAGTAACACAAAATTGAGTAGCTTAAAGAAATAGAGGAATTAAGACAAATATATAGTTTTCAATTAATACAAGTTACAGAACGTAAAGTTTTATTAAATTATAAAATTTCCTATGGCTATAACAAAAGGAAAGGAAGTGGGACACAGGCCTGTGTAAAATATGACTGATTATAATGAAGGAAATAGTTACTATGACCACGACTTGTCCATATGAAATGCCCGGTCCAAGTTTCAAGTTCTTCAGTGCTCTGGTGCTCACAGCAATTTTCCAAATGTCCCATTGTTCAGGTCCAGTCTATTTATCAAGGATGATCGTAAGACAAGGTGGGGCTAGCCACCCAAGCCACCCAAGAAGTCCTTTATCATAGTAATGTTCCATCGTAGTATCACTGACCTTCGTATCACACACAGTGTTGTTAATATCATCTGAGTAGTCAGATAACCACATATCATGGGGTCCCCAATCAACAATTGTATGATTAGCCACAAACATTGATTTTCTTGATTTGGTTTGACATTTGTCCCCACGAATAGGAGTATAAGTAAAATTTTTATAAGCAAACCCTTTGTATAAATTTTTTTTTTTTTTTTAATTTCTTCTTAGCTCTTTCCTTAAAGTCTCAGTAGTATAAACATGGTTTACAAACAAAGAAAGGGGAGTAAATAAAAAATGTCCAAGTCTTCTTTTGGAGGCAGGATGAAAGCCCGAATTTTTTGGCTGACGTTTATGCATAATTTCTCTGGGCCCAGGCACAATGGGAGGACTTCATAGCCTAAAGAAATGTTAATTAGTTTTCCTTCCTCCCCAGGGTGTGATGGCTTCTTCACGTTCTAGGGAGGAGGCATATGTATACAGTCATTAGTTGAAACAATTGGTCCTCTCTCTCCTTTCGACCACCTGTAATAGAGGGGGGTTGGGTATTAGTCGATCTCGATTGAGGGGAGGTACAGGCCAAAAGACAGAGCTTTGCCTGGAGAATGTATGCATGACACTGAGGCAATCCCTATTGAGAGATTAAATTTTCAGCTCGATTAGTAAGGATTTTTATTTGTCCCCAAGTGGGGAGATCATAGGGGTGATGCCGCCGAGGTCGGTGCTTTCTGGAGATCTTTAGAGCAGACATAGCCAATATTGGAATTTTCTTCTTCATGGAGTTCTTGTTGTTTAATCTCCATTTTGAATGCCCTGGGCCCCACTGGGTCAAATCTTCTGAAGAGGTTAAAAAAAAAAAAAAAAGAATTTTAAACAAATAAAACTGTATTAACAATAGTTATAGGTTTAGAAAATATCTAATGTTGGAATCTAGTAAAGTCTACTTTAGATAAGGAGGACAGTAGTGTACCTTATGTAGTCTCCCTTTTTAAATATTTTTATTTGTAACTTTAGTGTGATGTGTTTGTTTGACTATGTCTTATGTCTGTGGGTTATAAGGAATACTTGTAATATGTTTAATAGAAAAATATTGTAAAAATTGTTTAAAGTGTCTAGAAATATAGGCAGGGTATAATATGTTGTGTAGCCTCTCCGTGAAGAGGTGTGGCCAAGATAAAAGAGGAATTTGTGTCTATACAGACATATAGGAAAAAAAATGGAGGAAGTTGAGGGCAAGGAGTTACATCCATTTGCCATAGTTCATTAGGTTGCAAACCACGAGGATTAATACCTCGTGCGATGGGTCAAAGATGTAGGGGTCTACAAGTAGAGCTGCTGCTGTTGCTGCTGCTGCTGCTGCTAAGTCTTTTCAGTCGTGTCTGACTCTGTGCCACCCCACAGATGGCAGCCCATTGGGCTCCGCCATCCCTGGGATTCACCAGGCAAGAACACTGGAGTGGGTTGCCATTTCCTTCTCCAATGCGTGAAAGTGAAAAGTGAAAGTGAAGTCACTCAGTCGTGTCTGACTCAGCAACCCCATGGACTGCAGCCTACCAGGCTCCTCGGTCCATGGGAGTTTCCAGGCAAGAGTACTGTATTGGGATGCCATTGCCTTCTCCGACAAGTAGAGCAATTACTAATAATTTCTTTAGCCTGGCGGTATGGGATTTTCCATAGCTGGTGTAGGGAGCCAGCATTGTTATGCAACAGAACATGCTGTTCCTCTGGTGTAGCAAAGGAAACCAGGGTATCAGCTTGTTCATTATCATAAGTCATGGAGCCCAGAAGACAAGAATGTGTTCGAATATGTGTAATATAAATGGCAGAATTGCGGTTTATAACAACAAATTATAGTTTGAAAAAGAGTTGTTGAATAATAGGTTGATTGGAGTTTATGGTGGAGGTTTCTATGTTTTTTTTTAACACGAAAAGAGAATATATAGAGTCAGAGACTATATTAATAGGATAAGGATGTAGGCAAATGACATAAATAAGAGCATATAATTCATTTTGTTAAGTAGAATGAAATTTAGTATAAAAGTCTTTATATTCCTTAAGAGACCAGAATGAAGCCTTGGTGTTTTTAGTACCATCTATATAAAAAAAACCTTGGCCTGTGGTATAGGCTGTGAGCTGATAATGCGAGAAATAATAAATTCAGTATTTTTGAAGAAACTCCACATCTTACTAGAAGGATAATGTAAAGTTGCCGCGAACAGAAGGATGTCTCTGCCAGCTGGTATTAAGAAGCCTTTATTGGGCGAGCGCTCCCGGGCAGAACTCCCTGGGAACCTCAGGCGGGAGTCTGCAAAGAAGGGCGGGCCGATCAAGGGTTTAATAGCATGGGGCAGCCTGTTCGCAGGCTTTTTTCTAAAGAGCCAATCGCCAGGGGTTGCTGCAGGGATTGGGCTGCTTAAGGTTGTGTGTACATGTCTGATTGACTGTTTCAATTGCTGCGACGGTTGATGCAGTTGTTCCAGGAACTGGCCCCTCCTTGTCAGCTCGCGGGGGGGTTTTCCGTTGGAGTGTGTACCGGTAGTTGGGCAAGGGACTTTCCGGGGTGGGGGGTTGGGCAAGGGACTTTCCAGGGTGAGGGTAGACTGGGTTTTATCCGCCCTCTGAGTCAGCCGATGAAACCCAGGACTCTGCCCCTGATCCTTTCAGATAATGAAATGAAATTTCTCCAAAATATTCCAGATATGCCAATTTTGAGGAATAGTGGTGGGTGATGGGATTCCTAGTTGTAATGCACCCATAGGTTTTATAGATGCATTAACTTTTCTAAGGTCTGTTAGGAGACACCATTTGTTAGATTTCTTTTTTAAACAAAAATAGAGTTCCAAGGAGAACAAGATTCCTCAGTATGTTTTAATTCTAGTTGTGTATCTATAAGTTCCTTCAGTTCAGTTCAGTCGCTCAGTAGTGTCCCACTCTTTGTGACCCCATGAATCGCAGCATGCCAGGTCTCCTTGTCCCTCACCAACTCCTGGAGTTCACTCAGACTCACGTCCATTGAGTCAGTAATGCCATCCAGCCATCCTCTGTTGTCCCCTTTTCCTCCCATCCCCAATCCCTCCCAGCATCAGAGTCTTTTCCAATGAGTCAACTTTGGCATGAGGTAGCCAAAATCCTGGAGTTTCAGCTTCAGCATCATTCCCTCCAAAGAAATCCGAGGGCTGATCTCCTTCAGAATGGACTGGTTGGGTCTCCTTGCAGTCCAAGGGACTCTCAAAAGTCTTCTCCAACACCACATTTCAAAAGCATCAATTCTTTAGTACTCAGCTTTCTTCACAGTTCAACTCTCACATCCATACATGACCATAGCCTTACATGCCTTTGTTGGCAAAGTAATGTCTATGCTTTACAATATGCTATCTAGGTTGGTCATAACTTTTCTTCCAAGGAGTAAGCGTCTTTTAATTTCATGGCTGCAGTTACCATCTGCAGTGAGTCTGCCTGTAATTTCTTTTTCGTGAGGGGCCACTGCTCTGTCCAAATAGGCTCGTCATTCTTCCAAGTTATTTTAATAGTTGTATTGTTTGTTAAATGAGCAGTGGCCCCTAGGAAAAATGTGGAATGTATATCTGAGTTTCTCATATCTTATATCTTTTTATTAAAATCATATATTTACTTTTCCTTAGCAACTATGAAGTATCTTATATATTAGCATTTTATAGATTGGTGAATATATTTATTACATCATATTATAATGTATATATTTATTATATATAAATATTTATATATAAATATATTATACATTATATAATATATATTAATATTTTTAAATCTCTTTAGTTTTTCCGTAAGAAAAACTTTTGTAAGAGGAAGTTAATATTTAGTAATTAATGTTTTAAAATCTTATTTTATTTGGAAATGACCTAGCTATTTAAAAAACTTTTATTATTTAGTTTAGCACAACTCTAGACATTTAAGTTATCTCAATCCTAAGATATTAT
>SJYV01028823.1:231382-282587 GCA_006410875.1 Neotragus pygmaeus | reverse complement strand
CCCACTCCAGTACTCTTGCCTGGAAAATCCCATGGACAGAGGAGCCTGGTGGGCTGCAGTCCATGGGGTTGCGAAGAGTCAGACATGACTGAGTGACTTCCCTTTTACTTTTCACTTTCATGCATTGGAGAAGGAAATGGCAACTCAGTCCAGAGTTCTTGCCTGGAGACTCCCAGGGACGGGGGAGCCTGGTGGGCTGCTGTCTCTGGGGTCGCACAGAGTAGGCCACGACTGAAGCGACTCAGCAGCAGCAGCAGCAGCAGCAGCAAGCACAGCAGTCTTACAGAGTATTTGTTTTTATGGCAGAATCCGAACCACTAAGATTAGATTGACTTATTTTTATTTACCAAACTCACAAATATTAGATAGAACCAGAGAGAACTGAGATAGCTTTAGGACACAGAAAAAGAAGAACAATTGTATCTGACTTGTGATGGTGTTGCGACTGTTCGACTCAAAGCAAGATGCATTCTGAAAACATGAGGCTTCAGAGGGTTTAGATGAATTCGTGAATGATCTTTCCATAGCTGACTTTTAGGGAAGTTGAAGGTTGTTTGGTGGAGAGACTCATGTCTGGGACAGCAGTAATACTGTTAAGAGACCAATTGCTGGGATGGAGAGAGCATGGCTTAATACATTAGTTATTTGTAAATTAAATGGATTTCCCAACTTCTGATTATACACAAAATTCATCCTTTCGTAGTAAAGTGAAAAAAATGCTGAAAGCTATAAAGAAATAGGTAACATTTATTCAGTGACGATCACTGTCTCCATGCTCTTTTTTGTTAAGTGTACATTAATTTTTTTAGTATGTTATTATGAACATTTCAAATGTATGGCCAACTTTTTCAGGCACACTCATATACCCACACCTGCTGCTGCTGCTGCTGCTAAGTCACTTCAGTCGTGTCCAACTCTGTGTGACCCCAGAGACGGCAGCCCACCAGGCTCCCCTGTCCCTGGGATTCTCCAGGCAAGAACACTGGAGTGGGTTGCCATTTCCTTCTCCAATGCGTGAAAGTGAAAAGTGAAAGTGAAAGTGAAGTCATGTCTGACTCTTAGTGACCCCATGGACTGCAGCCTACCAGGCTCCTCCATACGTTGGATTTCCCAGGCAAGAGTACTGGAGTGAGGTGCCATTGCCTTCTCCAATACCCACACCTGGATTATGTTATTAACATTTTCCCATACTGGCTTTATCATATATTTATCCACTTACTTATCCCTCTCTCCCATCAGTCTGTCTTGTTTCACTGATGTTTCATAATGTGATGCATAATATCTTGAGGTTAGTCTGAGTTTCCTTTTGATGTAAAAGCCACAAATCTTAGCTGTTTGTTCCCTGAGTGTGGTGGGTATACAGTGAGGTGACCCCTGAGGATACTCGCTTGGTGTTCACGTCCTGCATAAGCCCCTGTAATTGGCTTAGTTGTTGTTGTTGCTCAGTTGTGTCTGACTCTTTTTGACCCCATGGGCTGCAGCACGCCAGGCTTCCCTGTCCTTCACCATCTCCCTGAGGTTGCTCAAACTCATGTCTATTGGATTGCTGATGCCATCCAACCATCTCATCCTCTGTTGTCACCTTCTCCTCCTGCCTTCAATCCTTCCTAGCATCANTCCACTAGCTTTGTTCGTAGTGATGCTTTCTAAGGCCTACTTGACTTCACATTCCAAGATGTTTGGCTCTGGATTAGTGATCACATCATCATGATTATCTGGGTCATGAAGATCTTTTTTGTACAGTAAGTAGATTTATTGATCAGTCGGAATACCTGGCAGTCAGTGGAAAGTTAGTCAACTGACAGTTACCAGGAAATATTAATATCAAAGCATATCATTACAGAAAGAAAAAGGAATGTAGAATATAGAAAAAAGTATGAGACAAAACACAGGGAGAAGCTTTAACATATTAATACTTGTTATGGGACTTTCTGAAGGAGGTGAGAGAATAGGAAGGAAGCAGTATTTGGAGAGAAAAAATAATTTTCCAAAACTTTTGAGAGATACTAAGCCACAGATTCAAGAAGTTCTATAAAATAAATACAAGTGGGTTAAATACACTGAAATGTATAGTTGTAAGACCAGAAAACACTAGGGACAAAGGGAAATCTTAAAAGCTGCTAGGTCAGAAGACACATTGTCTTCACAGGAGCAAAACTTAGGCAGATGGAAGCCTCCTCCCAAAAATAACAATGACATTAAAAAGATTAAAAAAAAAAAAAAAGACTTAAACGTATGGAGAGAATCCTGCCACCCTTGAATCTATAATCAGGGAAAAATAGCCTTCAAAAATAAAGACTTTTCCAGCCAGATAAAAACTGAGAATTTCATCTCTTCCAAAGCTGCACTTAGAAAAGGGAGGGAGGAAAGGGAAAAAAGTAAGAGAGATCCCTTCAGGAAGAAGAGAGATGAGTTCAAAAGAAATCACATAAATGCACACTGGAATAGAAACCAATGAAAAGAGAAATATGTAAGGATAATTTTAGGTTAATATAGATTGCATAAGATAATAATAGTGGTGGGATTTGGCTGCGATCCAAAAGTCTACAAGCAATAAATGCTGGAGAGGGTGTGGAGAAAAGGGAACCCTCTTACACTGTTGGTGGGAATGCAAACTAGTACAGCCACTATGGAGAACAGTGTGGAGATTCCTTAAAAAATTGCAAATAGAACTGCCTTATGACCCAGCAATCCCACTGCTGGGCATACACACTGAGGAAACCAGAATTGAAAGAAACACATGTACCCTAGTGTTCATTGCAGTACTGTTTATAATAGACAGGACATGGGAACAACCTAGATGTCCCCAAATGTTCATTGCAGCACTGTTTATAAGTGCCAGGACATGGGAACAACCTAGATGTCCATCAGCAGATGAGTGGATAAGAAAGCTGTGGTACATATACACAATGGAGTATTACTCAGCCATTAAAAAGAATACATTTGAATCAGTTCTAATGAGATGGATGAAACTGGTGCCTATTAATACAGAGTGGAGTAAGCCAGAAAGAGAAACACCAATACAGTATACTGACACATATATGGACATATGACACATATATATTACCATATATGATGATGACCCTGTATGCAAGACAGCAAAAGAGACACAGATCTGTAGAGTGGACTTTCGGACTCTGAGGGAGAGGGCGAGGGTGGGATGATTTGGGAGAATGGCATTGAAACATGTATACTATCATGTAAGAAACGAAGCACCAGCCTATGTTCGGTACAGGATACAGGATGCTTGGGGCTGGTGCACGGGGATGATCCAGAGAGATGATATGGGGTGAGAGCAGGGAGGGGGGTTCAGGATTGGGAGCTCGTATACACCCATGGCAGATTCATGTCAAAGTATGGCAAAACCAATACGGTATTGTAAAGTAAAATAAAGTTAAAAAAAAAAAACAAAACATGTAGAGGGCTTCCTTGGTATCTCAGTGGTTAAGAATCCTCCTGCCAGTGCAGAAGACACAGGTTTGATCCCTAGTCTGAGAAGATCCCACGTGCCGCGGAACAGCTAAACCCACGCACTGCAAGTGCTGAAGCCCATGTGTCTAGAGCACATGCTCCACAGCGAGAGATGTGATGGCAGCGAGAAGCCCGCATACCACAGCTAGGGAGCAGCTCCTGCTCACGGCAACTAGAGCAAAGCCCGGGCAGCAACGAAGCCAGCATAGCCCCAAATAAAACACATATAGAATTAAGATGCATGACAGTAATGAAAAAAGGCAAAATTTAGCCCATTAACAAATGCGTTAATTTCATCTTGTCCATTTTTGTATCAGCACCAGGCACAGTGAAAAGTATACAGTGAGTGCTATCTAGTTTAATGCTCCTTGACAATCCTCCTTTTAACGGAGAAAAGAGAAGACCAGAGACATAAATTTATTGTTGAAAGGCTGCCCCAGCACCCAGGTCTTTTTCACTGACCACCACTCCTTTGGTGCTGACTTCAGAGTCTAGCTTTGCCCTCCACCCACTTCAAGACTGGTGACATTTTAGACTGCTTTATATTCCATAAGTGTTCCTGGGAACAAAACCTTGCACCCCATTGTAAGAGCGTGACTCCAGGGCAGCTCTGTGTGTGCTCACCCACCTGAGGCCCAACTCTAACCTTGGCCCTGGTGTGTAACCACCTTCTTACTCTCTTTTGTAAATATTTTTATCTACATGGCAAAGCATTTAGAAACCCAGAATAACCTCTGAAGGGTGTAGGTCATGGTTTTTTATAGTGGCTCAAGCCCCCTTTCCCTCCAACTGTTGAGGCTTTGTTCTGGAAGAATGCGAGGGAGATGGAGGAGAACAGTGCGGCAGCCTGTAGTCTGGGGAGCTGTCAGAGTTCATTTTCCAAGCAATTCTTCCAAAGGTCTTAGGATGACAAACTGCTTCTGCCTTGTCGATGATTCTGTTTTTAAAGGGAAAGTCCTAGAGGCTGCAGGGAGCTCCTAAAGGGGAGAGAATAAGAGGAGAATTTGAGCTTTCTTACTACCCTCTTCCATTCTCTTAACAGGACCAATAAAAGCTGGTAGGGAACATACAATATAGGATTGGTTTACAGACTACACAGTGACTTTGTGAAATATTTTCATACAATCAGTTTTTAGTTAATGTACAAAACAATCAAGGAGGTTTCCAGGCAGAGGAGAAGGAGCTTGGGTTTTGCAGTCCCATAGCTTGATTTCATGACCGAAGCAACTGAACACACATACACATGCACGCAGCTTAATTTCAATTTTTATTCTGCTCTGTAGATCATAGACCAATCACCTGACCTCTCTGAGCTTCAGTTTCTCCATCTGTAAGTGGGCAACATAGTATTTCTCTACCTAACCTAATTTACATGATTTTAAAGGGAGAACAAATGAAATAACATATATAAATAGGTTCTTGAAATGTAAGAGTCCTAAGAACAATCTCAATTTTTGTTCCTTACCTCAAGAACACTGCAAATACTGCAAACTGTGACAACTAATGAGTAATTCATGGAAAAAATGCCAGGAGTATTTAGAGCTGGATAGATACTTAGGGCCCTTCTAGCCAAACACGTTTATTTTTGAGAGGAAAAAGTGGAGTGAGAGCCAAAGAAGGTTACTTCCTCAAAGTAATGAAACTGGAAAAAGAGGGGAAAGGAAGAGCCTCTAAATCTGATCCAAATTCTGCCTGAGTCTCCCTCTGTGAGGGAGTCAGAATGACCAGATCGTGGTGTTTACTCTTTCCTGGTTGGGTTTTTTTTTTTTTTTTTGATGTACACAGAGAGTCTGATCTGAGCAAGGAGATTAGTGGCTGATCAAAGAGAGATGTTAAAAGTCATAAGCATCTATTTGATGTTTTCTCCCTGGTATAATGATCAGGAATTACAAAAGTACTGGAAGACTCCTGTGAAGAATGCAGGACACTATCTGAAGAATGTTGTGTCAATAAACTTGTCTCCGGTGAAGGCCATGCTGTACCTCCTCAGAATGAGAGGGTGTCCTGGTCACTGCTTTGGGACCGTTTCCGAGACTTGTGGAGTTTGCTTGCAGCTGCTCACACATCAAAGAGAAAAACACAGGTTTCTAGTGGATCCTTCATCATCTCGAGAGCAGCTGGAGGGAAGAAAGGAGGACACCAGACGTGTGAGGGTGTGTGTGTGACAGACCTCTGAACGCACGCCACCCTCGGTCTCTGCTGCAGTGGCCACATAAGCTCCTCCATGGAGTGTTGGGACTGTTTCTGGCATCGGGTTGGAGTGTCTTCAACAGCACAGTTTTAGGGACAAGTGCACCGTCCACTTGGTACAAGACTTATAAAACATTTCTTGAGCCCTTGATCAAATGACAACGAAAACAACACTCCCCACCCCTGGCCCCTTTGGCGCTGGGAATCTCAGGGGCCTTTGAAGATGAAGTGGCTGTTTGATCCTGAACTCACTACCACCGCCACAGCGTGAAGCAAGGCTTTCCAGCAAGTCTTTTCTCCCCTCCTGTTCAAAGGTTAGAAATCAAAGAGCCCAGCTCTCTGTGGTCCCAGAATGCTGCTGGGTTTACCCAGCCACACATTGGCACTGGGTCAGTATCAGTGTTTGGACTTGGGTGTTCCCAAGATCACATTCATCCTTAATCAGTGTTGTGCTCTGAAGTGGCAAGCCCCAGAGCCTGCCCCAAATCTACAGATTTCATTGATTTCATGTCATCAGGGACTGAATAGAACACCTCTGGTTCCACAAAAATAACTGTCACTGACTCAGAAACAAGAAATGGCCTATCCCCAAGGGGCCAAGTCACCAGGCAGGAGGGCCCTTCCTGAGGCCTGGCATGGTCCCTCTGTTCTCTACCAGTCAGCTAACCGCCTTAAACTGTGTTGTCGTCTCTGATTCAGCTCTTTCTTTCCATGCAGGGGTACTAGGGGTAGGGGGAGCGGGTAAAGTGCTATGGAAATCCTGGCTACATTTTATTGATAAAATACATCCAGTTGTTGCCAAGCCAAAGTGGGCAAATGGATAGTTCAAGGATGCACTAGAATACTTGACATTGGCTGCCGCTGCAGACAGTGAGGAGGGACCACTGTGCATGGGCTTCGCTGGCCTTCAGGCATTTTGTGCAAAATCATCAGAAGCTCTAGGGGACAGAAAGGCAGAGCCACAGCACTGATATGACCCATAAATGCCAGCCAGGGACAACAAACAGGCAGGCCACAGTCAATTATTTTCATCATCCGTGTGCTAAATACCACTCAGTATGGGACAAGCACTATGGTGAGACAGTAGGTTATCCTTACTGGAGCAGGATGTTCTCCACACCCAGCAGGCCAGACCCTGGTTCAGTTCAGTCGCTCAGTCGTGTCCGACTTTTCGCGACCCCATGAATCACAGCACGCCAGGCCTCCCTGTCCATCACCATCTCCCGGAATTCACTCAGACTCACGTTCATCGAGTCCGTGATGCCATCCAGCCATCTCATCCTCTGTCGTCCCCTTCTCCTCCTGCCCCCAATCCTTCCCAGCATCAGAGTCTTTGGAAGGAATGATGCTAAAGCTGAAACTCCAGTACTTTGGCCACCTCATGCGAAGAGTTGACTCATTGGAAAAGACCCTGATTAGGCAAGACCTAATCTCAGGTAAGACCCTGAGATAAGATAGTAAGCAACTACACACTCATTTTGGGCAATAACTAAAGAATGTATATGTATTTGTGTTTTTTTAATTTTACTATATTTATGTTCTGTGTGTGTGATATATTCTACATTGTATTTATGTCTGTATGTACAGTCCTGGGTGTTCTTTGGAAGGAATGATGCTAAAGCTGAAACTCCAGTACCTTGGCCACCTCATGTGAAGAGTTGACTCATTGGAAAAGACTCTGATGCTGGGAGGGATTGGGGGCAGGAGAAGAGGGGGATGACAAAGGATGAGATGGCTGGATGGCATCACTGACTCGATGGAAGTGAGTTTGAGTGAACTCGGGAGTTGGTGATGGGCAGGGAGGCCTGGCGTGCTGCAATTCATGGGGTCGCAAAGAGTCGGACATGACTGAGCGACTGAACTGAACTGATATATGTGTGTGCGCTCAGTTGGTTCAGTCATGTCTGACTCTGCGACCCCATGAACTATATGTAGCCTGCCAGGTGCTTCTGTCCATGGGATTTTCTGGGGAAGAATACTGGAGTGGGTTACCAAGCCTTTTTTGAGGGAATCTTCCCGACCCAGGGATCAAACCCTGTCTCTTGTATTACAGACAGATTCTATGCCACTGAGCCACTGGCTAAGCCCCCACATACATATGTAAATACAACATGCATACATATATAAAAGTTGCTCAGTCACTTCCAACTCTTTGCAGCCTCATGGACTGACCCAACCTGCCAGGCTTCTCTGTCCATGGGTTCTTCAGACAATAATACTGGAGTGGTAGCCATTCCCTTCTCCAGGGGATCTTCCTGACCCAGGGATCAAACCCAGGTTTCCTGCATCCAGGCAGAGTCTTTACCATCTGAGTCCCCCCCCCACCACACACACTTATACATACACACATATATATACATATATCCATATATATATACACATACATCTATTTTTTAAAAAACCATTATTGCCCTCCTCATCTGCATGCTGACTGAATCTTTTCACTTGCAAAAAACCTTGTGATCATTGGGTTTAAAACCAAAAATTACTGTGTAAAAATACCTTTTTTAAAAGGTGAAAATATAATTTACTTCAAGTAGACAAAGACTTATAAGAACAGAGAGTTGAAATGATTTTTTAAATGTTTGGATTAGGTTGGAGGATAAGCTTGTCTTGGCTGACTCCACTGGCATCTGAACTCCTATTTGCCGTTGCTGAACTCAGGAGAGAAGTCCTACACCATCAAGAGGGCTGGGCCCTCAGCAGGTGCTTGCAGAGGCACCTGCTGGGAGGCTGGGTGCCCCATCCTGTTCCCCCTACTTGCCAGCCTAGTTCCTGGGCTCCTCCTTAGATGAATGTAAATGCTGAATAAATCAATATTTTACATTAGATTTACTGTTTTACAAAGATAATTCCAGTGATGGCATAAAGTATGACTTAGAAGTGGGACAAGATTGGAGGTAGAAAGAACAGTTAAGAGGATATTACACTGGGTACCTAATAAATGGCACGGTGGGGGTGGAAGCTCTGGAAAAGTGTATTGGTTAGCCTCACTTGAGTATCAGAGGCTCTTAGGTATCAGGACAAGGCTTACTTGCCAAAGAGAAGAGAGTCTTCCACTTGCATGCCCAGCCTCCAGCTATAATTGAGAGTTTAATTTCTAGCTATAGTAACAGTCCCCAAATCTCAGTGGCCTAACATAGTAAATGCTTCTTTATCTGAAGACCAGAAGTTTCCATGGATATGAGTGGATACAAATAGTTATGAGGGGGAACGGTAACTAGTTCCAGTTGCCAGAAAAAGTACGTCAGGCCTGCCAAGATAACAGATATAGAAATGCAGGTGTTTCATAGAAAAGACCAACTCATTTCAATTGCCAAAAACTGCACAGTGAGGAGAATGAGGTACAAGGCAAGGCAGTCTAAAATATGGTGCTTGACATTTATTTATTTTTGACATAGATTTATTTTTGACCCTGCTGGGTCTTTGTTGCTGGTCTTGGTCTTTCTCTAGCTGCAGCGAGCAGGGGGTTCTCTTGTTGCAGAACTTGGGCTCAGGGGTGGGCGGGCCTCAGTAGCTGTGGCTCCTGGGCTCCAGAGCACAGGCTCAGTAGTTGCGGGGCATGGGCTTCGTTGCTCCGCAGCATGTGGGATCTTCCTGACTCGGGGATTGCACCCATGTTCCCTGCATTGGCAGGCGGACTCTTTACCACTGGGCCACTAAGGAAGGCCTGACTTTTTTTTTTTTTTGAAGTGTGTTTTGGGGACTTTGGAGGCTGCAGAGCCCAGTTTTTATTCTGGCTGCATGTTATACCTGGTTTTCTTCTGTCATCTGGTTAAGCTGCCATCATCGGCCAAGTCACCACTCTAGTGTGAAGACAGAATAGCAATGTAATGGTAAAAGTAAGTCAACACATGTGTATAGAGTTCAGTTGAAAGAGGCAGAGCAGATGGTAGAACAGCTGGAGTTCACCCCATTAAAATGGAAAGTCGTCTCTAGTTTGTTCTCCCTCTTGTAGATCATCAGTGACACGCATGGAATAGTCACGCTTATTGCTGCTGCTGCTCTTTTCTAAAAGGAGAATATAGAAGGTTTAAAACTGGGAGATAGTTGAGGGTTTACCTGGTCCACCTGTCCCATTTTATGGGTAGGGAATCTGAGACAGAAATGCCTTAAATAAATGCCCCAATGACAAGACGCCCATCGTCACCCGTCCCCATCCACTGTACAGATCCTCTGGCTGCCTCCTCCCCTTCCTCCTCCCCTTCCTCCTCCCCTTCCTCTCCCTCCCATCCTCCCCCTCCTCCCTCATTAAAATCGTCTTAAGAAAACAGCTATGAATAAAATACATGATATAGAAAGTAGTTACTCCTGTCAGCTCATGGCTCTGATAAGATTAGGGGGTCTTATCTGTGGATCTTAGTGTTCATCAGCATACAGGTGCTGCTGGGGGACCATCAGCACGTCTAGAAATGAAAGAGGTTTGCTGATGGGAGAACGTTTTTCAGTCCAGTGTGTCCTCAGAGCAAACAGCCATGGCATCACATGTTTCGGTGTCATTATTCATACTTGTGCTCTCACAGCATTACAGGAAAACTGTGTGGTGTCTGGGAGGCACTTTATCAGCAGGCACACTGAAGAACCGACATGTAAGAGAGTCCATAGGGAACTGACGGAGCAGGACGCGGCTCCTCACAGCTGTCTGCTGCATGTGGGTCCTTAAAATCTGACCTAGAGCAGCGAACTGCCCTTCTTACTGAGTGATGACACACTTGATGCACACCATTAGAGAACGTGGTATGACATGTCTTTCCTCCAGAAGTGATGGGCTGAGTGATGGTCTGGGGGTAAAAGCAGTTTGTAGACGTAATTATGACAAGGAGCTAGTCGCTTAACCTCTCTGACTTTTGTTTTGGTTCCCCCCTCCCACCTCAATTTATAAAACTGAGGAATTGAAGTAGATGACCTTTCTAGGTCAGACGTTTTAAATCTGCAAACATAAAGTCAGCTGCCTCATATAAGGATTAAATTCATAATTTTCCCTCATTAGCAATCTGTCCTACTCAGCCCAGAGAGGAGAAGAGAACAGAGCTTTTGTTAGAGGTGTAGGCATCAGGAAAACCCAGATTCTTGATCCGAATCCCCTTTCTAAGAAGAGGTTTTTTTTTTTTTTTTTTTTTTTTTTTTTTTGNTCAGCCCAGAGAGGAGAAGAGAACAGAGCTTTTGTTAGAGGTGTAGGCATCAGGAAAACCCAGATTCTTGATCCGAATCCCCTTTCTAAGAAGAGGTTTTTTTTTTTTTTTTTTTTTGCTTTTCTATGCGGCCACAAATCCCTGTGCCCCTAACTTGCTGGTCAACTATTAATAATACTAATTTTAAATCAAATTAAAAATAAATGAGCCAGTTTGGGATTAGATAACCATACTAGAACTGACTCCACAGCTGTTTAGAAACATTCTTGGCTGTTAGTGAGAAAGAATCACATTAAATTCATCTACATACCCCAGTTACTAAGACTCCTAGAAGAGATGTGACAGGACAGGAAGTCTTGTCTTAAATATGAAATATCAAATCTCCTTAGGAAGATGAAGGGTGTAAATCAGAATTTTTAATTGGAGCCTTTCTTTTGTGTATATAATAAGCATTCATGGTTAATCAAGTCTGGCTGTTTTTATACAGGAAAGATTTTAGTTAGATGATTCTTAAAAAAAATTTTTTTTAAATTAAGGGCATAAAAGCCTGTATAAAGAGGCAACATCTCTGTGTGAAAGAAGATGCTATCTCAGGACTAATTGAAAGTGTCAGCTGTGCAGAACAAGAGTTATCTCAGATGGTTCCCTCATTCATTTCTTCCAGCACAAATTTTTTGAGTGCAGAAATACTCTAGCATTCGGTGCAGATGTTGTAAATATAAAAAGAGATGATGTGTGTGCTCAAGGAACTCACAGTCCCATAGGGAGACTTGCATGCACTGGGCATGCTCCATCCACCACGCAGACCCCAGGGATGGAGAAGATGCTGGGAGACCAGGAGTAACCACCCACCACAGGAGAGCTGTAGGGTCACTAAGAAGTAACACGTGGGCTTTGTCTTCAGATGAATGGTTGACATTGGCAACGGATGTCAGGAACGGGTGCTTGTCCTGGCTATCTTCACTTTGCCCCTGCAGGTCCCATCCTTCCCACCCTTTATCTTCTGTTGGGATGGTGGGGCCAGCTGGCCTGGGTGAACCCTCCTGACAGGTGTGGTGCCCTTTGGTTTTCAGCTATGACCCCTCATTGGGCAGCCCCAGCAGGAGCTTGGAGAACAGGAAGGTGAGGTCAGGGTACTGTATGCCCCTGGTCTCCTTCCTGAGAAGGCTGATTGATTCTCAGTCTGAAATTAGACCAAAAGTCTCTGCTCCTCTTTAGGTGGCTTCGACAGGGCCCTCTCCTTTTGAATCACAGTAAACACTCTCCCATATGATGGGCACACTGCATTATGCATTTTCCTTGGGCTTCTTCTCTGTCCTTGCACTCCCCTTCCTGTGCAACCTTCTCGTACATCGATTTAAATGTGCAACTTCTTCCCAGCTGGGACCCTGGCTGACATAGCATCAAAGGCTGAGTGGCTAGACTGAATGAAGATAATAGGAGTGCAAATTTAGCCTCCAATTAAAATTAATAAAATTAAAAAAAGCAATTGTATGGAGTCACCCTGTAGGTCAGAGATGCTAGAAAATAAGGGACAGTTGGGGTGGGCGGAGGGGCAGACAGGAGAGACACCACAGGTTTATAACCTAGGACATCAGGATGAGCGAGGATTCTGAGGTTACAAAGATCAGTTTGGCAGTGTGTGTAGGATGAACTAGAAAGTATCTTGCCATCCCCTAGTTGGCTTTCAACTTCTCCATCACCCGAGCAACCAATGTCCTGTAGGAAATTTCCTCTTTTGTAAGTATTTGAAGTGTTTTCTTGTTAGACCCGGATGAATATAAGCATCTTAAAAAAAAGCCCAGGCAATGAGATGACAAGGTGTGACATGTTCTTAGGCTAACTTCTTACTGGCAAAGGGCCACAAGCTTCCCCCACATCAGAAAGCTGTTATTCTCTTGCATAAGGGTCAGTTCAATGCAATGTTCTCACGTAGATTACAGAGCAGGCTGCCTGGGCTTGAAAGCCTCAATGGTTCAACTCAAGTTTTTCCATCTCTGTGAGCCTTGTTTCCTCACATGTAAGGTGAAGATGATAGTACCTAACTTATGGAGTTGTTTGTTATAAGCATTAAATGAGCTAATACTGTGTATATAAAATGATTTTTTAAAGTGCCTGGTAGATGTTAAGATGTGTAAACACTTGCTATCATTATTTGTTTGGGGACTTCAAGTTGGAGAAGGAAAGGCTGAGATCTCCCTTCCTTTCAAATACCAGGTCATCCCTATATTAGAACGGTAGGTTTTGGCTGTCATATCCTAAGGATGGCAGCTTTGGAAGTTGGAGCAAGCATGCACTGATGGACAGGGATGCTGTAAGAAGAAATCATTTCCCAGGGGCAAGCAGTGGCTTTCATGTTCTCCAGCTGGCAGAAAGTCCAAGGTCCATTACGTGAAAAGATTTTGCTGGTGCTGTGAGCAGGGCTGTTATTTCCCACTCTTAATTATTTCCTCTGCGGCAGGGCTCATCGCTCCAAAACCGAGCCCTACTGGTGGGCAGGGCAGCAGGAAAGAAAGATTGGAATGGGTGCAAATCCGAAAGCACAGCCATCAGCTGACCACCGACTCTGAAGGCTAATACAGCTGAATCCCCAGGGGAGCCAGAAACAGGAAATGTCACTTGAAGAAATAAAATTGTAATGACCACAGGGGGCATAAAGCATTCTATTAAAAGACTCAGGTCGGCGTTGATAAAGATCGTTGAGGACAACTATTTAAAATTTCCTTTGTTCTCTGAGTGATTCATTCTACTTCCTGGGAGATTCAAGTTCCAGGGCATCAGGGAAATTTCAGTGCACAGAGTGTTGGTGAAAGCCCACAGCTCAGCTCACTACCCAGTGTAACTCATGGCCTGCCTCCAGGCCCCGTGTGTGTGATGTGTGTGTGTGCGCGTGTGTTTTATCCTTAAATCAATGCTCCGTCCTCTTGGAATTAAACTCCTTTGACAGCCCAGCTGCAGTATCGATTAAACAGCTTCCTTTATAGAGTGGCTCAAGTTGTTTTGGGGAAAGTGAAAGTGTTACTTGCTCAGTCGTGTCCAACTCTTTGTGACCCCATGGACTGTAGCCTGCCAATTTTCTCTGTTCATGGGATTGTGCAGGCAAGAATACTGAAGTGGGTAGCCATTTCCTTCTCCAGCGGATCTTCCCAACCCAGGGATCAAACCCAGGTCTCCTGCATTGTAGGCAGATTCTTTACCATCTGAGCCACTAGGGAAGCCCAAGCCTTTCGCAAAAGCCGGGGATTGCTTCTGAAGGCTGTTCTCCAGGAGTGGGGTCTCCCCTACAGGCTTGGTCATTCCAGAGCAGCCCCATTAGCTGGGCATGGTATATGTAGGTTTATGCTCATCGTGGGCAGACTGGGAGTCATTGGATAGAATATGCAAGCTTCATTTAAAAGATGCAGGTTTTTCCACTGTGAAGAGACTCTGCATAAATGAACAAAATACCAAAACAAAATCAAAAAGAACAAAACCAAAACCCCTCTACTACTTACTGACGGCTCAGAATGTACCACTGCCTATTGACCAGTCATTCAGATGCCCTTGAAAATGCTTTTAAAAAGCAACTCAGGGACTTGTCTGGTGGTCCAGTGGTTAAGACTCCACGCTTCCCATGCAGGTTCAACCCCTGGTCAGGGAGTAGGATTCCACATGCTATTTGGTGTGCCCAAAGAAAAAATCAATATCACCGTTTAGAATTGGAATAATATCTGAATTATTCTTTTGTAAATAGTCACATCATAAATCTCACAAGTGGTTCAGCAACAAAAAAGTAACCCAGAATTTAAACCAGTGTTACTTCTTACTTACAAGGCATAAATAAAACTCTTCTTTCTCTAGGAAAGCTGAGGCCTAGCTATCTATTTACAAAGCTGTATTGGAGATGTAGGGCTTCCCAGGTGGCTCAGTGGGTAAAGAATCCATCTGCAATGCAGGAGACGAGGTTTGATCCCTAGAGGAGGGCATGGCAACCCACTCCAGTATTCTTGCCTGGAGAATCCCATGGACAAGAGGAGCCTGGCAGGCTACAGTTGTTAGGGTTGCAGAGAGTCAGACATAACTGAAGTGGTTGAGCACACATTCATATTAGGGGAAAAAAATCAGAAATTGTGGTTAGGATTATGATGTTTTAAATGGCTATAAATTCTTTGCAAGTGCTGTTAACAAGAATTCCTTCCCCTCCTCTGATTCTGGGCTAGTCTAGAGGGTTGCTTTGGCCGACAGAATGCAGCAGAAGGGAAGTTGTGAGACTTCTTGGTCTTGACCTTGAGAAGCTTGTAGCTTCTGCTCTGACCTTCATGAATGGTACCTCCATGTGAAGACATCTGAGCTGGCCTGCTATGGAGGACACAGGGAGGAGAACCAAGACTCCCTCACCCACGATTACCAGGTAGGCAAGTGAGGCCAGCCTGGACCTTTCAGTTATGTCCACTACCATCTGGCTGGAGCTGCACCAGTGACCCCAGGCTAAAGCTTCAGCAGAACAGCCAACCTCTTGTTGCTGTTGTTTAGTCACTCAGTTGTGTCTGACTCCTTGTGATTCCATGGGCTGTAGCCCACCAGGCTCCTCTGTCCATGGGATTTCCCAGGTAAGAATACTGAAGTGAGTTGCCATTTCCTTTTCTAAGGGATCTTCCTGACCCAGGGATCGAACCCAGGTCTCCTGTGTCTCCTGTATTGGCAGGCAGATTCTTTACCACTGAGCCACCAGAGAAACCCATGCCTAGCCTGGATTCAGCCCACATGCTGACTTGCAGAGTCAGGAGCAAATAAGACAGCTGGTATGTTAAGTCATTGAGTGTTGAAGTGGTTTGTTACTCAAAAACAGATAACAGTCAGAGGATGCATTTCTTATTTAGTGCTTGATTTTTCTGAGAAATAAATTTTTAAAAATCACCTTCAATTACAGAAAATAATAAATGGAGCATTTACATTCATTAAATCTTATGGACAATGTTAACAGAATTGAAGAAATCATTTAGGCAACATAAACAATCTGGATTACCCTTGCCGAAGGGTCTAACTCCCCAGACATCTCACTCTGATGTGTGCTCAGTTGCTCAGTCATTTCTGACTCTTGCCGCCCCGTGGACTGTAGCCCACCAGGCTCCTCTATCCATGGGATTTTCCAGGTAAGAATGCTAGAGTGGGTACCATTTCCTCCTCCAGGGGATCTTCCTGACCCAGGGATCGAACCTGCATCCCCTACATTAGCAGACAGATTCTTTACCACTAGTATCACCTGTGAAGCTCTCACCCTGACTGTCCACGTCCATTTCTCAGAAGTAGATGTTTTATGAGAATTATCCATGAAACTGACAAATTCCAACTTTTTCTGAAACAGGGCAGCCATAGCCTTATTGGTCATCCATTATTGGGTTCACCAATGTTCAGATCATAGGTTTATCTCCCCTTCTATGCAGTAAGAATTTTGTTGTTCAGTTTCTCACTTGTGTCTGACACTTTGTGACCCCATAGACTGCAGCACGCCAGGCTTCCCTGTCCTTCACTATCTCCCAGAGTTGGCTCAAACTCATGTCCATTGAGTCAGTGATGCCATCCAATCATCTCATCCTGTTGCCTCCTCCTCTTTCCCACATAAGAGTCTTTACCAGTTGGCTCTTTGCATGAGGTGGCAGAATATTGAAGCTTCAGCATCAGTCCTTCCAATAAGTATTCAGGGTTTATTTCCTTTGGGATTGACTGGTTTGATCTTGCTGTCCAAGCATATGTCCTAGCATAGTCAGTGAAGCAGAAGTAGATGTATTTCTGGAATTCCCTTGCTTTTTCTGTGATCCAATGGATGTTGGCAGTTTGATCTCTGGTTCCTCTGCTTTTTCTATATCTAGCTTGTATGTCTGGAATTTCTCAGTTCATGTACTGCTGAAGCCTAGCTTGAAGGATTTTGAGCATTACCTTGCTAGTATATAAAATTAGCACAGTTTTGCAGTAATTTGAACATTCTTTGTGATTGGAACGAAAACTGACCTTTTCCAGTCCTGTGGCCACTGCTGAGTTTTCCAAATTTGCTGACATATTGAGTGCAACACTTTAACTGGATCATCTTTTAGGATTTGAAATAGCTTAGCTTTGTTCATAGTAACACTTCCCAAGGCTCACTTGACTTCACACGCCAAGATGTCTGGCTGTAGGTGAATGATCACACCATCATGGTTATCTGGGTCATTAAGACCTGTTTTGTACAGTTCTGTGTATTCTTGCCACCTCTTCTGCTTCTGTAAGTCCTTACCATTCTGTCCTTTGTTGTGCCCGTCTTTGCATGAAGTGTTCCCTTGTTACCTCTAATTTTCTTAGAGATCACTGTTGCTGCTAAGTCTCATCAGTCATGTCCATCTCTTAGCGACCCCATGGCCTGTAGCCTACCAGGCTCCTCTGTCCATGGGATTCTCCAGGCAAGAGTACTGGAGTGGGTTCTAGTCATCCCCATTCTGTTGTTTCCCTCTATTTCTTGCCATTTTTCACTTAAGAAGTCTTTCTTATTTCTCCTTGCTATTCTTTGGAACTCTACATTCAGATGGGTATATCTTTCCTATTCTCCTTTGCCTTTCAAGTGTCTTCTGAGCTATTTATAAGAACTTCTTGGACAGCCATTTTGCTTTTTTGCATTTCTTTTTCTTGGGGATAGTTTTGATCATTGTCTCCTATACAGTGTTACAAACCTCTGTCCATAGTTCTTCAGGCATTCTGTCTATCTGATCTAATCCCTTGAATCTATTTGTCACTTCTACTGTATAACTATAAGGGATTTGATTTAGGTCATATCTGAATGGCCTAGAGATTTTCCCTACTTCCTCCAGTTTAAGTCTGACTTTTGCAATAAGGAGCTCGTGATCTGAGCTACAGTTAGATCTCAGTCTTGTTTTTGCTGACTGTATAGAGCTTCTCCATCCTTGGCTGCAAAGAATATAATCAGTCTTATTTTGGTATTGACCATCCAGTGATGTCCATGTGTAGAGTCATCTCTTGGGTTGTTGGAAGAGGGTATTTACTATGACCAGTATTGTTATAGCCTTTGCCCTGCTTCATTTTGTACTTTAAGGCCAAACTTGCCTGTTATTGCAGATATCTCTTGACTTCCTAGTTTTGTATTCTAGTCCTCTGTGATGAAAAGGACATCTTTTTTTTGGTGTTTGTTAGTTCCAGAAGGTCTTGTAGGTCTTCATAAAACCATTCAACTTCAGCTTCTTCCCCATTAGTGTTTGAGGCATAGACATGGATTACTGTGATATTGAATAGTGGATTGCCTTGGAAACGAAGGGAGATCATTCTGTTGTTTTTGAGAAGGTACCTAAGTACTGAATTTCAGACTCTCTTATTGACTTTGAGAGCTACTCCTTTTCTTCTAAGGAATTCTTGCCCACAGTAGTAGATATAATGGTCATCTGAATTAAATTCGCCCATTCTGGTCCATTTTAGTTCACTGATTCCCAAAATGTGAATGTTCAGGCTTGCCATCTCCTGTTTGACCACTTCCAGTTTTCCTTGATTCATAGACCTAACTTTCTAGGCTTCTAATTCCACCTAAGGCCTCCTTTACTTCATACTCCAGGATATCTGACTCTAGGTGAGTGGCCACACCATCATGGTTATCATGGTCATTAATGCCTTTTTTGTACAATTCTTTTGTATATTCTTGCCACCTCTTCTTAATATCTTCTGCTTCTGTTAGGTCCATACCATTTCTGTCCTTTATTGTGCCCATCTTTGCATGAAATGTTCCCTTGGTATCTCTAGTTTTCTTGAAGAGATCTCTAGTCTTTCCCATTGTTTCCCTCTATTTCTTTGCATTGCTCACTTAAGGCTTTCTTGTCTCTCTTTGCTATTCTTTGGAGCTCTACATTCAGATGGGTATATCTTTCCCTTTCACTTCGCTTCTTTTCTCAGCTGTTGGTTCTGACAAAATGTGGTCCACTGGAGAAAGGAATGGCAACCTACTTCATTATTCTTGCCTTGGCATCACAGACTCGATGGACGTGAGTCTGAGTGAACTCCGGGAGCTGGTGATGGACAGGGAGGCCTGGCATGCTGCGATTCATGGGGTCGCAAAGAGTCAGACACGACTGAGCGACTGAACTGAACTGAACTGAGAACCCTGTGAACAAACAGTAAAGAATTTAACCTTGCCTTAAAGAAGTCTGGCCTTTTCCCTCAGCTAATGGGAGGTGATCTCTAAGCCTGTCATGCCTGATAGGAGTGTCTTTGCCTGAGGACCTTGGGTCAGATAGTTACAGTGTGATTTAGGGTTGGGGCACTGAGCCACACCACCAGTGTGACTCAGATTGGGGACTTTGGGTCATACAGTATCAGCTTGACTTTCTGAGGAGCTGGAAACTGAGGTCAGCCTAATGGGCAGTCAGCCAGACCAGTGTGTTAGAAACCCCAGTAAAGACTCTGGGTACCCAGGCTCTGGAGAACTTCCCTGACGGTAATACTCTGCATGCTGTCACACATTGATGCCAGGGAAATAACATTTCCTTCCCTGTTGAGGATAACTAGAGACGCTGCAATTGATCCTTTTCCTGGACTCTGCCCTCTCTGCTTCTTTTCTTGGCCAATTTTAATCTGTATCCTTTTCCTGTAATAAAGCAGAACTATGTACTTTCAGTGAGCTCTGTGGGTCTTTCTAGTGATTTATCAAAACAGGATAGTTTTGAGAAGCACTCACCTTGAGCTTGCAGTTGGTGTCAGAAGTGAGGGCAATCCCATGTGGACTGTTTCCCTAACTTTGTTTTTAGCTAACTTTCATACCTTCCTTCAAGATACAAATCAAACGTGTCTCCAGGAAGCCTTCCCTGACCACCCACTCTGATTCTAAAGAAAAATTCCTTCCTCTGAATGCTTACAGTTTGTTGGACTCACTTATAACTCCCTATGATACTTAGAAAATGGTTCTGGGATTTGGTGTTGGTCGTGGATACCTATCATATGTCCTGTCCTAGATTTTAGTGCCTTGAGGATTCACCTGGTTTCTCACACCCTCCTACTTCTGGTAGCCTCCACATTGTTTTAAACTAAACATTGTGGTAGTCAACACAAAGTTTTCTGCCTCTACTATAAACTAGCAATTTCTGAAACTTAAGTTACCTTAGTATTAATGAGGCTAAAATAATTTTTCACTCATTCAACAAATACTTATTGAGCATCTACTATGTGCTGAGTCCAGGGCTTAGCAACAAGCAATGAAATAAGTCCCTACCTTTCAAGACCTTTCATTCTGGAGGATAAAGAGAACAAATCAACACACATATGTCACATTAGGTAATAACCAGTAGTAGAAAGAACAATAAATCACAGTAAAAGAATTGAGTATAATGGGGATAACTAGCTTAGATAGAACAGTCAGAGAAAGGCTGTCAGAGAAGATGACCTTACAGCAGGGACCTGAAAGAAGCAAGTGGGGGTGGGGAGCCGTGTAGGCAGTTTTGAAAGTTGGTCTAGTAGCCTAATGATTTCAATGGCTGAACTGGTTCGTTAACATGGTTGTCTGGCTTCTTGAATGGCAGAGAATTCTTTTTCTAAAAACATTTGTTTTAATGATTTAGGAATTTTAATTCACTCAGGACATGCAGATACATCCTCATAGTCCCTTTAAGGATAGATTAAAAATTACAGGTAAACAACTTGGGTGTGCAGAAGGAATAAAGCAAGTTCATAGCTGACTGAAGACAAAGTCCACCCTCTTAATAGCCTTCATGTGTCAAATTTCTTGAGAGGACGCTGAGGAGGGTGACTTTTGCCTAAATAGCAATCATCCTACAGGGGAAGAATCCTTCAAACAAATCTATTCCTCAGTCTAACAGCCTTTGTTAGATTGAGGAGGGTTCTGTTGAAGCTTGACAAGGTGTCCCCCAGTTCTAAAGAGAAGACCCGAGTGATTAAAATAGAAAGATCTGAGCAAAGATAAATGGAATAAAAACTTTGTAAGCTGTTAAGACCCAGGGAAAACAGTTTTTCATTGTATGTCGTTTCAATGAACAAAGTTAGGTTTAAAAAAAAAGACAAAAATCTCTTTGTAAGTAGAAGTGGGTGCTCTGAGAGAAGAAAGTTGTGACTTTTAAAGATGGTTATTATAGAATTGTTCCATTTCTACTTTCTGCTTTCACATGGCCCCTGTTGTTGCTCTGCTGCTTTACAGGGAGTGAGGGGTGCTTTCTGGACGTTGTGTTTAAATATGGTCATTGTTCTGTGGTCTAGAATTTCACTCTCCATAATGTGCTATTCCCTGGCATTCTTGTATATATACATAGGAGAATAAATGTCATAAAAGTCTAAAAATGCCTTCTGAATCATCAAAAGAGGATTAAATTATATCATTGCACTTGTGGTGCTGAATATATTAATGTATTAATGCTTCTTTAAAAAATTGTGAGCCAGGGATGATGTGTTGCCTAATAAGAAGAATCTTTAACCAGGTTGCACATTCCCCAACTATGCTGTGGAATGAACTGTTCAGATAGGCTTTTTTGCACTATTCATGATTTCTAGAGTTGAAGACAAGATGCTGTGGTTTGGAAAAGGTGGGAAAGGGAGCCTGTCCAGACATGGTGTTTTAGAGCTAAAGTCTAGAGTCTAGAATACCACCTAGAGTCTCCAGAAAACCACCTTTATTTCATAATTTTTCTCTCCTCCGCCCAGTGAAGTGGCAAAGATATTGATGAGAAAGTACCAGGAGGAAAAGTTGAAAAAAGAGGAAAATTTGGTTCAGAATAGTTGCTGTGGAACAAGAGAAAAGAAATACCTTTCTCATTTCTCTCTTTTTTTCCCCATCAGACATACCAGAAGACTGGTATTGGATATATTTGCAGCATCTGTGTAGAGAAAAAGAAGTCTTTCCTTGGTACCAAGGGAATGGACATGCTGGTACGAAGCATGTACCAGCCGTAATGATGTATGTCAAGTAGGAAGTATGCTAAGAAACCCCAAACTATAAATAACTGTAGGGCAAATTCCTAGGAATTTAAAACCAATTTATTTAGCTTTAAATAAGCACCTTCTATGCCCAACTATTATCCATCAGTAAATAATTCATTAATCGGTTAATTCCTTTTTATTGTTGAATAATATTGTGTTGTATGAATATGACACAATTTGCATTCCCGTTCATCAGCTGATGGACATTTGAGTTGTTTCTATTTTTTGCCTATGATAAATGATGCTTTGGTGAACATTTGTGTACATGTGTGTACTTCTGTGCTATGAAGGACATAAAAGAAGTATAAGATATAGTCACTGTTTTAGTATTTGGCTAACTCACCTACCAGACTTAATGAAGCATGTGAGTTACCTAAGTGCTAAATGCATGGACTGTGCTTTCCAGAAGGTCACGGGTTTATGTGAAAGACAAGGTGTACACTTAAAATATTTAAAATGTGATCCTTGCAGGAAATTGCAGGTACCCAAATGGTTTACACAGAGTCTAAATAGTCCTTCATTGAAAGGGAAAAACAAGGATGGGATCATTTGGTGAAGAAAGATTTATCTTGTATTTTTGGGATCTTTGTTCATAAACCATTTTAATTCAGGAGGAAGTATGCCCATCATAAAGTCATAAAGAGAAATTCAGGCAAACAAACATACATAGGATAGCAGTCCTATAGGATGGGCTAAGGCACTGCTGGAAAAGATAACATGGCCTAAAATACATCAAAATGTTGAACATAGAGTGACCATATAACCCAGAAATTCCACTTCTATGTGTATGCCCAAAAGGGTTGAAAATATAGATCCATTAAAAATTACTTGTACACAAATGTTCATCAAAGCATCATTTATCATAGGCCAAAAGTAGAAACAACCCAAATGTCCATCAGCTGATGAATGGGAATGCAAATTCATACAATGGAATATTATTCAACAATAAAAAAAAGTAACTACCGATGCATGATTAACATGAAAGAACCCTGAAAATACTATGCTAAATGAAAGATGACACATGCAAAAGGTGACATATTGTATGATTCTGCTGATACAAGACGTATGGAATAAGCAAATCCATAGAAACAGAAAGCAGACGAGTAGTTACAGGTGGTGGAAGGGCTGGAGGAAGCAGAGGATGGGGAGTGACTGCTTCATACGTATTTGTTGTGGTGGTTCAGCTGCAGTCATGTCCAACTCTTTGTGACCCCATAGACTACAGCACACCAGGCTTCTCTGTCCTTCACCATCTCCTGGAGTTTGCTCAGACTCTTGTCCATTGAGTTGGTGATGCCATCCAACTATCTCGTCCTCTGTTGCCCCCTTTTCCTCCTGCCCTCAATCTTTCCCAGCATCAGGGATTTTTCCAGTGACTTGGCTCTTTGCATCGGATAGCCAGAGTATTTGAGTTTCAGCTTCATTAGTCCTCCCAATGAATACTGGGAGGAAAAATCAGGGTTGATATCCTTGCTGTCCAAGGACTCTCAAGAGTCTTCTCCAGCACCACAGTTTAAAATCATCAATTATTTGTTGTTCAACTTTCTTTATGGTACAGCTCTCACATCTATCTGTGACTACTGGAAAAACCATAGCTTTGACTATATAGACCTTTGTTGACAAAGTGATGTCTCTGCTTTTTAATACACTGTCTAGATTTGTCATAGCTTCTCTTCCAAGGAACATCCTTTAATTTCACGGCCACAGTCACTGTCCACAGTGATATCGGAGCCCAAGAAAATAAAAATCTGTCACTGTTCCGCTTTTTTCCCACTGATTTGCCGTGAAGTGGTGAGACTGGATGCCATGATCTTAGTTCTTTGAATGTTGAGTTTTAAGTCAGCTTTTCCATTTTCTTCTTTCACTCCCATCAAGAGGCTCTTTATTTCTTCTTCACTTTCTGCCATTAAAGTGGTATCATCTGCATATCTGAGGTTGTTGGTATTTCTCCCAACAATCTTGATTTCCAGCGTGATTCATCCAATCTGGCATTTCACAAGATGTACTCTGCATAGAAATTAAATAAGCAGGGTGACAATATACAGCCTTGATGTACTCCTTTCCCNATATCTGAGGTTGTTGGTATTTCTCCCAACAATCTTGATTTCCAGCGTGATTCATCCAATCTGGCATTTCACAAGATGTACTCTGCATAGAAATTAAATAAGCAGGGTGACAATATACAGCCTTGATGTACTCCTTTCCCAATTTTAATGCAGTCTGTTGTTCCATGTCCAGTTTTTTTTTTTCATGTCCAGTTTTAATTGTTGCTTCTTGACCACATACAGGTTTCTCAGGAGACATGTAAGGTGCTCTGGTATTCTCATCTTTTAAAGAATTTTCCATAGTTTGTTGTGATCTACACAGCTTCCCTTGTGGCTTAGCTGGTAAAGAATCCGCCTACAATGCGGGAGACTTAGCTTCGATCCCTGGGTTGGGAAGATCCCCTGGAGAAGGGACTAGCTACCCACTCCAATATTCTGGCCTGGAGAATTCCATGGACTATATAGTCCATGGGGTCACAAAGAGTCCGATACGACTGAGTGACTTTCATATATATAACCACCACCCCTGGTGGCTCAGACAGTAAAGAATCTGCCTGCAATGTAGGAGACCAGGGTTCAATTCCTGAGTTGGGAATGTCCCCTGGAGAAGGAAATGGCAACCTATTCAAGCATTCTTGCCTGGAAAACCCCATGGGCAGAGGAGCCTGGCAGTCTACAGTTCATGGGGTTGAAAAGAGTCGGACACAACTGAGCGATGAGTGACTTTCGCTTTCACACAGTCGAAAGCTTTAGTGTAGTCAATGAAGCAGAAGTAGATTTTTTTTTTTTAATTCCTTTGCTTTTTCTGTGATCCAGTGGATGTTGGCAATTTGATCTTTGGTTCCTGCCTTTTCTAAATCCAGCTTGTACATCTGGAACTTGTCAGTTCACATATTTTTGAAGCCTAGTTTGAAAGCTTGATAGGTATAGATGAGTTTTATTTGAGGAGTGATGAAAAGGTTCTAAAGTAGACAGTAGTGATGGTTGTACAACTTAGTGAATATACTAAATATCATTGAATTGTTCACTTGAGAAGGATGAATATTATGGCATCTGGATTGTACCTCAATAAAGCTGATGTTAAAAAGAAAAAGAAAAATCTGGAAAGAATAGCTCTCCCAAAGTTGTAAAGAATGATATCACTCTGACTCTTAAGAGTGAAATTATAAAATAGGTTAGAAATGAAGAAAAGTCATGGACAAAATATAGAAGAATCACAGAAACAAGGTTCTGTCTAGTGCTTTGCCTCTCTCACGATATTATGGGGAGTTAAAGGAAAACCCTATAAGGTATACCTGAAGTAAGTTAAAAAGTGGGGTGTTATATATCATTTTACATGATAAAAAAGTCATGGTATCATTATTTGTGCATATGTTTTGCTATAGACATGTTAGAGTGATCAGATACTTGAAAATTATCTAGAAATAATTTTAAGCATACAGAAAAGGTATAGAAATAGTACAGCAAGCACCGTGTATATCTTTCAACCCTTTACTCAGATATGCTAATGTTAACATTTTGCCCCACCTGTTGTAGCGTTCAAGCTTGCACTCTTCTTCCTTTATAATGTCGGTCTCTCTCCTCCCTCCCTCTCACCCACTTTTTTCTCTTTCTGTGTCTCATATATATATATATATTTGCAAATATCATGGCCGCTTATCTAATGTATTAGTGTGCAGTGTAGAGGGAGGGAATATATGTATACTAATGGCTGATTCACGTTGTTGTACAGCAGAAACCAATACAACTTTGTAAAGCAATATTCTCTGATTAAAAATAAAAGAATAAAGGTATCATCCTACATACCCAAAGTAAACTTATAAACCTCAACAAAGTTACTGTTAGTATATTGCATTTTTTCACTTGTGCTCTTGAAGTTACACCTGTTGAATCTTTATAGTGGATATATTGTGCAATGGTGTACCTCTCTTCCCAACTTTCTGATCCGTGACACTGTTTAGACAGCTTGAAATTGTCTGTGACGGAAGCATTTATACCATGGAAAATGACAAATACTACATATTAGGGCTTGGTTTATTTTTCTATTGATTTTCTAGGCTTAAGTGATGGAGAAAATGTTAATATAGTTAAACGTATGTCATGTCTGTAGCTGTCTATTGTAGATAGCCCCCAAAATTAAGGGAAAGGCATATTCTTCCAGTTTTTTGATAACTATCATCAAATTAAGCAAAAAACTCACTTGTTATCAATGAATAAGTGTGATTCTAACATTTGTCATTGTTATTTCACTTCAGTCTTAAATGTAAAAGAAAATGAACATTCAAGTCAGAAGTACCTGTGTTCATCAATAACTGTTTTGCAAAATCAGATAGTAATCAAGCATTTTTCATAGCCTAATGTTTTCCCCACAACTTTTTATTATGAAAATGTTCAAATATACAGAAAAGTTAAATAATAAAATGAACTGTATATTCATATACATGTAATTAACATTTTGCCATATTTTTTTACTGAACAATTGGAGAGTAACTTAGATATTTCACCCCTAAACACTAAGCATGCATCTCATAAAAACAACCACAGTAACATTACATACCCCCTAAAAATGAATCGTAATTCCCTATTATCTAGTGCTCAGTCCGTGTTTCCATCGTCACTGCTGACCCAGTAACAGTGCAAGCTGTACACGTGCTTGTCTGTTCCATTTGCCCAGAATAGCTTCCCACCTTAAATATTTTTCCCAAGACTTTTTTTTTTCCTTTAAACAGAGCAGGTTAGTTATTGAATGTCTGACTTTAAGGATTTAATGGATTGTTTACATGTGGTTTATTTATCTTGTTCCTGTAGATTCTGTAAATTAGCAGTTAGGGCCAAAGGCTTGGTGTATTCAGGTTACACATTTTTGACGTTAACACCTCACAGATATATTTCATGCTGCATCGCATCAAATGTCTAAATATCTGGTTGACTAAGACTCTGTGCTCCCAGTGCAGGGGGCATGGGTTTGATCCTGGTCTGGGAATACTGCATGCTGCCTGGAGCAGCCAAAAAATAATACCTAGATGACTCACTGTGATGGACTATTTGATCACATCTCTCCAGTGTGAAAGTATGTCCTTGCTGTTGCAAGTAAGAGATAACCTGTGTGCTGACCTGGCAGTGTGTGGGTAGCCTGTTTACCAGGTGATTACCAAAATCACCTTTTACCAACATCACCTGTTTACCAAAATCACTGTTTACCTGGTGATTTTGGGAATTCAATGATGATGACCCTTGCCAGAATCAATTATTTTAGCAAGATTGCTAAAATTTTCTTATTCTGATTTTCTAATTCTGTTCTTCTTCCTACAATTATTGACTGCCATTCTGTAAGGAAGAGCTTTCCTTCATCAGCTGAGAATGCACTAGAGGCAGGGTCATGCTCGAGTCTTTCCTTAAATTACCAGTTTTCAGAGTCAGGCATCACCAACAGTGATGACAGATGAGTCAGTGCCTCACAGTTATGACCATTGTTTCAGATGCTCTCATTATCCCAGACTTGGCCATTAGAACACTTTAGATAGTAGCCCTTTTGTCCTCTGACATCCTTCTCCAACCTTTGGGCACTTAATGGCCTTTTGATGAATCTTATCTCCAGTTCACCTTGCACTCTCAATACCCCAGGTATGGACTATGCCCTTTCTCCAGAAATCCCTGACTCTTTTATATGTGCAACAATTTAGAAACTTGATCTGGGCAGTGGGCATGCTCTGTGCTACTGGGTGTGCTTAGCAGGTGGGCTGAGCCCTTCCAATCATCCAAATGAGGCTGCTTCAAGGCCCTCCTTTCACCAGTTGCTGCTGCTGCTGCTAAGTTGCATCAGTTGTGTCCGATTCTGTGCAACCTCATAGATGGCAGCCCACCAGGCTCCTCCTTCCAAGGGATTTTCCAGGCAAGAGTACTGGAGTTGGTTGCCATTTCCTTCTCCAGTGCATGAAAGTGAAAAGTGAAAATGAAGTCATCAGTCATGTCTGACTCTTCACGACCCCATGGACTGTAGCCCACCAGGCTCCTCTGTCCGTGGGATTTTCCAGGCAAGAGTACTGGAGTGGGGTGCCATTGCTTTCACCAGTTACATCATATCTAATTCTGTAAGGGAGGGAGGGGGCACAATTACATATCCAGAGAAATGATTTGGAGGGCAAACAAGTTTTGTTGAGCAAACTAAACTGAAGAGAACAGAAATGTTCCCTGTGTCAGGAAAACCATAAACTTAACCACGAGAGGTCTTGTGCCAAGGCAATCAGCAGTGCTTTTCCAGAGGGAAGTGTGTTAAGTAGAATTGTGTTATTTTCTCAGTTGAAAGCAACTGAGAGAATAAATGCCAGCTATGTGGTATTCTAACTATGATGTGCCTTGATGATTTGATGTACTATGTTGATAAGCTCATCATACTCCCTTCCCATCACCTTCCTTAAGGCAGGTTTTTGATCTGAATTAGAATTCTGAGGATCTGTTTCATGCAAAGTACTTGTTTATCTTACTAAACTTTTATTTGGTCTCTAAAACTTAATGCCATTAGGTTTTATTCTTTGACTCTATCTTCTAGTATGGATTCACTTGGATGTGCCTATAAATGTACTTTGAGCCCTTTATTTCTGTTACTTTCTGTTACTCTGTGACTCTCTATTTCATTATAATTATTACCCCTTAGAACACAGTAGTGATTAAATATGGCAAGCACTTGCACTTTGGTGATAGGTATGTGTGTGTAAGCCTGTCAGCAGGACTGAGTCCCCTCTGTGGATGGGGAAAGTGAAGCTGAGGTCACATACTCAGAGTAATAGATCCAGCGCTTGGTTGAGTCCTCCTCCAGCAGATTGGGGTTTGGACCGGAGCTGCCCTCCCTGGACCATGACTGCTGACCGCTGGCGCCCTCAGCCTGCACAGCCAGGCAACTGAGACAGTCCTGGGTGGACACCTGGCTTCCGGCTTGAAGGGGATTCTGGGATGCTCCCTAATTTTGAATTATAACCATAGGTTGTAATTGTGGTTTGAATTATAACCATAGGTTTGATGTACAGATAAAAAAAGTTTGGCAAAACTCAGTGAAAACATTCTATGAGAATCAGTTGGGTATAAGGAATTTATAATAAAAAGCTTTACATAAAAATCAATTGAAAATGAGGGAAAAAACCAAATTTCAGCCACCTTACATTCATTCACTTCTAGAAGCAAGATAAAATTTTATACTGTCTACTCTTTTTGATACTTCTTTTTTATCAGTGTTTTCCAGATATAGATATCTGTATATGTGTATGCATGTGTATATTACAAAAATCTGCAATAAACATGGAGATATGTATATCTTTTTGAGTTAGTAATTTTGTTTCCTTCAGATAAATATCCAGATGTGGAATTCCTGGGACATATGGTAATTTTATTTTTAATATATTTGAGGAATTTCCATCCTGGCTTCCATAGTGACTATACCAATCTACTTTCCCACAAATGGCATAGGGATTCCCTTTTCCCCACATCCTTGCTGAGATGTATTATTTCTTCTGTTTTGATTAATAGCCATTCTGAGTATGAAGTGATGTCTCATTGTAACCTTGATTTGTAAATTACCTGATTATTAGTGATGTTGAGCATCATTTCAAATACTTGGCCATTTGTATGTCAGTTTTGGAAAAACGCCTCTTCGGATCCTCTGCTCATTTTTAATTAGGTTGTTTACTAACGAGTTGTATGAGTTCTTTATATATATTTTGGGTATTAACTTATCAGATATATGATTTTGTCCTACATTCCATAGGTTACCCTTTCATTTGGTTGATGGTTTCCTCTGCGTTTTATTTTGTACTGGGGTTTAGCCAATTACAATGTTGTGGTAGTTTCAGGTAAACAGTGAAGGGACTCAGCCATATGTATACATGTATTCATTCTCCCCTCAACCCCACTCCCATCCAGGCTGGCATGTAACACTGAGCAGAGTTGCATGTGCTGTACAATAGGTGCTTGTTGGTTATCCATTTCAAATATAGCAGTGTGTACGTGACATTCCCAAAGTCCCCACTGTCCCTTCCCCCAGCAACCATAAGTTCTTCTTCTAAGTCTGTGAGTCTGTTTTATAAGCAGCTTCATATGTATCATTTCTAAAAGCTCCCACATATAATGGATGTCATATGGTATTTCTCCTTCTCTGTCTGACTTCACTCGGTATGACACTCTCTCGATCATCCATGTTGCTGCAAATGGCGTTATTTCATTCTTTTTATGGCTGAATAATATTCCATTGTATATACACACCACATCTTTTTTATCTATTCCTCTTTCGGTGGATGTTTAGGTTGTTTCCATGTCTTGGCTATTGTAAACAGTGCTATAAGGACCACTGGGGTGCATATGTACTTTCAAATCATTTTTTTCTCTGAGTATATGCCCAAGAGTGGAAATTAAGTCATGTGGAAGCTCTGTTTTCAGGTTTTTAAGGAATCTCCATACTGTTCTCCATAGTGGCTGTACCAATTTTTATTCCTACTAACAGAAGAGGGTTCCCTTCTCTCTATACCCTCTCCAGCTTATGTTGTTTTTGGGTTTTTTTGATGATAGCCATTGTGACTGGTGTGCAATGATATCTCGCTGTAGTTTTGATTTGCATTTCTCTAATAATTAGTGATGTTGAACTTCCTTTCGTGTGCTGTATGGCCTTAGCTCAGATGGTAAAGAATCTGCCTGCCATGCAGGAGAACCAGGTTTGATCCCTGGTTGGGAAGATCCTCTGGAGAAGGGAATGGTAACCCACTCCAGTTATTCTTGCCTGGAGAATCCCATGGGCAGAGGACCCTGGCAGGGGTTGCAAAGAGTTGGACACGACTGAGCGACTATCCCTTCTATGTCTTCTGTGAAGAAATGTCTACACAGGTCTCCTGCTCATTTTGTGAGTGGATTGTTTGTTTTGATGCTGTTAAGCATTGTAAGCTGTTGGTAAATTTTGAAGACTAATCTATTATCTGTCACATCATTTGCAAATATTTTCTCCCAATTTGTAGGTGGTTTGTTTTGTTTACTATTTCCTTTGCCCTGCAAAAGCTTTAAATAGGCCCTATTTGTTTAGCTTGTTTTTATTCCCATTATTCTAGGGAGATGGATTAAAAAAGATGTTGTGATTTATGTTAGAGAGTATTCTGCCTGTTTTCCTCTAGGAGTTTTACAGTGTCTGGTCTCACATTTAGTTCTTTAACCCATTTTGAGCTTATTTTTGTGTATGGATTTAAGGAGTGATTTGATTTGATTTTTTTTTTTTAACATGTGGCAGTCCAGTTTTCCCAGTATCATTTGTTGAAGAGACTGTCTTTCCAATATTGTGTAGTCTTGCCTCTTTTGCCATAGATTAATTGACTATCAGTGCATGGTCTTATTTCTGGGTTTTCCATTCTGTTCCATTGATCTGTATTTCTGTTTCTGTGCCAATACCATACTGTTTTGAAGACTGTAACCTCATAGTATAGTCTGAAGTCAGGGGGCCTGATTCCTCCAGCTCCATTTTTCATTCTCAAGACTGCTTTGGCTGTTTGAGGTCTTTTGTGTCTCCATACAAATTTTGAGATTTTTTTTTTGTTCTAGTTCTGTGAAAGATGCCATTGGTAATTTGATAGAGAGTGCATTGAACCTGTAGATTGTCTTGCGTAGAATAGTCACATTGACAATATTGATTCTTCCAATCTATGAACATGGTATATATCTTTCCATCTGTTTGTCTTTCATCTACCTCTTACAGTTTCAGAATACAGGTCTTTTGTCTCCTTAGGTAGGTTTATTCCTAGGTATTTTATTCTTTTTTATGTGATGGTAAATGGAATTGCTTCTTGAGTTTCTCTTTCTGATCTTTCATTGTTAGTATATAGAAATGCAACAGATTTCTTTGTATTTTGAAACATGCAGCTTTACCAAATTCATTGATGATTTCTAGTATTTTTTTGGTTGCCTTTGGGTTGGGAAGATCCCCTGGAGAAGGGAGTGGCTACCCACTCCAGTATTCTTGCCTGGAGAATTCCATGGACAGAGGAGCCTGGTGGGCTACAGTCCATGGGGTCACAAACAGTTGAACAAGACTGAGCAACTAACACTTTTCACTTTGCTGTTTTTAGAAGTCTTTAGTCTGATGTAGTCTTGTGGTTGTTTTAGTCACTAAGTTATGTCCGACTCTTTTGTGACCCCATGGATTGTAACCTGCCAGGTCCCTCTGTCCATGGACTTCCCAGGCAGTATAGTGAAGTGGATTGCCACTTCAGGGGATATTCCAGACCCAGGGATGGAACCCTGTTCCATCTCTTGGGTCTCTTGCACTGGCAGGCAGATTCTTTTAACACTAAGCCACCTGGGAAGCCCTTTGATGTAGTCTTACTTGTTTATTTTTGCTTTTGTTTCCTTTGCTTCCTGTGTCATATCCCAAAAAATCATTGCTAAGACTGATGTCAAGGAGCTAATTCCCAATGTTTTCTTCTAGGAGTTTTATGGTATTAGGTCTTATATTCAAGTATTTATCAATTTTGAGTTAATTTTTGTGTCTGCGGTATAAAATAGTGATTCCATTTCATTCTTTTGCATGTGGCTATTCAGTTTCCTAGCATCAGTTATTGAAGAGACTTTTTGCCAGAAAAAATTATATATATAAAGTAAAATATTTCATATAGTCTGTTCCTATTCCAAAATTTTGTAAAATGATACAGTGTATAAGTTATGTACTGCTAAACTAGTCCAAATCTTAGCAGTTTAAGGCAACAAATATTTATGATGCCATATTTTAGGTATCTAGATGTGGCTTAGCTGAGTCCTCTGGGTCGGGGTCTGTCACCAGGACATAATCAAGGTGTAGCTGGGGCTATGCTCTTGACAAGCATGGTGGGAAGGATCCACTGTCATGTTCACTCACGGGATTGTTGGCAGTTCCTCCCTGCCTCTTGAGCTGTGGCCTTTCTTAGTTCTCTGCCACTTGAGCATGTCCATAAGGAAGCTCACAGCATCACAGGTGTCCTGTCTGAGAGAGTTAGAGGGCAAGCCCCCCAAAGGGAAACCTCAGTCATAGTTTTGTAACTTAATTTTGAAGTGGCATTCCATTATTTCTGCCGTATTCTGTTCATTAGAAGCAAGTCAGTAAGTTCAGCCCATGTTCAGAGGAGATTATACAAGGGTGCAAATATCAGGAGAAGGGAGCTATTGGGGACCATTTTGGAGGCTGTCTGCCACTCCTGGACAGTTTCTGGTACAGGATCCAATCTAGAACCATATATTGCATTTAGCTGGCATATCTCTTCAGTATGTCATTCTTTTCTTATGACACTGATATTTAAAAAAACACAGTTCTCCGTTTCAGAATGGAATGTTTCTCAATGAGCACAACGTGGTCAGTGTGATTTTTCCTTATTATTAGATTCAGGCTATGTGTTACCAAAAAATGTTATCTCTGTAGCGTCGTTCCCTCTGTAAGGTATTGTCTTAGTCAGTTTGAGCTGCCATAACAGAATATTTTGTGGCTTGTAAACAATAGAAACTTACTTCTCACAGTTCTGGTGGCTGGGAACTCAAGATCAAGGCATCAGCAGATTCAATACTTTATGAAAACCCTCTTTCTGGTTCATAGTCATTGGTCTACTCATAATGTCTGAAAGGGACAAGGGAGCTCTCTGTGTCTCTTTTAAGGGGGGNAGTCGGACACGACTTAGCGACTAGACCACCACCAGTCGGACACATTCGTTTGAGAGTCCTCACGTGCACCAGTTACTGTGAGAAGGGTAGATTGGAGGGGGATTGGCATTTCCTTGTCCATACCTGATCATGATTTTGGCGAGGAGAGGAGGAAAAGGCTAGATGGCCTCCTTTGTGTTTTAAACCTGTGGAGTAAAAGATGAGTTGGGAGAGAGCATTGTCCCTGGATGTGGATGAACAAATGTCCCCTGCAGGATTTCGTCCCCCAACCTAAGATCGCCCCGAGAAGATTACGGGTTTCCTGGAATGGGGCGGGGGGGCGGTCTCTGGAACGCGTTTCCCAAGATCTGCTGCTGCTGCTAAGTCGCTTCAGTCGTGTTCGATTCTGTGCGACCCCATAGACGGCAGCCCACCAGGCTTCCCCATCCCTGGTATTCTCCAGGGAAGAACACTGGAGTGGGTTGCCATTTCCTTCTCCAATGTTCCCAAGATCAGATTCAAGTAATTAAAACCAGGGACCCTCCTCTCCCTCTAGGGGGCCAAGTCCTGGGATGTGAAATTGGCATTGCCACTAGAAAGGTTTTACTGCTTAAATATTGCTCTGGTCACAGAAGGGGGTGGTAATTGCTATTAGAAACTTCTAATTGTCCCTCAAGCTTGGCTTCTAGGGAGGAATTGGTTGTTTTTCTCCGTTTGGGATGCAGGGAATCACCAAGATCTATTTGTTGCCAAGTCACGTGTTTTGAAGGAAGCTTATTTGTTGGAATCAAATCTGGATTCTAATTTCACTAAGTAGCCATATGATATGAGGTCTAATCGCTATTTAACCTCTTAGGTGCTCTGAAGGAATATGTGCCTTGGTAGATGTTTGTCACCTTCAAATGACAAAGTATATACAGTTCTGACATGTAGACAGGCTTTAAATTTTATAATTATATTTATATAAAATGGAGTCAGGTGGACCATTTCAGGAATTGAGTGTATATAGAGATTCTGTTATTTTAAAATTCCCTCAATCATTTGTTCATATTCATTCTAAACCTCCTTGGAGCCCAGGATGGTAGGAAAGAGGTAAAGGAAAAAGTGGAAATGGAAGTTTCCATTGGAAGTTTTTTAAAAAGCTCAATTAAGTCATTGACAGATATACTCCTAGTTTAAAAGGACATAGCAAACCACTATCTCCTCTATTTTAGGAACACCCTTATGTCTTAAGTTTGGTTGAAGACTTTTTGTTCAGTAAAGGCAAAAGAAAATTCATTATATTTCTTGATCAATGCCTTGTAAAACACTAGTTTTGATGAATTTTTCTTACTATAGATACATGGGTAATGTCTAACTGGCTATTCCCATCGTCCTGCTCCAAGGAAATGGAAGAAACCCCCAAATTTAACTGATTAAACTTACTCTTCCTACCCCTCTTCCTTGCAACAGAAGAGTCCATTTGTTGAAAACAGTGTTTTCAGTATATATTGTCCCTGAAAGAAGGGGGCAAAAATGGTTTAATGATCTTAAAATAAAAATATTTTCTCCACACGAAGGAGTAAACAGACAGGACTTCTACTTTGAGCCTCAGGGTCTTCAAGTACAAAGTGGGGATGATCAAAGTACTTGCTCAGAACAGGACCCGAGAGAAAATAGGCCCCTGACACAGAGCATGGCACATGAGAATTGATCAGTAACACTTAGCTATCATTATTACTCCTCCTACACCATGTATATGAATAAAAGTCCCTGCATCCAGAATAGCTATAAAAATTAAAGATTGGGTAAAGTGAGAGTCCCATGGACTGCAAGGAGATCCAACCAGTCCATTCTAAAGGAGATCAGTCCTGGGTGTTCTTTGGAAGGAAATGATGCTGAAGCTGAAACTCCAGTACTTTGGCCACCTCAAGCGAAGAGTTGACTCATTGGAAAAGACCCTGATGCTGGGAGGGATTGGGGGCAGGAGGAGAAGGGGACAACAGAGGATGAGATGGCTGGATGGCATCACGGACTCGCTGGATGTGAGTTTGAGTGAACTCCGGGTGTTGGTGATGGACCGGGAGGCCTGGCGTGCTGTGATTCATGGGGTCACAAAGAGTCGCACACGACTGAGCGACTGAACTGAACTGAACTGGGGCCCTAGAACTTTGAATAGTTTGGAGCTTCAAAGTAGCCATTATGTAAGTATCCATTTATGACCAAGTGTGGACATAAGTGGTATGAAAGTGAAAGTCGTTCAGTCATGTCCAACTCTTTGTGACCTCACAGACTGTAGCCCACCCAGCACAGTGGATTGCCATTTCCTCCTCCAGGAAATAAGAGAAGGATAAGCTTTATGGCAACCCACTCCAGTGTTCTTGCCTGGAGAATCCAGGGACGGGGGAGCCTGGTGGGCTGCCGTCTATGGGGCCGCACAGAGTCAGACATGACTGAAGTGACTTAGCAGCAGTAGCAAGCTATAAAAGGGGCTTCCCTGATGGCTCGAGTGATAAGAAAAAAATAAATCTGCCTGCAATGCAGGAGACACAGGAGATGCAGTTGGATCCTTGGGTCCTTGGAGGAGGAAATGGCAACCTACTACAGTAGTCTTGCTTGGAGAATTCCATGGACAGAGAAGCCCATCTCATGGGGTTGCAAAGAGTTGAACGTGACTCAGTGCGTGTGTACACTCGAGCTACAAAAAGACAGAAAGAAATGAATTAACTCACCTATCTCTCTAACTTTTGTACAGAATTTATTTTTGGTGTTAAAAGTGGAGCACAGTTTAGCTCTGATGGTACATTCAGGCCACCGAATAAATTATAAAATTATGTATCTAGTGACAATTTATTCTAACAAAGTGAAGGGGAAAAGCCAAATACACTTATAGAAACACTGAATCTCCCAACAACTATCTTTTATTCAACTCCACAGTTTTTAATGATTAATTTTTGTATCACATGTCTAATTGTTAGCAGAGCGTGATGAAAAATGTTTAACATTTAGTGTTTTTCTGATTATAAAAGTAGTACATGCTCATGACAGTTTGCAACATAAAGAGAAACACAAAGAAAAACCAACTTAGTCAAAAATTTTACTTATGCCTCTAGCCTTTTGTGTGCATGTATATATTTACTTTATAAAACTTGTATTGGATAGTGTATACATTGTTAGCATCCCTCTTTGCTTAACACTCTCTCTAATGTCTATTTCCCCAATCTTAATAAGTCTTCAAAAACATTTTTAGTGGTCATATATTATATAATATGTATAAGCCACAATTGTAATTTATTCCTTCTTTCAAGAATAATTATTGAGTATTTACTTTATATTAGACATGCTAGGCATAAGATTTAAGTGATGAACAGTGACTATAAAAATAAGGTTTTGATGAACATTTTTGTAAATAGGCCTTTAATGGCATCTTTCATTCTTAGACTGAATTCCTAGGATTATGAAAACATAACTTCAAAAACCAGTTTTCCAGCTTCAAAGGCAAACTTAAGGAATGAAATTCTGAACTATAAAATATTAACTTTTTGGAAAATTACCAACAACAGAATTAATATTTATTTTGTGCAATGTGTGAACTTACCCAGAAGATGCTTTCTTGTTAGTGTCTGTGAAATATCAAGGGTATTTGAAGTGTATTGACTTTGGCTTTTCCCTCTAATTCTTTGCAGGATTTGCAGGTTTTCTCAACAGTGTGAGATTGTTTGAAGTATATGCAAATTGCCCTACTTCCTCCTCTCACAGTTAAAATGTTAACTGTTTTATTTCCAGCTTTCCTCTTGTAAACATAAGGCTTTTCCGTATTTCTTTCTTTTGCCTTCCGGTGTGAAACATTTTGTATCTTTACACTTTTTAACCTGAAGGCAGATTTCTTTTTCCTAACCCCAAGTTATAACATAAACATTCCTATAAGACACTAGATTTAACATATTTTATAGTTAATTTTGGCCAAGAAATATCATGTAAGTTAACCAATGTATTTAGGGAATTTCTTAGGAGAGATTATTAAAGGTAATAATCACTCCCCCAAACAGACACACACCCTACTATTCTTTGATGATTAAATGTTCATACATAAGGTTGAAATGTATGAAATTGCCACTTGTGGATTAAAAATGGTCAACCAACTTCATGTAGTTCTGTTTGTATAAATATTTCATTAACTAGTTTATTATAATCAACTTTCTCCAAATAGTGAACTTTCTGATGATCATATTAAGGATAGCCTTTATTATTACACAAGATTGTGTTTGCTTTGATTTTCATAAATGTTGGAATCCAGTCAGGAGAGTGCCATAAAATGTTTGTTTATTATTGCAGAGACAGTAGAGGGAGCCTGGAGCCAAAACACTGTTATTTTAGGTCTCATGTAAATGATGATTATCTTCCAATTCTTCATGTGTGGATGAATTTAAATATTAGTATATATGTGAAATAACAATCTTTTCTTTTTCAAAGGCTGGTTGTACTTAATCACTTTAATAAGATGGGAAGGGGAAGACAGGCCATCAGTTCAGGCTAGACTCCGTCAGAGTTCACAGTGGATCCAACCTGAATCCCACTGCTCTCTGCTCTTCTCTGAGTCACTCTGGAGACAGCACACGGCCACACTGATAAATCTGTGCTCCACAGATTTCCCTCTTTCAACCCCTAATAGGGATCATCCCATTACCATGGCATTATATCCTGATTCTTCTTCCTTTTTTAATTTTGGCTGAGCTGCAAGACATGTAGGATCTTAGTTCCTAGATCGGGGATTAAACCCTGCCCCTTGAAGTGAAAGCATGGAGTCCTAACCACTGGACCACCAGGGAAGTCTCTCCTGACTCTTCTTTAGTCCATCAGAATTTCCAAATGTGTTACCATCTCCAATTGTTTGTATCAATTTAAGGTGTTTGTTTCCTCCAGACATAGAAGGAGGCACTTTGATCCTGTCTTCAACTCACATCCTTCTAGGAAGGTTTGTAATAAATTGACCAATCCTTTCACAGCACAGGAAGCTTCACTAGCCTTAATTAAAGACATTGTCTCTTGCTGACTTCTCCTCACTATCTTTATCCTGAATCAAATCTTTTGTTAATTCCACCCCCTACCCTGGCGTTACAAAAGGGTCCCCAAGGTAATTGGTGGTGACACCACTATCCTTCACTGTAGGTAGTCTACAGTGGGCTCCAAGTCCCTGGGGTAAGATGAGTCCCTAAATCTAGAGGTAAGAGGAAGACCCTCTCTATTGTAAAACCTTATGGGAATCTATAGAACTTAGAACCAGTTTGCTATGGCAGGGTTTCATATACTGGTGTTAAGCGAAATTCTTTTGATGTGTTAATAACATCTAGAGAAAAAAGCATTCTCCAGGTAATTAGTTTAATGGGATGGTGGGTTTTTTTGGGTTTTGCTTTTTTTTTTGCATAAGGTAGGAAGTCTCGAATGGAGATTTTATCAGTATAATATACTCTGTCAGTCTCTCAGAGGGAAATTTCAAATGTATAGTCTTTTTCAAATTTTTTTAACCAGGAAATTTCACTTCTTTTCTTAGCATCACTTGAGAATTCTTAGAATATTAGATAATTCCTTTGTGATTTGGAAAATAGCTCCAAGTTAGAAAAAAATGCCTTGTCCCTCCCCAACTTAATTAAGAGTCAGCTAGCCTAAAATTCTAATGGAAAAAGCAAGCAAATCTGTGAATTTTAACCAACTATATATCAAGAGAAAGGGTGATGCTGTAAAAACTAAATAAATGTAGCAGAACTTGTCATGAAAGTTGGAAAAGCAAATGTTGGAAAAAATATCCCATTATGGTATAACCCTGTCTTTTCAAACTACTTCTTTTCTCTCGTTTAATAAGCAAGCTTAACCCAAATAGCCTTAAAACAAACTAAAATGAATAAAAAGCAAAATACTTGGTCTTCAAAAGTGCCCTCTTTCCCCCTCCTCTGTGTGATTCTCTTTACTCACTGGCATCCACCTTCTAATTTTCAGCCATTGCCTAGTGTTGCTCAAACTGCTCTAGCAAATGGTGTCACAGTCAGTGCCGGGGCAGGGGGACCTTCTGGTTCCTGCCTTACTAGAGCAGAGGCTGCACTTGACGCAGTTACTTCTCATCCCTTTTTTGAAACACTAGTACATTCACTCTTGTACACTTCTTTCTTCTAGTTCTCCTAATCCACCGACGTCTTTGTCTTTCTACCAGTGTGGATCCTCCAGAACCCTTGATGTGCCCCAAGATCCTGCCCCCATCCCACTCCACATCCTTTCCCTGGGGAACCTCATCCACACTAATGGTCCTACCACCTACATGCTGACTAGCCCCAAACTTTCCACTGGGCTTGAGGGTCGTATAATCTAACTATGCGCTGGGCAGATGCATCTAAATACCCTACAGGCATCTCAAAGTCTGTCTATACCTGAACTTATCAATTTTTCCTCTGTCCTAAATGTCACTGAGTGGCCATGACCTTCATGTCATTAAATCCAACAGGAATTTTCCATTTCATCTTATTTGACCTTTCAGCCATATTTGCCACTATTGATATTCCCTCATTCACCAAATACCTCTTGGTTTCTGTGGGTCTATTCCTTGTTGCTGTGACACTATACCTTCCTGATTTTCATCCTCTCTCTCCCGGTACCACATTTTTTTTTTTTTCTTTTTTCTTTTTGCTTTTGTTTTTGACCACTTTTATTTCTCTACCTGAAATTTAAATATTAGAGTTACTCCAGATTCATCCCTGAGCTCTTGCATCAGCGAGTGGTCTATTGCTGCATAACTTCAAAATTTAGTTATGTAAACCTAACAAATATTTTATTTGTTCATGATTCTATAGGTGAGAAAATTGAGTCTGGCTTGGCTGAGGGGTTCCGTTGTTCTTGGCTGTGGTTACTCACGCAGAGATAGTCACGTGAGAGCAAACTCAGGCCTGGCTGATCTAATGTGAACTTATGCACATGTGTGTTGGTTAGCGATGGCTGTTGGCCAAGCCTCCTTCTTGTCACTTATCCTCAAGAAGGCTTAATCTAGACTTCCTAACATGGCAGCCTCAAGGCCAAGAGTGGAAGCTGCAAGGCCTCTTGATATCTAGATTGTGATTCTCCCAACATTACATTTCTGGTTTCCTATTGGTTCAAGGAAGTCACAAGGCTGGTTCAGGCTTAAGAGATCTGGAGAAATAAATTCCACCTCTTAATGGGAGGCAACATCACATAAAGTCATGCAAATCAGGATGAGAGGAAAACACACTCTTTTTTTTAAATATAACAACATACTCCAATCCCCTTCTTACTCTGTATTACAATATCTGTATTCATTTCCTAACAGAGGTCATCCATTCATTTGGCTCACTGCCCATGGATAATACCATCAACACCCTAATATGTATGTCCTTCTCAGACCTTACCTCAGACCTTAACATTAAACTGGTATAGCATATACCTCCTTGATCTCTCCACTTGATATATCAATGATACTTCAAGCTCAATAGCACTAAAAATATAGTAATAATCTTCCTCCAGAAATGTTTTCCTACTTCAGTGCTTCCTATCTTAGTGAGTATAGCCATTAACAAGGGGACTTCCTTGGTAGTCCAGTGGTTAAGAATCTGCTTGTCAGTGCAAGGGACATAAATTTGATCCCTGGTCTGGGAAAATACCACATGCCAAGGAGCAACTAAGTCTGTGTGCTACAACTGCTGAGCCCACGCTCTAGAGCCCACATGCTGCAGCTATTGGGCTTGCTTGCCATAGCTTCTGAAGCCCATGCACCCAGAGCCCGTGCTCTGCAACAAGAGAAGACCTCTCAATGCAATTAGAGAGTAGCCCATGTGCAGCCACGAAGATCTAGTACAGCCAAAAATAAATACATAAATAAAAATTTCACCCAATAAAAAAAAAATTAGCAAGAGGCCTGGACAAATATTTCTTTTTCATTCCCCATTTCTATTCCATAACCAAGTTAAGTCACGTCATTTTGAATATCTCTCCTCACCATGTACTTTTCTCCAGGTCCACTTCTACCACTTTAGACCAAGCTACCACTACCCTTTACTTGAATCTGGTCTTAGGCAGTATGACAAGGCAGGAGCTAAAATCTACATAAAAACGTATTGCTACACAGTCTACTAGTACATTGTGATTACATTTCCTTTCTTGAACAGTCTAGTTTCTTTCTTTTTATTCTGTTGTTCATTATCTGCCTGTATCACATCTTTGAATTCTCAAAACTACTTGCTTGGTTAAATCCATAACCCTGGTTAAATCCAGTTCTCTACCTTCTTCCTGCCTGTATCAGCCCAGCAGACTGTGGCTAATGGAAAACACATGACTAGTTTCATTTTAAATTCATTATGGTTAACCTCGAGGAGGTCCTGAGTGTTGCCCTTACCATCACGCCACAAGCCACATGTCCATCTGTTCTCCTCGCCTGCACCAGTGGTCTTCAAACTGTGGTTGCTTTTAAGAGGAAAACAGTTAAGAGAATTGGCTCCTGGATCCTTAACATCTGTCTGGACTCTTTCCTAAAATGTTTCTGCTTCTCCCCTCACTTTACAAAAAAAGGCATACCCCTGACCCATCTTAAATCTCAGAAGTGACTGCCCTGCAGTACATGCCTCCTGGACCAAGTCAAAGGGCAGTTACTTTTTGTGATGGATCAAGTCCTGAACATGGACTGTCCATCTTCCTCTAAGTATATTCAGTTAAAGTGAAACCAACATTAGAAATGGGGTGTTCAGCCACACTGAAATGGTTTCAGTTGTGATACATCACAGAGTTGGGTAGTGTAAGTGATGACAGGTTTTCACCTAGTCTCCTCCACCCCCAGACTATGTCACAGAGCATTCTTGGGGGGACTCCAGGAGAACAAAGGATTGGTGAAAAACACTGGATGCTAAAAATGGCTTTTAAAATGTATTTAATATTGGCAAATCTTTTTAGCTATTCTCAGCATTCATCCTTAGGGCCATGCCATTGGCTAGAAAGAAAAGAATCTAAACAGCAAATCAGTGTAAGTTAATAACGCTGATTCTTTACAGTGTAACTGGAATGATTTCTGGGACTACTAATTTTTAACAGATGCATTAGATAAAGGCTACAGATGAAACTTTTATGATTTCCTTCAGATTGGGTGAACATTATTAAATAATGTAGTTAGTATCTATTTTATTAAATCATATCATGAAATATTGATTTCAGTTACAGTTAATTCTGATCTTCTAAAATGTTAAATATTGTCTGCTGCTGCTAAGCTGTGCGACCCCATAGACAGCAGCCCACCAGGCTCCCCCATCCCTGGGATTCTCCAGGCAAGAACACTGGAATGAGTTGCAATATTGTCTACCTCCTATTAAAATAATGGTTGCTGGATTCAAATTTTTTTTCTAGCTGGGTGTGCATTTCAATTTCATTAAACAAATAGGAAAATGTAATTATGAAGTCTAAGGAAGTGGGGTTATTTCTAATTTTCATTTGAAATTTTTATTAAATTATTCTCAAAGGNCAATATTGTCTACCTCCTATTAAAATAATGGTTGCTGGATTCAAATTTTTTTTCTAGCTGGGTGTGCATTTCAATTTCATTAAACAAATAGGAAAATGTAATTATGAAGTCTAAGGAAGTGGGGTTATTTCTAATTTTCATTTGAAATTTTTATTAAATTATTCTCAAAGGCAGAATGTTAGAGATCAATATGTAGATATAAGTGCTATTATTTAAATACACAATAATAAGACTAGTTACCAATGGCAATTGGAAGTAATTAATAGCAGGCTAATTAAACAAATAATATGTAGAGAAATGTAACAATATTTTAATAGTTTTTTTCCTTTGATATAGCACTTTATCTTTTTAAAAAACTCTACATTGTATATTTAAATTGTATAGGCTATGTTATTGTATATTCTTAAGATCTATAAATATATTGTAAAAGGAGAACATAAATACAAAGTACTAATTAAACAGATATTATCTGTTTTTAATGAACAGTAACAATGACATGTTTTCTTCTGTCTCATGATGTAGTAGGTTATTTTTAATCTCCCTGTTTGCTTTTCCAGTAACATTTCTCTGACCTTCCGGTGGCCTTTAAGACATCCATTTTTTCTTTTATATAGTGGTAAAACTGGATATAGTCAAATGCAAATTCATTCTGACTTGCAGCGCAGCTATTATCAAGTCCACATAATATGTATTTATAGGCTGAATAGGACTTGCCAAGATTTACATTTGCACTCTCTGCTGAATCTACAGACAGGGGAGCAAACTCTAGTGTTTATGTGGACAAGATAGCAACACTCGTTTGTTTTGTGTTTTCTACAGTTTTATTAGAATCATAGAAATCAAGAAAATGATTTGAAATTCCATTTTCAAATGAAAATACCTAAGAGTGGATAAACTTTTTTTTATTGCTATTATTTGACTCATTTCTGTATAGTGTAGAAAGCATGATCACAGGTAAGATTTGACAGAATGGACTCAACATGGTAGGGGGCTGATTGGGCTGATTAATGTCCCCCTGAAAGTCATGTCCACCTGGACCTGTGACTGAGATCTTATTTGAAAATAGGGTCAAGTTAAAAAGAGGTTGTACTGGGGGTGGTGGTCTTCAATCCAATATGACTAGTGTTCTTTCTAAAAATTTTTTAGACTTTTTAATACTGTCTACAAGAGATTATTTATTTAAAGAATTATTTTATTTCTTTTGGCTGCACTGCACAGCATGTGGAATCTAAGATCGAACCTGCTCCCCCTGCACAGGAAGCTCAGCATTTTAACCATTGGACCACTAGGAAAGGCTCTGTGACTGGTGTTCTTATAAGAAGGAAATTTGCACATAGATACACACACACACAGAGATGGAAGATAGCCATGGGGAGATGCAGTCTGAAAATGGAATGATGAAGCTACAAGCCAAGGAATGCCAAGGGTCACAAGAGCCACCAGAAACTAGGAGTGAGGCATAAAACAGAGTTGTCCCTAGAACCTCAGAGGGAGCATGGTCCTGCTGACACCTCGATTTCGGACTTTTAGTCTCCAGAACCATGAAGAATGATTTTTTGCTTGTTTGTTTTAAACCACCTGGTTTATGGGATATTGTTATTGCGGCCCTAGCAACATAATAGAGGCTAGCATACTTGTTCTCAAATTTCCCCACAGGACATTTTAGTTCCACAGAGCCATAAAGGGAATGATATAATAATGCGTGATGGCCATGTGATATGCCCAAACTAATTCTGTGCTCACTGTTTTCCACTGAACATTGGTGTCTTTGGGAGACAACAGAACCGTTTGATTAATTCAGAGGAGTTTCTCTGTCTAATCCCAGACTTGTGGGCTTCAGTCTCCACATGTCTTTCCCATCTCCTCCTCTGCCCTGTCTAATCCCAGACTCCTTTCTACATATTGTATGGCATGCTCTGCTTGGGCTATTTCCCTCCCTAGCCTACTCGTATGTGTCTTTCCTTCTGTCATCAAATGAACCCAGCCATTTAGCCCCTTGTTTCAGTGGTATCCGGGTCAATGCCAGTGATATCATAGTTGTCCCCATCTTCAGGATCTGAACTTTCAAAAACATTGTCACAATATTCACAACATTAAAAGTTACGGGGCAAGGAGAGGGTAGGAGAAATTGAGAAAGTAGCATTGATGTGTATACAGTGTCATGTATAAAATAGATACCTGGCAGGAAGTGGCTGCGTGACACAGGGAGCCCAGGGTGCTCTGTGACAACCTAGAGGGGCGGGNCCCGACACCCAGGACCTAAATCACGAGCAGGAAGAGACTTGGGGGAGAGTAGGGGCTTGTTCCAGTTGTCCCAGGCAAAGGGAAGGGCTGGTGGGAACCAAAGGGGAGACCCACCCCCTGGAGGAAGGAGAGGGTCCGGGAGCTGAGACAGGTGTAAGGAGGGGAGGGATGCAGGGTTGGGTGGGAAGGTCCACAGATCAGATGCAGGCTTCTAGGGGCCAAGTGTGCCACGGGGAAGAGACCTGAAAGAAAGCACCCCCACATCCTGAAACAATGAAAGGAATCAACTACAATTCTGATTTCCCCTTGGACATTATAGGCTCCCCAGAGTTTTATTCAGATTTTATGGAGAAGCCTGAACGAAATTTTTGGCCAACTTGATACCTCCCAACACAAATTCTCTTCCTATTTTTTTTAATCCTCTCACTTGTGGTTGGAGCTTGTCTGTAGCCTATCTTCTGGTGAGCCTCCCACAGCACAGTAAATACTGGGGATGATGGCAAAGGCTGTGAGGAGACACCGCAGCCACACAAGTAGGAATCTGTCATTTCCGGGGACATTCTGGGGACTGGGTGTGCCCGGCCTCCTGCCACCTGCCCTGAGGGCATCTCTTGGGGAAATGCCCACAGAGACCCTGCAGAGAAGCCTGCCCTGGGCCCAACTCTCCTGACCAGGAAGCTGAGGCTCAGACGTGGCCAGATCCCACGCCAGTGTGTGAGCGGGGACCCTGCTCTGAGCAGACACCGCCCCGCCACGGGCCTGGTGGAGCTGCAGGGAAGCCAGCAGCCACTGCTGGATCCACTCTGCTCCTCTCCCTTGAAGCATCAACACTGGGGCTCCTGGCGGTTCGGGAGGAGATAAATGAACTTAATCTTCCAGAGAGTCAGTGAACCTGCGTTATTTCTGCTTTCTCGTAAAGTTTAACAACTTCTATCCAGTTAATTACTGGGACAAAACACAGAAAACATCTTGGATTCCCAAACTTCCATTGCTCTNACCATTGTTCCGGACTTCTTTGTCGGGCAGGAGCCGTGGTACCCCTCGGGGGACTGGTCCACCTTCCCGGAGTGGTTGAAGACCAGGAATGCCAGAAAGATTGATAAGTAAGTTTACGAGTGTCTTCTGTACTAGCTCTCTCAAAGCATTCTAGACCTGCTTGAAAGACCTGCCCTGCCCTGCCCTCCCCAGAGACCTCAGTGATATAAATAATCTTTTCACAGCCTCTTGCTGTGTGCATCAATATCAACATCTGACTGAACCAGATTTGGGAATGGTGATCTAGCCTGATTATTCAAGATTATTCAATCTTAATTCAAAGCACAACAGTTAATTCATAGGCCAAGTCAAACACAGACTGTCAATGCCTCAGTGCCATGATCACACACACTTATGTTTCACACTTAACTTACATCGCTAGAAATGAGGCAGCAATGCGTGATCCATTATTGTGAACCACAAATTGTGGTTGCCAACATCAGCAGTGAGGGGAAAGATCAGTGACAGCAACTAAGGGCATTTAGTTCATATTGTATCCATTTGACTCTAATAACAGCCTGGTTTTCAGTCCCTATATTTTGGCCACAGATATTCTGTTACTTTTAGCCAAATGCATTTCTAACTGGTAGGATCATTTACTCATCATTATTCTCTCCATTTTCAGACATAATTCCCTGGGATCCTCTTTATGGCTCAGACAACCAAGACAGCTATTGAACCTTTGTGTTAGTTACCTAAGTAAAGAAGATTCATGCAATTCTTTCTTGGGCCTCAAGTTCTCCCAATTTAACCTTACCTCACTGTGATCCTAGGTTTGGTAATTTAAAAACTTAAATATATTAATCTTCTTCCATCTGGGTCAAGAGAGGAAAATGAAAATAAAACTTCCTAAGGCAAAGTAAGTAACTTCAAATTTAAACTATTACAATAGTAAAATAAACACAAGGTTTCTTGTTCCATTCTTTTCACTCACTCAGGCTGTCAACCATTTATTTGAAAGTCTTTGATATGACACACACACTGTATCTGAGGTTGCACTAGCCCCAGCCCACGATTCTGTACTCATCACTGAAACCTAGAACTTTTTGCATCCTTGGGAGGGGCTTTCTAGGACACAAGACTTTCAGTTCTAAAACTGGGACCATTTCAGTGAGAGACCTTCAACAAGAACTGCTTGGTTGAACACCATCTAATTACTGGCCGGCAGAAATAATCAGACATGATCATTATTCTTGTTGTTTTAAGACACGAAGTTTTGGGGTGATTTGTTATGCAGTGATAGAGAACTAAAACAGCAATTCAAACTGCCTACGTTGGGTCCCTGATCTTTTCCCTCAAACCTATTCTTTTCATAGTCTTCCCTTCTCTTTATATGACAGCTCCTTTTCTTGGCTCCCTTTTTCCCCCTCTCACATCCAACTATTCAACAATCGCGTTGGTTTTACCTTCAAAACATATCGAGTCTGACCACTTCTCCTATCCTTCACTGTGTCCATCCTACTTCGAGCTGCTGTTACCTCTTGCTTAGAAGATTTCAATCATCTCCTGACTAGTTTCCCTACTTCCTCCCTTGCCTCTTTCAGTCTCTTTCCAACACAATATCCAGAGTGATTCTGTTAAAATGTTCATGAGATCTTGTCACTCCATTGCTCAAAACTCTCTCAAGGTTTCCCATCTCTCCTATGATAAAAGCCGAAGTCCTTGCTGTGTGATGATCTACCCCCTGTCACTTCTTTCGTTATTTCTAACTCTCCCTCTTGGTCAGTCTGCTCTAGCCACACGAGTTTCCTTGCTCTTGTGCAAACACAATAAGAACATCCATGTCTTAGGGCCACGGGACATTCTGTCCCCTTTGCCTAGAATGTTGTTCTTTTTGCCAAGATGGTCATTTGTTTGGTTCCCTTGCTCTCTGGAGGCTGCCTTCTCACTGAGAAGGGCCCCGAGGCCCTCCCTGCTCAGAGCACCTAAAATTTCAGCCTCCCAGGCTGGCTCTTCCTATTCTCCTTCCTTGCTTTATTTTCCTTAGAGTACTTTTCAGTATCAGCCATACCATGCATTCTACATATTTACCTTGTTTATTGTTTGTCTCCCCACTGAAACAAAAGCTCCATGAAGGCAAGGATTTCTGTCTGTTATGTTTACTGTGTCATCCTCAGAGCCTAGAGAACAGGACCTGGGACACAGCAAACTTTCAAGAAACTTATTGTTCAATGGATCATCATCATAGTATATACACTGTATATACCAACAGTATACATAATATCAGAGAAGGCAATGGTACCCCACTCCAGTACCCTTGCCTGGAGAATCTCATGGGTGGAGGAGCCTGGTAGGCTGCAGTCCATGGGGTTGCTAAGAGTCNGAGTACTTTTCAGTATCAGCCATACCATGCATTCTACATATTTACCTTGTTTATTGTTTGTCTCCCCACTGAAACAAAAGCTCCATGAAGGCAAGGATTTCTGTCTGTTATGTTTACTGTGTCATCCTCAGAGCCTAGAGAACAGGACCTGGGACACAGCAAACTTTCAAGAAACTTATTGTTCAATGGATCATCATCATAGTATATACACTGTATATACCAACAGTATACATAATATCAGAGAAGGCAATGGTACCCCACTCCAGTACCCTTGCCTGGAGAATCTCATGGGTGGAGGAGCCTGGTAGGCTGCAGTCCATGGGGTTGCTAAGAGTCGGACGCGACTGAGCAACTTCACTTTCCCTTTTCACTTTCATGCATTGGAGAAGGAAATGGCAACCCACTCCAGTGTTCTTGCCTGGAGAATCCCAGGGATGGGGGAGCCTGGTTGGTTGCCATTTCTGGGGTCCCACAGAGTCGGACACGACTGAAGCGACTTAGCAGCAGCAGCAGCATACACAATATATACACGCATGGATTTTCAAATATAGAAGCAGCACTTAGGAAGATAACAGAAGACCATCATGATTACAGAAGAGAATGCAAGTGCTATCAACCTTAAGGATGTGAGAGTGTAATGCAGCAGTTTGGAGATGAAAGGAGGAGAAGTACAAAGAAGGGAAGGGATGCCAGTATCTTCATCCTGCAAAATATCAGAGACAAGAGGTACTCATTCTGGTGGTTGGAAAAAGAAGTAAAGTTATGAGCACCAAACTGAGAGTCAGAAGCAGAACTAAAATAACTAAGAACAATGAAATCTCTACAGGAACATGGGACATGTGAGTGAAGAGTCATCGTTGTGAGTCAGTAGAAAATATTGGCAATATTTGTCTTGGCCTGATTTCCCTAGAACACAGAGCCTAAGGCAAAGCTTAAGGGCTAATGTTTTATTAGGAGGTACAACCCCTGCCCTGAGAGAATTAGAAGGAAGACAGACAGGGAAGGATTGGCAGCAAGTACAATGAGTTACTGCACTGATGAATGATGAGCTACTGCACTGGCCACTGCTTCATAAAGTGCCGTGAATGACCATAGCTGGTTCCTCAGCTGGTGGCCACTCAGTCATAAAGAAGCTCTTTGGGCAGGCTGGTTGGTAATGTTGTGCCTGGAACAATCCATCAAAGGGAGAAGGGTAGAGAAATCGTACCTACAATCTGCCTTTGCTTTCTCTCTCCTGCTGGTTGGAATCTGCTGCCTGGAGAGCTGACTCTCCCACGCATGCAGGCTGTGTCACTGGCCCCTGTAGGAGCCACTAGGGAAGCAGATCTGTGCATGTGGCTTGAGGGCCTCCTCGGGTGGAAACAGCTCAGACCCAGTTGGTGACCCCTGGGACCGCCTGGGTGGGGTGAGCTGAGAGACTGGGAGGAAGGTAAGGCTGAAGAAATCTGAGTAAATCCATAAGATATATCTGATATAATGCCCCAACCTGATAAATCAAGAGACACAGATACAAGTGTGTGGTTTTTTTTTTTTTTTTTTGGAGATAAGAAGGAAACTATCAGAAGAATAAAATCAGCGAAGAGTTAAAGTGGTTGCCTCTGGGACAGGGAAGAGGTTGGACAGTAGAATGTTGGTTATTATCATTATTAGTTTTTCTAGACAATTGTTTCATGCATGAATTACAGTGACAAAAACTATTTTTTAAAATCTCACAAACTCGGTTTTATTACTCCCTTTTCCCAAATTCTTCAGAGATATTCCATTGCTTCTAGGTCAGTTAAACGTGTTGAACTTATTTCCTGAGGTTGAAACTTATTTCCCGAGGCAATATTGGTTCTCAGACACTGCAGGTTAATATTCTTGCTATCTGTATCATCTAAATTTCTTCTACTATGAATGTACTATTCAAAGGCCAGGATTTTGTACTAATCCTGCCATAGACACAGCATTTAAAGGAAAAAAAGTGCAACTGCCAATGTTGAGTTTCAGAGATTTCAGTTCTGAACTAAAGCCCCTGACTCAGGGGCCTGCAGGCCTCTCCAGCTCACTGTAAACTATGACCTCCTGCTTTCCACTCAAGCCATATTGGCCACCTTTCTGTTTCGTGGACCCCCCACTCTTCTTCCTCAGAGCTTTTGCATCAGAATGCGCCCTTCACTGACCATGACCCCCTCCCCACCCCATCCCTCGACACATCTACTTCAGTCTTTACACTGAGCTTCAGGTATCCACATACCACCTACGTGATATTTGCCTTTTTTAGGTAATGCCAATTGTAGCACGCCAGGTTCCTCTGTCCATGGGATTTCCCAGGCAAGAACACTTGCCTGGAGTGGATTGCCATTTCCTTCTCCAGGAGTTCTTCCAGACCCAGGGATTGAACCCGTGTCTCCTGTGTCTCCTGCATTGCAGGCAGATCTTTTACCACTAGTGCTACCTGGGAAGCTGGCATTTTAATCACCACCTTCCTTTAAACCGATACTTTGTTAAACATAAAGACATTTATTTTACAAGGAAACTTCATCTGCCAACAAAATGGGAAACCAATATCATCTGTCATAAATTGCAAAACTGTAAAATAAATATATAATGAGGATAATAATAATGTATTTCTCTATCACTAATGGTCCAGATAACATGCTCTGCAACACCCTAGTTACTTGACTTTTTCTTCCTGATCTTTGAGTTATTAGCTTAAATATTCCTTCCCCTCCTCCTC
>SJYV01028823.1:210535-231319 GCA_006410875.1 Neotragus pygmaeus | reverse complement strand
CCCAGGGAAATCTAACTAGCTCCTGTGCTGTGCATCTCCCAGGCCATTGCTCCATAACATTTAAGAGCCTACAATACCTGTGGTTATCTACCTGTGGGATTGTTTTTAAATGGCTGCCTCTCCCACTGGACTTAAGCTTCATGAGTATAAGAGGTGTGTCAATTTTGCTCACCTCACATCTCCTTATGTCTCCAGTGTGGAACCCATTGTTAACGCTTTAAAAAGATGTATGGGATGAATAAACCAGTACCTGTATGAGATTATCACTTGACATCAACCAACTTCCTGTGTTTTGTTTCGCCAATCCATATTCTAATTGTGTGTCTCCAAATTCTTTTTGAAAGGAGGAAGAGGGTGGCCTGGGGTGGCAAGTCAGAGTTACCAAAAATGCCTACAAAAGTATCTCCTACCCTGTGTGTCCCTGTGCAGACGGATTTTGTCACCCTCCCATTAAGAGATGAGTTTAATTCCCTCCCCTTGAATCTAGGTTAGACTTAGTGAACCAGCACTAAACCAGCACACGTGATTTCCCAAGCAGGTCAGAAAAGACTTGCAGCTTCCACCTCCTTCTCACTCACTGCCTGGCTGTGCCTCTCAGGACAAGCTGTCACAGAGCCCAGCCAATGGCCGTGAAGAGCTGTGAAGAGCCCAGCCAATGGCTGTGAAGAGCCCAGCCAATGGTCGTGAAGAGCCCAAGCCTCAGCTGAGCTGATCTTCAAGTACCAGGGCTCGGTCATCAGGATGGTGAGTGAGGCAGCCTCTAGGTGGGTCCCACCCCCAACCATCGAAGTTTCCCAGGTGAGGCCCCAAATGTTGTGCATCAGAGCCAAGCCATCCTTATTTACCCTGTCTGAATTCCTGACTCACTGAATCTGTGAGCATAGTAAGATAACTGTTGTTTTATGCCATTAAGTTTTGGGGTGGTTTTTACACAGCAGTAGATAATGAGAATACAGTTTGGTACCTGAAAGTGAGATTCTCCCATAACAAACCCCAAAACCACAACCCACTGGCTTTTGACTGGGAAGCTGGAAGAAGCTTTGGAAACGAAATGACGTAAAGAATGAGAACAAGCAAAGCAACTAATACAAAACTTGAAGGGAGTCAGCCACCACCATTTGCATTTTGGCAAACAGTCAAAGGCAGGCAGAGGAGTGGGGCAGTTTTGTAGTGGACAAAAGGGGAAAACTTCAGATATGCCCTGGTTGGAGGCTGTTGGCATGGAGATAAGGTACACAGACTAACTAGAAGTGGGAAATCCTATGTGATTGGTTAGGATGAATATTTGGCTTTCACTGGTTGGTCCTAAATTCAAAGCAGGGATAAAAATTTGGGAAGCTGAAGTTATTAATCAAGTCCTGGTCATTTTGGGCCAAATATTGCAAGAGATAACTATCTGCTTTTCTATAGTCTGTCTTATAGCAGGCTGGATTCCTGGACTGGTTGCTGTTGCTGCTGCTGCTAAGTCGCTTCAGTCGTGTCTGACTCTGTGCGACTCCATAGACGGCAGGCCACCAGGCTCCTCATCCTTGGGATTCTCCAGGCAAGAACGCTGGAGTGGGTTGCCATTTCCTTCTCCAATGCGTGAAAGTGAAGTTGCTCAGTCATGTCTGACTCTTCGTGACCCCATGGACTGCAGCCTACCAGGCTCCTCCGTCCATGGGAGTTTCCAGGCAAGAGTACTGGAGTGGGTTGCCATTGTTTCTCTGGGCTGGTTACTATAGATAATAGGTTAGTTTCCTAGGCTGTCTGCTACAGATTGTGGGTAAGAATTATTATGTATTATTTGGCCCTTATCTGTTTGTATATTCAGTCTCTCAAGGTCTTGAGAGGTTTGTTAGTGAAATCTGGATGAACCTTGAGAAGACTGTCAGTGAAAGCTAGAGAGATGAGGAGGAAATTGTTATTGGAAGATGGAAAAAAGATGACCCGGCTAAGTTGTAGCAAAAGGTTAGCAACATCATTGCCTGTGATTAACATGAAAAATAGAAGATATAGCAAATGAACACTAGTGGATCTGGCCAAGGTGATTTCCTGAAAGAATGCTGAAAGTGTCAACTGGTTTCTTTTCTTACTGATGACAAAATATAGCTATGTTTAATTTTGCAGCAACATTTAGAGGAAGTATAAAGAGCTCCAGTCTTTTCAAGCAGCAAAGCATCCTCAGAGTGTAAAAGTCAGTGTAAAAGTCAAATCAAGGGTGCAATCAGGAAAACAGTGTCTCAGAGTATAGAGGAAGCCAACAATGTGACTTTAAATATTTTTTTTAAGGCCTCAGGAAGATGTAAGATGGTGCCTCATGAACCATTTCAGACCAATAGATAATAGGCCTTTAAAGGACCTTAAGACTCAAAGACTCGTCTCTTTGGTCCGCAAGTCTTCAGACTGCAAGGAACTGCAGTGACGAGTCTGTGCCCACGAAAGACACTGGGACACCTGAGAAATCTCTGTGTGGATCTCAGAACTGAAATCCTAAATCACAATGGACAGTGGTATTTTTCCCTTAAAGACTGTATCTGAGGCAGTTTAATATTAAAATCATTAGTATTCAAAAAGAACATTTTTGATCACAAATTTAGACTGTATAGAGAGTGGCATTAAATTGTAGGGTTTAACGCAGCATATGTATGTTCTCAGTAGTGGTACTTTAGATGGATACAAAGTGAAGTGAGTGAAGTCACTCAGTCGTGTCTGACTCTTTGCGACCCCATAGACTGTAGCCTAACCAGGCTCCTCAGTCCATGGGATTTTCCAGGCAAGAATACTGGAGTGGGGTGCCATTTCCTTCTCCAGGAGATCTTCCCGACCCAGGGATTGAACCCAGGTCTCCCGCATTGTAGGAAGACGCTTTACCGTCTGAGCCACCAGGGAAAATCAAAGTGAGGAAAATATAAATGAGGACACAATTTACAGAGGAAAACAAACAGACCTTATGAATAAACAGTACAGAAACTCTGGTTTCTAAACCCTGAGCTGGGAAGGTACCTGGGATTGTTTAAACTCAAGTATAGAAGCTGGCCATTAGCCCTGCTCCAGTGAGGAGCTGGAAGTAAAATGAAATCGTTAAGTTTAAATGTAGTAAAACTGTTGGTTTTCAGTCTATGCATTTCTGTTTTTGTCTGTTTTCTAGAAAGCTTTCCCATTTCTAAGAGAAAGAGGTGGTGGTGGTTTAGTCGCTAAATCGTGTCCGACTTTTACGACCCCCTGGACTGTAGCCTACCATGCTCCTCTGTCCACGGGATTCTCCAGGCAAGAATACTGGAGTGAGTTGCCATTCCCTTCTCCAGGGGATCTTCCCAACCCAGGAATCGAACCCACGTCTCCTGCATTGCAGGCAAATTCTTTCCCGACTGAACTTAACCTACAGATGGAAGGATTGGAGCAAAGAGGCGAACTTACATGATTAAGTCAAGGACTGGCCTATTTCAATCACAGTCCTGTTTGTGGATTCTGAATCTTTTCAGAATGTAACTAAGTTCTGTATCCACTGTCCAGGGGGAAATAAAGGTACAGAAAGAACTTGGCATACAGTGCCCATTCATGGACCCCCATGTCCATGAATCTCTCGGCCAAATATATTAGGATAAATACAAACAACAGAATTCCATAAAGCAGTTAAAATAATGAACTTCATGTTCTGTACTTTGAAATGGAAAAAGAAATATCTAAAGGGTTAAAGAAGTAGACCATAGTTGCATTTAAGTAATATCCTGTTTATAGAAAAGCAAACATTTATATTATATATAAAACAGTAACAGATTTTTAATTCTAAGTTAGTTAACTTATATTATCAAATTTAATCCCCCTGCCTCAACAACACTATAGAGCTTAGCAGGTGGCACTAGTGATAAAGAATCTACCTGCCAATGCAAGAAACAGGTTCAATCCCAGGGTTGGTGAGATCCCCTGGAGAAGGAAATGGCAACCCATTCCAGTATTCTTGCCTGGAAAATTACAAGGACAAAGGAGCCTGGTGGGCTACAGCACAGGGGGTTGCAAAGAGTCAGACACGACTGAGCATACAAGGATGCCCAACAACCCTATAAATTACTATCATTATACCTATTTTGCAAATGAGGAAACCAAGTCTTGGGGAATTAAGTAGATTGCCTGAAATTATATAGCTAGGTATGGGTACAGGCAATTTCCAAACCCAGAAGGAGACACACACACATTCAAGCTGGAAGCCACATGAGATTAGGAACCTCTGGCAAATTTAGCATCAAGGTCAGGGCCGGGAACAGTGCAAGAGATCAATAAAGATGTGCTGATTGAATGAAAGAACCAAAATGTTAACAGTGGTTATCTATGAAGGGAAAGGATAAAGTGGCTCTTTATTTTCTGCTCTGTTTTTATTTGGATTTTTATGAGTATGTTGGTGAAACATTGTTAATGTTTAATAAATAGCTATGTGCATCTCTATATTTTCCATCCCTCATCTATACAGTTGTGTTCACGGGACTAACTCTCACCAAAGGGAAGCAGGTAGAAATAATGTGTCTCCTTTAGTCTGAGGCAGATATGAGACAAGGATGACTGGGGACCATTCTTCAGGTTGGAGACTGAGCTATCCAGCACTGAGGCTGCAGCTTTGTCTCCCTGGGTGATCTTGTAGGGTAAATGAAGATGGATTTCAAGTTGTTGTTTATGACTCCCTGAATTATCTTGTTGATTTGTTTATTGTATCTTTACTGCCCTACTAGAATATCGGTCTCCTAAGAGGAAAAAGCTTATCCATCCTGTTCACTGCTCTGTCCCTAGGCTCATGTGACTGCCCATGAGAAAAGCCCTATAAACAGTGGAATAAATGAATCATTGAATGACGAAAGTCCTCTGGGTACCCAAGCATGGGCAAAGCTGGAAAGCAGTGATGGAGTTTTCCATAGCAACAGCCTAAGAGAATACCATTTTGGGGGGTGAGAACTCATTTTGAGGACTCCAGCAGACATAGGCTAGGAGGAGCTGGTAAGGTGACACCATGTGACCTCTTTTACAGCGATGTAATTCACAACTGCCACAGGAAGACTCAGCAGGAGCACTGCTAATGCCTGCCTCTGGAAGCACCGTGTGATCTGTCAGGATACTGGTTATGGTTTAGTTACTGTAACAGACAGCAAATAACAGTGGCTTAAACAAGATGCTTTATTTCTCTCTCAGAAGTCTAGCAGGTAGGCAGCCCAGGAAAGTTGGGCTGTTCTGCTTCAAGTAATGGTCTTGGGACTCCTATTCCTTCTGTTTTTTATTTTTCTAAGGTCTTTTAGGATGTTGCCCTTATCTACATGACTGATTTGGAAGCCCACCACCATTATATGCATTCCAGCCTCAGAAAAGGGGTAAAGAGGAAGGGGAGGGCATGCAGCTTTCTTTTGAGGATGTTACTGAGAGTGGCATGTATCACTCAGGCTCACATTCCATTGGAGGGAACTTAGTCATGTGGCTGTACCTGACCACAAGGGAGGCTGTGATATATCATCTTTAGATAGAGAGTCATATGCCTTCCTAAAACCTGGGCTAAAACCTGGGCTACTGCTATAAGGAAGAAAGGAACGATGCATGCTGGGGGATAATTAGCAATCTTTCACCAGTGAGGAGGCGTCATAGCTGATGCTGAGAAACTCTTTGTCCAAACCTTAATGGACTGTAATATACATGTGACTCCATTATTTTTTTATTTTTGACAAGCTGTGTCACAAGATATGATAGTCATTCTCTAAAATGGCCTCTAGTGATTCCCACCTCCTGGTATGCAAATCCTTATATAACCCTTTTCTCTTGAGTAGCCTTCAAGTGAATAGAATGTTGATAGAATCTTCCTCTTGTGAAGTTGTGAAGTTGCTCAGTCATGTCCGACTCTTTGTGATCCCATGGACTGTAGCCTACAGGGCTCCTCCCTCCATGGAATTCTCCAGGCAAGAGTACTGGAATGGATTGCCATTTCCTTCTTCAGGGGATCTTCCCGACTCAGGGATTGAACCCGGGTCTCCTGCATTCCAGGCAGATGCTTTAACCTCTTAATTGCCTTCCCAGCTTGCATGTTTTGATGAAGGAAGTAGCCATGTTGGAGGGACTCATGTATCAAGAAACCATCGGTTGTCTCCAGAATATAGCCAACAAAGAACCGAGGCCCTCAGTCCAACACCCCACAGAAAACTGAGTCCTGCCAATAGTCACTTAAGGCCCTGGTCCTGGCCAACACCTTGATTGCAGTCTTATGAGAGATCCTAAGCAGAAGTTACAACTAAGCTCTGCCTAGACTCCTGGTGCTCAGAATCTGTGAGATACTGTGTGTTGTTTCAAGCCTTTCAGACTGTGGTATTTGTTATGCAACAAAAGGTAACGAATACAGAGGAATCTTTGCCAAGACTGTTGCCAAATGCTCTGGATCTAGCCTCTTAGGACTGCCATGCCTGTTCCTTCTGAGGTATGGTCCGTCTGTATTCCTGTGGTGTTGGAGAAGACTCTTGAGAGTCCCTTGGGCAGTAAGGAGATCAAACCAGTCAATCCTAAAGGAAATCAACCCTGAATATTCATTGGAAGGACTGATGCTGAAGCTGAGGCTCCAATACTTTGGCTGCCTGATGTGAAGACATGACTCATTGGGAAAGACCCTGATGCTGAGAAAGACTGAAGGCAGGAGGAGAAGGGGGCGACAGAGGATGAGATGGTTGGATGGCATCACTGACTCAATGGACGTGAGTTTGCGCAAATTCTGGGAGCTGGTGAAGGCCAGGGAATCCTGGTGTGCTGCAGTCCGCGGGGTCACAAAGAGTTGGACATGATGGAGCAGCTGAACAAGACAAGATACCTGTTCCTCCTGAGATATGGTCCTTCCATATCATCAGTCCCTCAGTCCTCCACATGACACACATCACTATCCGCTCTTTTCCATCAGACAGGCTCTCCTTTTCTCCTCAGCTCTGGCTTCCTCTACTACCTACCCTTCTAGTTTTTTCTTTTTATTTCCTTTGAATAGTCACTTAGCACAACCTTCTATATGAGCTTAGACTTTGATAACAATAGTCAGAAAGATGCAAGGGGATGACTGCTAAGGCACTGGGAAGTTGAGATTGTCTCAGAGAAGGCAGGAGACCCAGGATACTGGGAAGGGCAGAGGGAGCCAGTTAGCAGCCTCTGACAACTACCACCCTACCTCTGCCCAAACAGCTCAGGGTAGAGAGAGAGCCTGGTGTTGTCCCTGAGTCTTCTCCCACTCTTCATGATCCTTAACTCTGTCCTCCTTTTCTAGGCTGCTGGGTTTCTGTTGAGTGTACTTACTCATTAATGTATCATAGATTGCTCCATTTGATCAGACATGCCCTCAGCTGTCTCCTCTGATAAATGAGAAGGTCAAACTGGATGATTTTAAAGTTCTCCTCCAACTCCAACGTGTTAAATTCCCTCTAACTACTGGTTGGGGGGATTTATCTGGTCACAGAGTGCACCCTTGATCTTTCAAGGTTCTGGGAAACTCCTTGGGAACATGCCACAGTCAGCATCATCCTAGCTTTTTGTTGTCATTCACTAAGTCTTCTCCTAAAGTACCCCAAATCAGTGACGGACAGTTCAGGTTTGGAGGCAGAGAAAGAGGCTCATTCACTGGAAAAAACTTTGAAGCTATTCTCATTTATGTTACAAGCTTCCTTGGAACTTATAATTCATAACATCTTTCTATAATTCCAAAGGTCGGAAATAAAATGTTTTTCAAAGAAATGTTACAAAATCTTGCTTTGGTTTGAGAAACAGACCTGAGATGAGCCAAGAAAGATTTGGTGGAGAAGGAGAAGATGGGCTGAGAAGGACAGCAGAGAAGTCAGAGGAATTGAAGACTCTGGGTTTAGATAAATATCTACAACTTCCTACATTTTGGCCTCCACTGAGAAGCCCTAGGGCTCTGCATTTGCTTTAAAAAGGCTTTTTCTTTTTTAAGCAAAACAAAGGCTTGAAGCAACTGTGCTTGTGTTTTAGAAATGCCATCTTTGCATTTCTATAGCATGGAGTGTACCTGTATGGAGGAGCAGTCCATGGGGTCTTGAAGAGTCGGACAGGACTGAGCAACTTCACTTTCACTTTTCACTTTCATGCTTTGGAGCAGGAAATGGCAACCCACGCCAGTGTTCTTGCCTGGAGAATCCCAGGGAGGGGGAGCCTGGTGGGCTGCCGTCTATGGGGTCGCACAGAGTTGGACACGACTGAAGCGACTTAGCAGCAGCAGCAGTGGTATAATTTATACATGCCCTATGATAATTAGTTATTAATCATCCAAAGACACTAGAAATCCAAACTGCTTATTTAGCTGAGTATTCCTTTGAAGGAAACAGATGTTAAAAGTCATTGTTGTTAAAAGTCACTGTCCCATGTGTAGGGGAAAATTCCACTAACATATGGAATATGATTGGTGATTCAAAAACATAAATCTTCTGTGTGTATTCAATACTATGGTAAAAGGACAATTGTCTACATAATTGTTTACCATGAACGGAAGAATCACTCTACAATTAAGACTATTGCTGTCTTTTCATCAGGAGTTAGAAGATTGTTGATTAAGTCCCTCGATTAGGTGAAGGATTTCAGCCAAGTGGCCTGTCCAATCTCTATTTCCCCAGAATAGCTTGTGAGTGGTGGGCTTGAATTTGCTTATTTCCATAGGTTATGCATTATTAAAGGTACAGTCTTCTAAACTAGTGGTTCTCAAAGTTTAGCGTGCATTGGAATCACCTGTAGGACTTACTAAAATACATTTTCTGGGTCCTTTCCCCAGAGTTTCTGATTTAGTTAACTTGGACCTGGACCAAAAAATCTGCATTTCTAACAAGTTCCCAAGTGATGCTAATGCTGCTGGTCTGGGGACCCACCGTCTTGAACTCTCAGCTCTATGTGAAAACCAAAATGATTTCTGAATGCTGCAGGTGGAGTTTGTGGACTGTTTGTGAAAGCAGAAATATTTAAGACAAAATAATTTAATATTGTTTTACCTGCAGTAATTTAATTTTCCTTTCCTTTGTGTTGTAATAGGAGGTTCATTAATTGCTTTTTACTTAGGCCTTGTATTACATTCATTTGTGTACATGTCTTATCTCCTTTATGATTGTGAGCTCTTTGAAGGATTGTGTTCATCTTTGAATCCTCAATGAACCTTAGTCATCAAATAAAAGGTGAATTGAATTTAGTTATATATACATGTTTTGAATTTGTTTTGCCTGAGTTTTCTGCATCTAGTATTATAAATAACAAATAATGATTTATTATGCAGCTTATATTCTTAATTATATATATATCAACATAAATGACTTCAAGGCAATGATGTCTTTAAATTTAGCTAGGTCAAAGCTTGTAAATCTAAATAGTTATATTGACATAATTATTGAAAAGTTGCTTTTACTTTTCAGTTGTCACTGTACTATGAAATTTCTATATATATAAACAGGACTTGGCGATGGGCATCATGATACAGCATTTATGAAGACTGACACCCCCAGAAATGTTATCTTCAAAAACCAGCCTTAAGGACATGTGAATACATTCTGATAATATTCTGCAGAGAGGCTAACTGATTTACCCCAAATTACTTTGCTCCTCTTCAATGCCTTTAACTATATATTTTCAAAACATGGATTTCTGACAGCAGTTACCAGAATGCCAGGGATACCCACACTACTATTGTATCTTTAGTAGCCTTAATAAAATGTATTCGGATTTTTTGGTTTACAGATTTTAGATTTGAAGCATTTCAGCTTGAGAAGAGCCTGTAAAGATCCTCCAAGTTCAACTTGTTGATCCTCATCTCCCTGACTGCCTACTCACTCACACTCAGCTTAGGTTTAAAAAGAAGAAACCATTAAAGAGAAGAACCAGCCTGGGGTAAGGAAGGCACTTTCCAGGCGTCCATTCTAACTGAGAAATTGATCAAGCCTTTTCCTTCAGCTTCTACTCAGTGACCCTATTTCCACCCCTTTAGGAATGTCCTATCTAAACAGGATCTTCCAAATGTCTGTTATACCCCATGGTCCCGTTATTCCCTCTGATCTGCTTCCCTTCCCCAACTCCAAGATCTCCCTGCTACAGAAGCAAGGGGGCAGCTGCAGCCCCGCACCCAGCTTCCAGCTCCTAGCTGCTCAGGACGGGCGGGCCTGCTGCTCACAAGCCTGAATAACGACTCACGAAGGGAGTCCTTTCTCCTTAGAAAACTCAGCAACCTTCTACTCCAAACCCAGACTCAGTATAAAATATGTCACCACAATGACTTTTCTTGGCAGTTTTCTGTGGTACTATGGAGAGATGACATGAACTTCATCAAGGATGAGAGAAAATGAAGTCTGCATTAAATATAAGAACAATAACAAGGAATAAAAACAGCTACATGCTTATAGGTCCTTAGCTCAATAAATAAAGAGCTGTGTTTATAAATTTAGGTAATTGTCTTTTTAATGCTTTTTACTAATTAAAATTTATCCAACTGGGTATTAACTCAAACCATAATCCTCTACCATATTTTACAATTTTACTCTTAATTGTGATGGAAATACTTTTCCACCACAATTGGAAGTAAAATGATGTTCACAAATCCACAGTAAACAGCAGTCATATACTGCAAAAATAAAACATGATTTGAATCTATGAATAGAACTCTAAATTTCACTCACTCACATGTAAAATTTAGACCAAGGAATATAAATGTCTATTAAAAAGACAATAGGTTTTAAATAACTAGAGTTTAGAATCCTGTCACGTCCTGCATAATAGAGAACAAAATAAAATAATAGGCATAAATACACCAAGAAAAGGAAGAAAGACATATGACACAAAATGAGTTTCCATGCTAGAGATGGACACAGATATATCAAAGATATGTGGCAACCACAAACAAAGAGACATACAGAATATAAGAATAAAACTTGCAAAGGCAGAAATGAGAGAAATAAGCTTTCATGGTACCTTACACAGAGTTTTAGGAAATTGCTACTGAATGCTTTTCAAATTAAGACACGTTTTCCCAACTGTAAGCATAAATGAGGATTTACCTTTGATACTTGCCTTGTGAATTGGCTGAAATTAAGCTGAGGGCTAGATGTTTTTCACCCATGTTTCAGATTATGCTAAACACAAAATCATTAGAAAGCAACCATGCAATTGAACAGTTTAACCTTTTTTAACTTTGTATTAAAAATTTTTAATACACTTATTTTTTAACCTTGTATTAAAAAATCAGGTGACATCTAGATATAGCCTTAGACCTCAGAAAATTTTAGTATATTTTTGATGTTATTGTTTTGGCAAATAATGAAAAAAATAGTTTTGCTATAAAACAAACTTTCATGTTATAGTGGGCAGACCAAATATTCATCACACTGAAATAACTTTTTGAGAACTGAAACCCTGCAGATTTTTCATATACAGACATTCCCAACTTACAATAGCTCGACACTAATATTTTGATTTTCTGATGGTGTGAAAATGATACACATTCGGCAGATACCAAACTTCAGATTTTTATCTTTTCCTGGACTAGCAACATGCTGTACGATATTCCTGTGATGCTGGGCCAGGCAGTGAACCACAGTTACCAGAGAGCCAGACAATCACCAGAGTAAACAAACAAAATGCAATCATCTTGTACCTACACAACCATTCTGCTGTTCACTTCAGTACAGGATTGAATAAACTGCATGAGACAATCAACACCTTATTATAAAATAGCCTTTGTGCCAGATGATTTTGCCCCATTGTAAGTACTCTGAGCATGTTTAAGGTAGCCTAAGCTAAGCTAGGTTAGGTGTATTAAACACAATTTCAATTTATGATATTTTCAACTCATGATGAGTTTATAGGGAGGTAACCTCATTATAAGTCAAGAAAGATCTGTATCCAACTAGGAACTTGTTTTATTTCCCCTGAATTGAATTTTGGTATTAGGTAGACAATCAAAATATATTAGTTAATAATAGTTTATTATGTGTTGTGCAGAAACGACTGCAGTTCACATGCATGGGTTGAATTATGAATTAAGTGTCAAATACCCTGTTGGGGATTATGCTTCAGCATAATTACTAAAGACATGGAAGGAGAAGTATATAAAGTCTAGAAACGGAAGTCATCAAAATGTCAGCATGAAAATGAATACTATATCAATCATCACATGCAAATCTTCAATTGATAAAAAACTGTTAACAGTGAAACTGTGAAACTATTTTTAAAGTTTAAGATTGTCCATAACTGTTTGATTACCTCTTTGCTGAACAATATCACTTATTCATTATAGAAAGGACCATTATATAAGTTATTTTACAGTGTCCATAAATTAATTTGAACAATGCAGACTCTTTAAAAACAATCGAGGAGCAATTAACACAAGGATCTTTATGCAAAAATGTGCTGAGTCTGAATACTAGAGAGAAAGTTGCTGTTTACACATATATTGAATGCTACATGAATCAGGTTACCATTAGAGTGGCCCAATAATGAAACCTGTCATTTTGGTGTATTAATCTAAATCTATGTCTCATTAGCAACATTCACCTTTCTATCAGCTGTTTTCCTTATCCGTTCCTAGTTGATTACACTATTTTGGCACATGTTTTCATTTCAGAGCTGCCCTTGGTCTCATCATACTCTTTTAAGTTCCCCATTACACATTAGTATGACTTGCTTTGAGTGGCCCTCAGTTTGGTACATTAGCAAAGCATAATTACATTTACCATAAAACAAAGCTTAAAGTTTGAATCTGATTCCTCAATCAACGATTTTCTAGTGAGATAGTTTATACAACTAGTCATTATTTAACATGGTGAGCTAACACAAATAAAAGTAGTTCGCAATTTTTGAGCTCTGAACAACTTAGTAGGTGTTAATGTAGGCAAGCGACCGCTTTAGTGACATTTTGTGAAACTCTCACAGTAGACCCAAAACAAATGGGAAAGATGCTGCTTTAAACTGAATACCTACAGTCTAGAAATATTAGAATAGAAAGTGCGGTGAAAAACTGCCTTTTCTACAAATACTGTTTGACATAGGTTTCTGCCAGAAGCAATCTCATCAATATTAATTTTTCAAATAGGTATGTGTTATTAGGTTGACTTAAAGGAAAATAAAGCAACATATACAACACAGTGAAAAGACTAATACAATGGTGAATAATGCAGTTGTATTTTAACATAATTTACTTTCATTACCAAAACTATTCCAAGTTAGTGGTTAGCTAAAGGTAAATTTGCACAATTATTCCTTGAGAAAAGCAGAAAACTACAGAGTTGTTAACAAGTTCAGAAACATGTAACACCAAATTACCTAAATTAGTGATAACTCAGTTTCTCCATGTTCTCACGTTTTCAGTCAAATGGTTCATTTATCAACTGTGTTAAACTTAATCACGTCACACTTATTTTAGAATTTTCTGAAATATCTTTATATTATATACATAATAGAATGTCTTTATATTTGCATGCTACTAAAACAGTTGCTTAAAAAATGTCTATTGACACTTGAAGCCATCATTAACATAGTTTCAATTGGTTTTCAAAACTCAGTTGAATTGGATTCTGGGGTCTTTAAGTAAAGCCTTGAATCNGAATGTCTTTATATTTGCATGCTACTAAAACAGTTGCTTAAAAAATGTCTATTGACACTTGAAGCCATCATTAACATAGTTTCAATTGGTTTTCAAAACTCAGTTGAATTGGATTCTGGGGTCTTTAAGTAAAGCCTTGAATCCAGTTGGTGGATTCACCTGGATTCAAACTCTTTTTGGACGATGGCTAAAAAATAAATTTTAGTTTACATTAATAGTAATTTGCTTCTGAACTTTTAAATTTGAATTTCATTAAAATTTCTGCTAAGTGTGCTTAATTTACATAATTTATGCATAGTTTCTTGCATACTGATGTATTTTAAAATAATTTTTGGAAGTCCTAAGTGGTTAATACCATAGTAGGTTGTAGTTCAGTGAAACAAAGCATGTAGCAGCAGTTCACATTTTAACAGCTTACATAAGCTAATACATTTCTTCACTGTCTAATTTGTATTTCTGAGCATTTATCAGCTTATTTTTCAGTATAAACATGAAATGCTTTCCTACACTTGGATAATATCACATTATTGTGACTTCCTGGCTTCTACTTGAATAATGGCATAGAATTTTTTTCTAAAGTAATTGAAACAGATTTGCACTGATAGGAAGGAACAGTCTTTCAGCTGTACCAAGTTGATCTAGAGCCTGTACTTTTACCAACCTTTTAAAATTTGCAGGTTCAATTAAGTAAAAACATAAGAAAGTGACCTGTCATCAGATGACTTAATTCTACTTTTAAAAATTATAAATATTGTATTTTTATATAAATTCCATATATTTTACCTTTCTCTTCACCATCACAAAGTTATAAGAAAACTGTCTTCAATACCTTATCTGTTTAGATACTAAATTTCATACATTTTACTTTTTTTTCCTTAATGACAAAGTTAAAGTTATAAGGAAACTTTATCTTCAACACTTCATCTGTTTGAATGCTAAACAATCATAGCTGTCAATAAGCTAGTAGATTCACTACAGTATTGTCAGTTGTATTTCTTTACCAAGGGCATTCTTTTTCACATAAGAGAATCATTTCAAGCCTAAAGGAAGCCCTTGGTGTTTTCACTAACAAGGATTCCTCTTTTCCTAGCTTCTGCCAAAAAACCTTTTTGGCTCTGAAGTCAATCTGAGGGCATGGTTCAGGTGTGAGAGTTTCTGTAATTCTTCCTAGAAATGATTCTCAAGAATCTTGATGTAGATTAAGATCACACATTAGATGTATATTAGTGTTACCCTGCAGCATCGTTATTACTATCACTTGGAAACTGTCATAGCCTTGAGAATTTAGGCAGCTCAAACTGCCCTTCCCAGGTAAAGAATTCCAGTCTGTCTGTGAATAATTCCCAAATCTCTAATGAGAGTAACTGGTTCTAAGACCTATTCCCATAATGATTTTAGTAGTTATTACCGTGTCCCAAATTACAAAGTAAAAAATGCTGTTTCTTAGGAGTGTAAAAGTAATTTTCATCTCAATTATGTTGCTGGTTGAGTTTTACTTAATACATTAGGTCTTGGAGCATAACCCTCCTACTTTTCAAGAACTTACCCCTAAGTTTGACTTCAAACAAAAGGCAAGGTAACACAGTGTGTTAACTGTGAAATCCTATCAATTTATGTACACCTCTACTACCATGAAAAAAACTATTTAGTTCCATGGAAATTTGGCATTAATGATGCCAGTCAATTTAACACTGACAAAATTGAGAACAATTTTTGTTCTTTGCTAGTTCTAAGTCAGAAATTGAGGTTTCAGTTTCACGTTAAAAACTCAAAACAGTTGTAAACTTCACATTTAAAATTTCACATTTTAGAGACAGGTGAAAAACCTAGAGATGAGTATTCCCGGCTCCTCCCTGAGAAAAATCTTAGTCTACTGCAGTGATTGAAAAAATAAAGTCCGAAGACACAAAAGGGAGCTAAACTTCCAGGCCTGGGGGAAATCCCAAAGTGGCTATTGTGAAACAATACTGGTATGATTTCCACAGCAAAAGAATTAAGAGAACAAGCAAGATAAGGTTGTGTATCATGATGGGGCTGAAACAGAGAGAGACGGTTCTTTCCGGGGCAAAGACCCACCTGAAAAGGGGCCCTCAGTTACTCTGTAACAGTCCAGAATCTCATCTTGAACAGATCCTTGAGTTACTAGCACTTCTGCAGACCGCAGCATGGCCGGCTGCCAGGAAGAAGCCCAGTTTACCTGTGAACTCTGAGTATCAACAACCAGAAAGACACAGGCAATTCACCAGATAAAAAGATCGCGTACTATATGTACAGCGGGTATCAACTTTTAAAAGAAGCCGGACAGTCTCCGGTCAATCCTAAAGCCGCGCGAGAAACTCAAGGTGTGATGGGAAAATCTTACCCTAACCTCTTAACCACAAAACTGACCTTGCCCTCCTACTTTCCACATCTTTGCGCCCAACTTACGTGCCCAGAACCTTCCAAACCAAAGAAGCCTCGGAGATAGGCAGCCCACAGGAGCTTTCAAATTCCTGGCGAAACCTGACCGCTTTGTAAAGCCTCCCGGAAGAAGAAAAGATCAAGTGAGACCGGCTCAGCGGGGTCTTGCCGAGGTGACCCCGGAGTTAACGTATTTATTTTCACGCTGCAACTGCTGATTGCTTTACAGAGACAATTCATGCTGTAGCTCTGCATGGAGCTGAGGACAAAAGTAACATTTTAATTAATGTTATTATAATTATTAAGAAAGCTATTAAATAACCTGTACAGAGCCCGGCCCAGTCCTAGCAAAAAACTCGAGCACTATTTCAAATCTTTCAAGGTCCTTCCGTTTTGATTTCAGTAGCGTCTGCTGTACACAAAGGTCAGCCCAGGGTGGGTTCCCCTAAATGCAGGTCTCCTAGACTGGGGGGGAAATGGTTCAGAGCCTCTTTTTCCTGGCGCCAAGCTGTCAACTCTGCCCACCCCTGCTCCTCCCGGATACAGGGTCCCGTCCACAGGCCGGCCAGGGAGTTGGAGGCCTGGTCGCTCTGGGAGGCAGGCAGGCAGGCAGAGGCAAGTGCCTCTGTTAGCTCTCCCTTTGGCCGGCTGCCCACAGGCCTCCCCCTACCCCCAACCTCCCCGAAGAGGTGCTGGGCAGGGAGCCCGAGGCAGGAGAGGTCTCAAGTAGCCCCTAGATGGGCTTACAGGTCCCGCGGGTCCTCCCGCTTAACTCCAGCCTCAGCAACTTTGAGCTTCTTATTCTGGTGCGTCTTGACGTGCTTGGCGAGGTGGTCGCTGCGCATGAAGCGCTTGCCGCACTCGGGGCAGGCGAAGCGCTTCTCGCCCGTGTGAGTCCGCAGGTGCCGCTGCAGCTCGTCCGAGCGCGTGAAGCTTTTACCGCAGAAGAGCCAGTTGCACACGAAGGGCCGCTCGCCCGTGTGCCAGCGCAGGTGCGCCTTCAGGTGCGACGTCTTGCCGTACACCTTGCCGCAGCCTGGCACGTGGCACACGTGCTGCTTCTTCTTGCCCGGCTCTGCGTCCGGGGCGCCGCCCGCCGCTTGGCAGTTGGGGCAGCGGCAGCGGCGGCACCTCCTGGCCGTGGCCGCCAGGGGGGCCTTGGTTTGCAGCAGCGCAGCGATTTGGCTCTGGTACTGCGCGAAGTCCGACGGGCCCAACACCAGGCCCCGCTGCAGCGCTGCGGCGGCAGCTGCAGCGGCGGCCGCCGAGGCGGGGAAGCGCGGCGCGTGGGGGCCCCCGGCGCAGGGGCCAGAAAGGCTGCCCCCTGGAACCCCCGAGGTTCCCGGACCGCTGCCGGCCTGCGGGATACTCCACCACGGGAGGTCGTCGGGGGCCGAGTTGGGGGACAGCTGGCGGCACNACCCAGATAATCATGATGATGTGATCACTAATCTAGAGCCAGACATCTTGGAATGTGAAGTCAAGTGGAAGTTCCTATAAGATTCATTGTAATGTGTACTTTTTTAATATGATGAAACATTTCACCTGAAATGTGAAATGATCGCAATAGACAGCTAGGCAAATAGATCATCTATACCTACCATTTATGTAAAGAAATAATGGGTCACATCATAAAATATTTAAAAGCTTTTAAATACTTTTGGGCTTCCCAGTTTGCCATATTGGTAAAGAAACTGCCTGCCAATGCAAGAGACATAAGAAACCCAGGTTCAATCCCTGGGTAGGGAAGACCCCCTGGAGGAGGACATGGCACCACTTCTGATTATTTTTTTCTTTTCCTTCCCAACTTACCTACTCTCCTGAATATAATATTTATCATTTATATGGATTCTCTCATAATTTTAACTTATGCATTTTCTTGTTGTTCATTCGCTAAGTTGTGTAAGACTCTTTGTGACCCCATGGACTACAGCACACTAGGCTTCCCTGTCCTTCACCAAATCCCAGAGATTGCTCAAATTCATGTCCATTGAGTCATGCTGCCACAGAACCAACTCATCCTCTGCCAACCTCTTCTCCTTTTGCTTCAATCTTTCACAGTATTGGTCTTTTCCAGAGGTTTTTGACTCTTCAAGTCAGGTGGTCAAAGTATTGGAAATTCAGCTTCAGCATCTGTCCTTCCAATGAATATTCAGGGTTTGTTTACTTTAGGATTGATTAGTTTGATCTCCTTGCAGTCCAAGGGACTCTCAAGAGTCTTCTCCAGAACCACAATTCAAAAGCATCGATTCTTCAATGCTCAGTCTTCCTTATGGTCCAACTTTCACATCCATACATGACTACTGGTGTTATGTTGCAGTCTGAGAATCACAGGAACTTAAACCTGTATTTCCTTTGGAATGATGATTCAGTAATTGCTAGTTCTGTATCTGCAGAAACTTTAACCTTGCTTCTGTGTGTTTCAGTTTAAAGGCACCTTATTTAATATATTTTGACTTATTAACATTGCATTAATTGCAGAGCACTATAACTTCCTCCTAAAAAAAGCTTATTATATTTTGTCCCTATTGCAAAATTCAGACTTAAATTGAAGAAAGTAGGGAAAACCACTAGGCCACTCAGGTATGAGCTAAATCAAATCTCTTACAAATATAGAGTGAAAGTGACAAATAGAGTCAGTGGATTCAATCTGACAGACAGAGTGCCTGAAGGATTATGGTTGGAGGTTCATAACATATACTTGTTATGGAGGCAGTTATCAAAATCAGACCCAAGAAAAAGAAAAAAAAAAGGCAAAATGATTATCTGAGGAGGCCTTATAAATAGCTGAAAAAAAAAAGGAGAAGTTAAGGCAAAGGAGAAAAGGAAAAATACACCNTCTGTGGGGTCGCACAGAGTCGGACACGACTGAAGCGACTTAGCAGCAGCAGCAGCACTCGCGTTGTCTGCTGTGTGCTTAGTCGCTCACTTGTGTGCGACTCTTTGCGACCCCATGGACTGTAGCCCACCAGGCTCCTCTGTCCATGGGGATTCTCCAGTCAAGAATATTGGAGTGGGTTGCCATGTCCTTCTCCAGGGGATCCTCCCAACCCAGGGATCAAACCCAGGTCTTCCTCACTGCAGGCGGAGTCTTTACCGTCTGCGCCACCAGGAAGCCCAACACCAGGCCATCCTCCACGCCCAAAGCCAGCAAATAGACACATCTTTCTGAAGAGGAATGGGCTGAACGCAGCCCAAATGCTACGTTTGAGCACTTTGCAAGCCCTGTACTTGTATGCCCCTCTTCTTTCCAACAAGGTGCCACCCAAGATCGGTGAGCAGTGACTGCACAGCTCGGCTGACACAGTCTGACTGCTGAAGAGACGGTCCCCGCGCCCTGGGGGCCAGGAAAGGGAGGGGACTTAGTGTTTTGCTTCCGAGGCGGGGCAGACCTACATCTTTCCACACGAGACCAGGAATCAATTACATGCGAAACCTGGGACAGGAAGGAGCCCTTTCCTGCACACTTGTCAGAGGCCAGGGAGTCCTACGGTGCACATGCATGCAGGCACCTGTCCGCACTGTGGAAGCAGACCTGGTCCCTTAGAGAGCTTCCCTTTGAGCTCCTGTAAGCTCTTCTACCTCCACTATCGGTGTTTGGGGGGAGTGCCGCCCGGGCTGGGACAAGCAAGCTAGAGGTATTCTTATTTGCCAAATCTGATCGCTATTTAAACAAAAAAGCTAGAAAACCCAATTCACATCTCCATAGTTGTTACAGAAGAGAACCTTTTCTCCAAGATGCCCCATTAGCCAATAAACCTCCATCAATGGCCAGCAGGGAGAGAGTACTGACTTGGTGTTAACAGCTCCAACTCTGAAACTCTGAAGGCAGATTTCTAGATGCCACTTTTCAGTTGGTGACATTGGCCAGCAAGTTACTCAACTGCCTTGTGCCTCAGTTTCCCAGTTTGTAAAATGGGGGTTATAGTACTGCTCACCATNAGCTCCAACTCTGAAACTCTGAAGGCAGATTTCTAGATGCCACTTTTCAGTTGGTGACATTGGCCAGCAAGTTACTCAACTGCCTTGTGCCTCAGTTTCCCAGTTTGTAAAATGGGGGTTATAGTACTGCTCACCATGTAGAGTCTTCATAGACTTAAAAGAGGTGAATATATTCAAAGTCTTTAGGATAGTATGGATGCACAGTAGACCCTCCCGTGACTGAAGTCCTGGCTCTGGGCCTCCCCTCTATTTGTGAAAACCCTCAGGGATTCCAGCCCTCCCAGGCGCAAGCTGAAGTTTGGAGAGAGACTTTTACAAAGTGCTGTTTATCCGCTCTCCCTTTGCACTCGGGGCTCCTGAAAAACTTATTCTTAATGAAGTAATGTTCGGTGCGTCCATTAAAAATGCAATGCCGGGAGATCAAAGTACAATATTTATTTTAGAAATTTGTTGCAATCACCAAGAGATACAGGTATCAAGGCCAAATGTCAGTTCCGTTACACAAAGCCCCACGCCCGAGAAGAGCGTGTGGCTGCTCTGCCATAATGTGAAGAGACATCAAAGAGCAAGCGCGCGGCAGAAGTGCGCAGCTAGGAGGAGGGATTGAGCCCGGGAGGGCAGGGCGAGCCCCAGACGGCTCGGGGGCTGCGGGGGCGGGGGTCAGTTCAAAGAAGTATCCGCTGGGGCGCGAGTTCGCAGGAGGGAAGATTTAATGGGCTTTCCTTTGTTGGTGGGTGTGTTTGTGCATGGAGGACCCAGGAACTCCTCTGTGGTCCTCCCGCCCGAGGGCTGACCCATGGCTCTTCAGGAGACACTCACACAGGCAGAGGCAGGTCTGGCTCAGTCTCTTGTAGGGTCTCTGGCTCCTGGTGCTCAGCTGA
>SJYV01028823.1:186242-208396 GCA_006410875.1 Neotragus pygmaeus | reverse complement strand
TGGGGGGCAGGAGGGGGAAGCGGCGAATGGGGAGCGAACTTTAACCGCGGCGGGGGGCGGGGAGGTTGAATACTAGCCTCCGGGCGGCGGCTGGCGCAGTGGAGCGGCTCTCGCAGCAGCTCCAAGCAGCAGGGTTCCAGGCTGCGAAGTTTGCCTGGCGGTTTCTTCGAGGGCGGGCGGCGAGCGCTGACGGTGCCACCTGCGAGGAGAGGCGGGTAGGTGAACCCGCACAGCCATTCCCGCCATGGACGGACCTGCTGTGCACGCTCCGGAATCCACTACGGAAAAACGTGTTTACTGAGAGCTCTGGGGTTGCAACTTCGTGATGGGCCTGGTACCTCTCCTCAGGCCTTTTCTTTCAGCAAAGGGGACCCATGCCCCTGGGATCAATCCAACAGGTCTCCCATCTTCGGAGGACTTAAAAAAAAAAAATCTATACATAATTTAGGTAATTTCAACAAATTCTTAATTCACTGGCTCTTTAGAGCAGTGTGTTGTTTGACTGCCCAGTCTCGCCCCCACTCTGCGAAAGGCTTAACCTTGCAAGATTTCGTATTCACTTAGTTAATACCGTACCAATCGTTGCTTTATTAAAGGTGCTGGGAGGGGAGAGGGCAGAATTTTCCTGGTGGTAGTAGAGCAGAGTCGCAGGAGGATGCCTGTGCGTTTTCTTCAGCCACCTACAACCAAGTATTCTTAGAGCAGTTACTCGGCAGCCTTTTGAAGTCCTGTTAGAGCAGAAAGCTGCTATTGTTGTTTTCAACTCTCAACAGAGAAGGGATCAAACTTTGCCCCTTCAATTTGAAAGATTTATTTTTTTTAATGGCTGGTGGGTGGGTGGGGGTTTCAATCTGACACACTCTAAGTTAACTTTGAGGATTTGGAGACTTTTTGCAGTTTAAACTGCAGACCAAATCACAGATGCCCTAATACTTGTTTCTGAAACAGGGCTTGGATCATTATTACAGCCAAGATGGTTCAGTAACAAGGAATTACAATCCTAGGACTCTTTGGAAAACACAAGCTTAGTCTGAAAGTTTCTTGAACTGGAAACCTTGAATTAACTTTAAGCTTAAGTTTCAGTGGGCTTCCTGATGGCTCAGTTGGTAAAGAATCCACCTGCAATACAGGAGACCCCGGTTTGATTCCTGGGTTGGGAAGATCCTCTGGAGAAGCCATAGGCTATCCACTCCAGTATTCTTGGGCTTCCACTGTGGCTCAGCTGGTAAAGACTCTGCCTGCAATGTGGGAGACCCAGGTTCGATCCCTGGGTTGGGAAGATCCTCTGGAGAAGGGAAAGGCTATCCCCTGCAGTATTCTGGCCTGGAGAATTCCTTGAACTGTGAAGTCCCTGGGGTCACAACGAGTCAGACAGGACAGTGACTTACACTTTCATTTTAAGCTTCAAATTTGGATCAGTATGTAATGGATGGATAAGTGGAATCTAGGAGGGATAATTTATCTCATCCAGCTAGACTCCTCCATTTGATGGCAGAAGGAGACAAGAGTTGCATAAGTGTGTCATGCCCTTACAGCGCTGTGAACTTCAGTAGAGGCTTGCTGGTGTTGGGTGGCAGAGTAGAATTGTGTGTAACAGTGTCATCTGCCTAGTGGTTGGTGCTATAGGGCACACAAATGCAGTCGGGACTCAAAGGAGAGCACTACCGAGGGTTGCAGTGGTTAAGGGAGGCTTATTAGGGTGCTGGCGTTTCAAGGAGACTTTAAGGACCTATGAAATTTTAATTCATAGAAAAGAGAGGGTAAGATACAGCACTGAAAGAGAACTCCCCTTCAGGGAGAAGCTGCATAACCATGAAAGGTGAAATTCTACGTCTTAGATTTGCTAGTGTAAACACAGTGGAGCCAGGTTAGAGAATCAAGGAATAGAGTTTGGCCCAGATGCTATATGTAGTAGGACTTTAGTGTAGGCTTCTTAGCAGGTGAATTACATAAATTCAATTCATTCATTAAATTTCCTTCTTTAGGAGGGTTGGCTTGCTGAGCACTTGGAAGGATAAATGCAGATACAGTTATCTAAGTGTGAGATGGTAAGGTGTAATCTGGGAACTAGTGTGGGTAGTGAAAGGATGACAAACATTTTAAAGGGAAAAAGAGCAAAACTTGATTGACAGGTTGGAATAAGAGATGAAACAAAGGGAAAAATAAAGATCCCTCTCTTGACAAATGGTGCTGGGAGAGCTGGATATCCACATGTACAAGAATGATGTTAGACATTTTATTTACATCACACAGAAAAATTAACTCTAAATGGATCATAGATCTAAATACAAGAGTTAAAGTATAAAAGTCATAGAAGAAAACATAGAATTAAGGCCTCATGACCTTGGGTTAGGCAACGCCTTCTTAGATATACCAAAAGTATAAGTGGCAAAAGAAAAAATAAATTGGACTTTGTAAAAATTTATAACTTTGTGCTTCAAACAATACCATCAAAACAGTGAAAAAACTCATAGAATAGGAGAAAATATTTACTGATGATGCATCTAATAAGACACTTGTATCCATAATGTATAAAGAAATCTTACAACTCAACAATAGAAAACTAACGCACTTTTTCAAAAGGCAAAAGATCTGAATAGACATTTTTCCAAAGTAGATATGCAAAAGGAAAATAAGCACATGAAAAAGACACTCAGTAGCATTAGCCATCACTGAAATACAAGTCATTATTTGGCTTTCACAATAGCCAAAAGGTAGAAACAACTCAAATGTCTATCAATTGATGAGTGGATATACAAAATGTGTTACATTTATATGATGGAATATTATTCAGCTGTAAAAAGTCCGGAATACTGACACCTGTTACAACATGAATGAACTTTGAAAAGATTATATTATGTGGAAGAAACCAGTCACAAAAGATCATTTATAGTATGTTTCCATTTATATGAAATGTCTGCTGCTAAGTCACTTCAGTTGTGTCCAACTCTATGTGACCCCATAGATGGCAGCCCACCAGGCTCCCCCGTCCCTGGGATTCTCCAGGCAAGAACACGGGAGTGGGTTGCCATTTCCTTCTCCAGTGCATGAAAGTGAAAAGTGAAAGTGAACTCGCTCAGTCGTGTCTGACCCTTAGCGACCCCATGGACTGCAGTCCACCAGGCTCCTCCATCCGTGGGATTTTCCAGGCAAGAGAACTGGAGTGGGGTGCCATTGCCTTCTCCGATGAAATGTCTAGAATAGACAAATCCAGAGACAGAAAATAGATTAGTGGTTGCCAGGATCTGCAGGGTGGTGGGTAGGAGGAGGAGGGAATGATTGTTCTTGGATTGCTTTTTTCTTTTGGTGGGGGTGAAATATTCTAAGATTGTGGTGATGGTTGCACAACTCTGTGAATATACTAAAAACCACTTTAAGTGGATGAATAGAATGATACATGGTTATATTTCAATAAAGCTGTTAAAAATTCAAAAGGAAAGCTTAGCCTGTGAAGCAGTAAGAATGGTTCAGTTGCTGAAGAAAACGGGAGATTAAGGAAGAAAGACAGACTGGAGTTACGTGGAAGTACTGAATTCAGTTTGGGGCTGTTGAGTCTAAACTGTGAGCTGGATGTTCATGAGGGAAGTGCTTGCAGAAAGCCAGAAGTGTGGGGAGTGGGCAGTGCAAGTGAGCAATAAGACTAGAGATAAGGAATTGCAAGCCTTTGAAAAGCAGTGATGGTGGAATAGGTGACCTCACTGAAGTGAGTGGAGGTCAACCAGGTAGAGAAAAGCTAGAGCAGAACTTGTGAGGAATCTCCCATTAGAAGATGAACAGACGGAGAAGCACCATCCAAGCAGCCAAGGGAAAAAGAGTGAGAAAGCCCAGAGGAAAACAAAATAGGGGTAGGAGATGAGCATGACCACTGGACATGACCGAGGGGGTAAAGAGCTAGAGGAAAGGGTAGGAAGAAGACGAGTTCATCTGATTTGGGAGGAAACTTTTGAGGATCCATTTTCAGAGCTGAGGTGGGGATAGGAAGAGGATTATGAGTCTAAGCAGCAGCTGGATCCGATAGCAGGGTCAAGGCAAAGGGCTGCATTTGTGTTTCAGGGTGTGGTTAAAAGGAAATGTTAGAAAAAGGGGGTGGTTGTAGGTGGAGAGCCTAGAGATTAAGGGCTTGCAGTAGAGATGGGAGGGCTTCCTTTAATGAGGAGCAGAGAGAGGTTAGCAAGTCTAACTGCAGGAAGGAACTTCTGCCGGGGGCCATGCCAAATGAAACTCAAGGGGAAGCTCCTCATTTATTCATCTAAAAGCACAAAGTATGCAGCAACAGGGATGGACGTAGAGATTACCATACCAAGTGAAGTAAGCCAGACAGAGAAAGACAAATAATCATACAATGTTACGTACATGTGGAATCTAAAAAAATGATACAAATGAACTTATTTACAAAACAGAAACAGACTCACAGACATAGAAAACAAAGTTATAGCTATCAAAGGGGAAAGAGGGGGAGGAATAAATTAGGAGTTTGGAATTGAAAGATACATATTTATATAAAATTAACAAGGACCTACTATATAGCATAAGGAACTGTATTCATATCTTATACTAACCCATAATACAATAGAAAAGAATCCTTAAAAGGATAAATATGTATAAATATATATGCATGTATAGCTGTTACGCATCTGAAACTAACACTTTGTGTAAATTAGTTTCACATGCGCTATGCTGAGTCACTCAGTTGTGTCCGACTCTTTGTAACCCCACACACTGCAGCCCGCCAGGCTCCTCTGTCCATGGTGATTCTCCAGGCAGGAATACTGGAGTGGGCTGCCATGCCCTCCTCCAGGGGATCTTCCCGACCCAGGGATCGAACCCAGGTCTCCTGGATTCTTTACTGTCTGAGTCACCAGGGAAGCCCATGAATACTGGAGTGGGTTGCCATGCCCTTCTCCAGAGGATCTTCCAACCCAGTAATAGAACTGGGGTCTCCTGCATTGCAGGTGGATTCTTTACCAGCTGAGCTACCAGGGAAGCCCAAATCAACCATGCTTCAATTTTTTTTTTTTTTAAGGTACCTGGTAAAGCCAGTACTGAGAGTGAAGGGAGTGGGGGTATTCCACACTAAAAGTGCAGTAGGAAATGATTTGCAGATCAGGTGATGCTTACACCTACTTGTGCCAGGCCTTGTCCTGTGTATTTCACTCCACCACACGCTTAAGCCCTGCCTTGAAGTCCACTCTACTGGCACTTGGATTTCCTCAGACAAGAACGTGGCCCCTATCTTTACCCCTCCTGTCTTGTAAGGAGACAGACAGTGCAGATGTCCTGCTGTGGGGGCTGCCATGTGGGGCAGGAGGAGGAGTTTTGGGGTGCTACCTGCCTCTGTGGGAGGGAAGTACCCATGTAAACCTGCTGTGGTTTTTTTTTTTTTTTGAGGTATATAAAATTGCTTTGGGCTGTAGGCAAAAATATTGCTTTCAACAGCATGGCTATGAGTGATCTTTAAGTGCAGACAAGGTCCCCTTACAAAAAACATCCTAGAAAAGACAGTACCTAGCTTCTTTTCTTAGAGGCTGGCATTGGTGGTACAGTGGTGAGCATAGCTGGCTTCCAAACTTCCTTTCTTAAGAATATCGTTTCCTATTTTAGTTTATCTATCAATAGTCATGTTTTAAAATGACCCCGTGTTTTGATTTGTGACAATAAATTGCTTGATGCCAGGAGAAATAATGGCACAGAGATGTGCTTGGGCTGAGGTCATTGTAGGAGCTGGCAGAAGCTCAAGCTCCTTCTGCTCATCTCCCATCTTTCTCGGCTCAGGGAACCCAGTCTGTATGAGTGCAGAGGGTCCATGCGCTCAGTGGGGGATCCTGGAGATAGAGAAGATGAGCACTGCCTGGGGGGAGGGGGGGTCTGGAATCCAGTACTGAGGACAGAAGAACTCACAGTGGAGCCAGGGTTGGGTCATGGGACCCCGGGGAAGACAGTGATGGCAGATGAAAGAACTGAGGCCCAAAGACGTGAGTGGTTGGCTTCCTGAGGTCACACAACACAGTGGAAAAACTGAGTTGTGCCTAAGCTGTTTCTCCAACACTGATAGAAAATGGGAGTATTGAAAGATTTTCCTTGTCCTGTTACTTATGGGATCATTTATTCCCCCTCTTAAAACAGAAGAAAGTGATAAATCTTTCTGCTAAGCTACACAATAATTTTATACATAAATTTCTGGAAATTTGATCTGAAAATAGCAAAAAATGAACACGTGCATTAATTGGATGCGGGTCTAATAAAGATTCTGTCTGCATAACAAGAAACGAAAAACTCTAGACTCTGCTTTTTAACCCTCTGAGTCTAGCCTCACCCTGGATGGAGGGGTGGGGGTAGCTCATGGGCTGGAAAAAAGGAGTGCCATGAGGTGGTGGGTTTGCAGCACAAACTCTGGCATGCTGGTAGTGGCCTCTGGGTGGCCACCACCTGTGCCCTGTGCACCAGGCACTTTCACTTGCTATGTGCATGTGTGACCGCGTCCTGGAGGCTCACACTGCTGCTGCCCATCACAGCGATGTGAGGTCTCATCAGATCTCTCACAACCCTATTTTATGGTGGGGGAAATGTGGCACAGAGGAGTTAAGTTATTTGCCCAGGATCCTACATCCTGTTACTGGATTTGGATCCAGGTAATGTTACTTCAGAGGGCAACCTTTTAACCTTCAGGATAGAGTGCCACCCTGAGGAATGCAAGTCTTTCTGTTATCAGAAAAGCAATGTATGTGTCTGTGGTTCTGCAGTGCTGGTATTAAACAAGACACCTGGGTAATTTTTTAGCCATGTTACAAGGTGTTTGTTATTTGCCTCATGGTGAAAATGTCAGACCCACATGAAATGTCTGCTCTCTGTGTCTCCCAAGGAGAAAGACAGTTTGAGCTCAAGGAGGATAGTCTGGACCTTTCCTGGCTAGAGTACTCTTCTCCCCCCCTCACCCTCATCCCAAGCCACCAGGGGGCACACAGACTCAGCTATTTACCTTGGAAGGTTTAAGGCTCCAATTCTAAGGGTGTAAGTATTAGTCCAATATCTTTAGGGGTCCAGCTGGGGATGGACCAACACAAACATCAGGTCTCCAAGTGTCCCCAGTTCCATTTAAAAGGTCAGCTCACCCATGGGCCTTTTGGTCTTGAGAAACAACACCCTTTTCTGTGGGTTCTAGGATCATGATTTGGTTTCAAGTAGGAACTGATACCTTATCCTAGCCCTCCCCCTGCAGAATCACTCAGACCTAGTTGTTCCCTTTGAGCACCCTCACTGATCCTCATTTCCAATTGTTCTCTTCTCTCTCTTTTCCGTTTTCTTGGATGCTCTCTTAAGTCTTTCTCATTTATTATTTTCTAACAATTGCACTCATCTCTCATGCTAGTAAAATAATTCTCAAAATTCTCCAAGCCAGGCTTCAACAGTACATGAACCATGAACTTACAGATGTTCAAGCTGGATTTAGAAAAGGCAGAGGAACCAGAGATCAAATTGCCAACATTCACTGGATCACTGAAAAAGCAAGAGAGTTCCAGAAAAACATCTACTTTTGCTTTATTGACTATGCCAAAGCCTTTGACTGTGTGGATCACAACAAACTTTGGAAAATTCTGAAAGAGATGGGGATACCAGACCACCTGACCTGCCTCCTGAGAAACTTGTATGCAGGTCAAGAAGCAACAGTTAAATAGGGAAAGGAGTACATCAAGGCTGTATATTGTCACCTTACTTATTTAACTTATATGCAGAGTACATCATGAGAAATGTCGGGCTGGATGAAGCACAAGCTGGAATCAAGATTGCTGGGAGAAATATCAGTAACCTCAAATATGCAGATGACACCACCCTTATGGCAGAAAGTGAAGAAGAACTAAAGAACCTCTTGATGAAAGTGAAAGAGGAGAGTAAAAAAGTTGGCTTAAAGCTCAACATTCAGAAAACTAAGATCATGACATCTGGTCCCATCACTTCATGGGAAATAGATGGGGAAATAGTGAGAGACTTTATTTTGGGGGGCTCCAAAATCACTGCAGATGGTGACTGCAGCCATGAAATTAAAAGACACTTGCTCCTTGGAAGAAAAGCTATGACCAAACTAGATAAGCTCATTAAAAAGCAGAGGCATTAGTTTGCCAACAGAGGTCTGTATAGTCAAAACTATGGTTTTTCCAGTAGTCATGTATAGATGTGAGAGTTGGACTATAAGAAAGCTGAGTGCTGAAAAATCTATACTTTTGAACTGTGATGTTGAAGAAGACTCTTGAGAGTCCCTTGGACTGCAAGGAGATCAAACCAGTCAATCCTAAAGGAAATCAGTCCTGAATATTCTTTGGAAGGATTGATACTGAAGCTGAAATTCTACTACTCTGCCCAGCTGATGAGAACTGACTCATTGAAAAAGACCAAAATGCTAGGAAAGATTGAAGGCAGGAGGAGAAGGGGATGACAGAGGATGAGATGGTTGGATGGCATCATCAACTCAATGGACATAAGTCTGAGTAAACTCTGGGAGTTGGTGATGGACAGGGAGGCCCAGTGTGACGCAGTCCATGGGGTCGCAGAGAGTCGAACACGAATGAGCAACTGAACCGAACTGAAGATTTGCCTAGGTGGCTGCTACATGAGGCTCCAAGACCCACANGTAAACTCTGGGAGTTGGTGATGGACAGGGAGGCCCAGTGTGACGCAGTCCATGGGGTCGCAGAGAGTCGAACACGAATGAGCAACTGAACCGAACTGAAGATTTGCCTAGGTGGCTGCTACATGAGGCTCCAAGACCCACACCAGGATTCGTGCTTACCTCTTGCTTACTGTACTGGTCAGGGTTCAGTGAAGTGAGTAGAATTAGTTCTACCTGATTTAAGCATAAAGGGACTTATTCCAAGGTTGCCAGTGTCTTATAGCTTGGCTGGAGGGCTAAAGAAACAAAGTCTCAGCTGAGCTTTCAAGAATGACTCCCGAAGCAACACCACAGACCTGGGTGGACAAGGAAGCCACTGCCTCTTTCCAGGATCAGAAGGTGGTGGCATTAGAAAGCTGCTTGCCTATTGGGAAGCCAGTGACACCTGCCTAGCTTCAGAATTATGCCACCTGCACTGTGATCTGTACCTTGTCTCTTGACAACTGTGTATGTAGGGCTGTGATATTAGGACCTCTGTTATAATTGGCATAGAAAAACAAATATACTACAACTGTACTTACTGATAGAAGCAGCAGAAACACAGTTCCTGTCTCACAATTATGTACTTCTGTCTCCTAAATTTGGTATTCTGCATCTGAGTAGCTTAATCTAAACCACAGATCTGGAACCCTAGCTGCAAGAGAGTCTGGAAAATATAGACGTTTAACTTTCTGGCCTAGAAAGAAATTGGAGTAGCTACTAAGTGAGCCATTCCAAATATCTGCCATGTTTGCTGCTTATGAGGTTGCTTCACTTTGATTCCTGGTCTACATTCCCAGGTTCTCACCTCTGTTTTAGGGAATTCCCCAAGGACTGTTAATCTCTTTCTTCTCATTATAAGTACTAATTTCAGTTCAGTCACTCTGGTCCTGCTACAGTGGAGTTTTGTCATTCAGCCAATATTTACTGAGTCCCTAACTTGTGTGCTCCCTTAACCATTGCCTTACCTCATGACTCCCGAGTCCATCTCCAGCTTTAACCTTGATCTTTCTCTAGAACTCCAGCCCATTATTAACTGACATCCTTGAGATCGCCTCAAGAATGTCCTGCCAGATCTCCAAAATAAATACATCCTCAGGAAACATCTCCCTGCTTTCCAAACCAACTCACTGTTCCAAGATTTCTGGTTGGTGGTGCTTAAACTGGTTCACATACAAACTCAACTGAACTCCTTCCTTCACTCCCCACTTCCATCACTGCTCATTGCATTTCCATGCTGTCATCCAATTCTTCCTTCTTCCTTCTCCCACTTTCATTTTCCTGTTTGAAGCTTTCATTATCTTTCAGCTCCCTTTTCACAGCCTTTGTGGCAGCCTATATTTTCCAGAGAAGATCCCAACAATGTTTCTCATCCAACAATCTAACTGGCCTGAGCAACTCACTTACAACCAATAGGAGATGGCAGAAGTGACTTCCAAGGCTAGGTGTGTAAAGATCAAGTGACTTCCACTTGGATCTCTTGGAGTGGTTGCTTTCTAGATATTCCTTCCTTGGAATACTCCCTCTTGGAACCCAGCATGAGACCACCAAGCCACATAAAAGGCTCCCTTTAGGGGCTCTGGTCAACAGTATCAGCTGAGGGCAGGCTTTGGGTCATCCCAGTCCAGGAGCCAACATGTAAGTGAAGAAGCCTGAGAGTGATTCCAGTTCCCAGATGTTTCAGTCAGCCTAGCTGAGGTCCAGACATCATGGAGCAGAGGTGAGCCATCTTTTCTGTGCCCTGTCCAAATTCTTGACCCAGAAAATCCATGAGCACAGTGAAATGGCTCTTGTTTTACTTCACTAAGTATAGGGTGGCTTGTCATATTGTAGAGCATTAGGTAAACAGTCCTCAAAGCCATGTTGCGCATCACCTGATGATTACCTTGCTAAAACACTGAACAGCTCATATTTTTACTTTGCTCAGAAAACTGAAATATCTCCCCACTGAATATGAAATTAATTGTATGTTTTCCAGGCTTGCATTCAAGGCAGCACATAATTCTGAATCTTCTTGCCTTATTTTCCACTTTAACTCATTACCCACCTTTCATTCCAATCTTACCAGATAGTAACTCTTCACCTGGCCCTGCCTGAAGCTTTCCTACCTCAGGGAATTTTCACAAGCACTGGCCTTTGTTTGGAATTTTAATTTTCTCTATCCAGCAAAGTCCTACCTTAAAGCCAGCTCAAGTCTCTCATCCTCTAGGACTGTGCTGTACAGTACGATAGGCAGTAGCAACCTGTGGCTATTTACATATAAAGGTAAACTGATTAAAGTGAAAACTCCTTTTCTCAGTCTTACTAGGCACATCCTACTGGACAGCACTTGCTCTAAGAAACCCCTCAGCTTTACCTTTTCCAATTAATTTCTCCTTTCCTACAGATTTATTTATTTGGGTCTTTGCTGTTGCTCACAGTTGCACCAGGCCTCAGTAGCTGCAGCACGGGCGTTCAGTAGTTGGGACGCATAGGCCTAGCTGCTTTGTGGCATGTGGGATCCTCCTAGACCGGGGATCAAACCAGTGTCCCCTGCTTTGGAAGGCAGATTCTTAATCACTGAACGACCAGGGAATTCTTCCCTATAGAATCTTGAACTGCTGTTAGCAATTTTGATCTGAATGACATTTTGAAGGTCATATAATCCAATACCATAAAATTACAGATGCTTTCCACTATTCTAGTGCATTGCTGTGTATATGGTAAGGTGAAGGTGAGGTGAAGTCCCTCAGTTGTGTCTGACTCTTTGCAACCCCACGGACTGTAGCCTACCAAGCTCTTCCATCCATGGGATTTTCCAGGCAAGAGTACTGGAGTGGGTTGCCATTTCCTTCTCCAGAGGATCTTCCCGACCCAGGGATCGAACCCAGGTCTCCCACATTGTAGGCAGATGCTTTACCCTCTGAGCCACCAGGGAAGGTGGGCTCAAACATGAATTGCAAGGAAGCAGCAGTGAATCTATCTGTCCTAAGGGGTTTGGGTTAAATGATCTCTTTCAACATTTTCCAGTAAAAGACTCAAGAAACAACAAATCATATGTCTTTGACAATATATAATCTCCCTGGAGAGCTGTTTCTCAAATTACAGATGATTTGGGAGTAGGGTCTTTTGGGAGGGCCATCTAGGTATAGACTGTTAAATACTGTAGGGATTTAATTATTTAGGAATGTGTGTATGTTTTGTCTCAAAGGATGCCAATTTTTGCCCAGTTTTCATGACACCTTAACTTACATGTCAGCTCTACATACCACTGAACAAGGAGGAATTTCCTTCACGCTGTTCCTTCTTTGAACAAGGAGGACATGATAACATATAATTACCAGACAGATGAAATTCCATTCAGTTTAAGTTTTTACCAGTCCTCAAATTATTAAATTCATACAAATTAGACACATAAATCTATGGTGTTTCCAGTAGTCATATATGGATGTGAGAGTTGGACTATAAAGAAAGTTAAGCACTGAAGAATTGATGTTTTTGAACTGTGATGTTGGAGAAGACCCTTGAGAGTCCCTTGGACTGCAAAGAGATCAAACCAGTCAATCCTAAAGGAAATCAGTTCTGAATATTCATTGGAAGGACTAATGCTGAAGCTGAAACTCCAAGCTTTGGCCACCTTGTGAGAAGAGTTGACTCATTGGAAAAGACACTGATGCTGAGAGGGATTGGGGGCAGGAGTAGAAGGGGACGACAGAGGATGAGCATCACCAATTGGATGGCATCACCAACTCAATGGACATGAGTTTGAGTAAACTCCGGGAGTTGGTGATGGACAGGGAGGCCTGCCGTGCCGCAGTCCATGGGGTCACAAAGAGTCAGACACGACTGAGTCACTGAACAGAACTAAAAGCTAAACTCTAAAATCATATACTATGTAATAAGATACTTTTTCATGTGTGTGCTTATGTAGAGAGAGAGAAATTTTAAGTCTAATCATCTAAATTTTCACTCATAAAATATAGCCTGCTAATGAGGGATGCAGTAGACTCACTATGTTTAGAACACAGCCTTCCACAAGCCCCAGAGGAGAAAAGCTTTGATGATGTTTATATATGACACTATGTGTTCATGTTAATAAGTGTTGATTATTACCATTTCCCTTCACTCATTACCATAGAGTGAAACACCTATTAAACCTGGGACATTTTTGAGGTTAATATTAACTTAATCTCAACATTCAGTTTTAACCATAAAACCTGGACTCTGTACCAGAAGCAGTTTTTCAGTTACTCAATAACTTTATTTCAATCTGACAGTAATACATGGGAATCTACCTGTTTCTGGAATAGATGATGAAAACTAGAGTATTGCTGGCTGTTGACTCATTTGGACCACTCTCCTAACTTAGTCATCCCTTTAGAATAGCTATGATTTCACCCATCATGGCACTATTTTATGCTTCTTTAGGTAGGATGGGTTTTTAAGATGCAGAAAGCATTAATTTTTCTTGATAGTTTAGAAAGGTGCCCTCAGGTCTTAGCACTATTATACAGCACTTTAGGGAGATGCTTTCGGGCCTGAGGCGTCCCAGCGTGGTCCAGGGCAGGGATGTCACCCTCCCCGACTCTCGTGTGCCTGCTGAGGGGAGGACAGCCTTGTCCATCTTTACCAGTGAACCTGTGTCAAGTGGGCCATGCCCTGAACTCCCATCCTAACACCAAGTGAAATAAAGTGAAAGTGTTAGTCACTCAATCGTGTCCGACTTTTTGTGACCCCATGGTCTGGCCATGGAATTCTCCAGGCAAGAATACTGGAGTGGGTTGCCATTCCCTTCTCCAGAGGACCTTCCTGACCCAGGAATTGAACCTGGGTCTCCTACATCGCAGGCAGATTCTTTACCATCTGAGCTACCAAGGAAGCCCCAAGAGAGGGTTTTAATAGCTTTCCAAATCATTTGCCCTCTTCTTGGTATTATTCACCAGATATCAACAACTTAAGAATACAGTGGCTTAGATTTAAGTCTGAAAGGAAGAGCTATGTAAAATATCTGTGTATTTTGTTCTCCACAAACCTAGTTACCAATTGATAAAAATATATATTGCTCTATTCTTTTGGCATAGCTTACAGAGTTAACATTTTCTTCTAAGTAACTTCCCTGGTGGCTCAGATGGTAAAGAGCTTGCCTACAATGAAGGAGACCTGGGTTAGATACTTGGGTTGGGAAGATCTCCTGGAGAAGGAAATGGCAACCTACTCCAGTATTCTTACCTGAAGAATCTCAGGGACCGAGGGGTCTGGTGGACTACAGTCCATGGTGTCTCGAAGAGTTGGACATGACTGAATGACTAACACTTTCTTCTAAAATAAACTTCACAGCACAGACATATGAAGTTCTTTAACCTTATTTCAGTTACAAAATAGTGACAAGTCCCGCCCTCTGTGCATGTACACAGCCATAGCTGTGTGATCCTGGGCAGAGCTCTTGACCACTCTAGGCCTCATTTTCTGCCCTTGTGTAATAAGGGACATTTTTTTTTTTTTTTTTTTTTTGGCCTCTGCCTCTCTTTCTTTCATGTTTCCAACACATAGTAATAAACACTTTTATTTTTGATATGTTAAATGTGAGGGCTTTTAAATAAGCTTAAATTGGGCAAAAACACATAACTAAAATTGACCATCTTAATCATTTTAAGTATACAGTTCAGTAGTGTTAAGTAGATTCATACTGTTGTGCAACCAGTCTTCAGAATGTTTTAATCTTGCAAAACTAAAACTCTATACCCATTAAACAGCAACTCCCCATTTCCTCCCCATTTCTTTGGCAACCATCATTCTACTTTCTCTGTGAATTTGCCTACTTTAGAGATCACATATGAGTGGAATCAAACAATATTTGTCTTTTTGTGACAGAATGTCCTCAACTTTCATCCATGCTGTTGCGTGTATCAGATTTCCTTCCTTTTTGAATCTGAAGTTATTACATTAAAAAAAAAAAAAGAAACAAAAAAACCCACTTGTTCCTAACAGTGGATAAGATCATAGCCTTTTAGAGTAGAGATAGGCCTTGAAATTCAATTTATTATTGTACAGATGTGGATGCTGAAGCCCAGAGAAGTTAAGTGGCTCATGAGAGGTCACTCAGCAGTTTTGTGTAGGAGTTGGGGTCAGAGCCCAGTCTCTTGGGACTTTTAGACCAAGTGCTTTCTCTACCATGGGGAATTTGCAAGTGTACTCAGTTATGTCTGACTCTTTGCAACCCTGTGGACTGTAGCCCACCAGGATCCTCTGTCCATGGAATTTTTCAGGCCAGAATACTGGAATGGGTTGCCATTTCCTCCTCCAGGGGATCTTTCCAACCCAGGGATTGAACCTGGGTCTCCTGCATTGGCAGGGAGATTCTTTACCACTGAGTCACTGGGGCTCCCACTGTAGGGGATGAGGGACTGCATTTCAGTATATTCTAAATAAAGGTTATGGGGTTTAAAATAGCATTATGTTTAAGCAGGGACTTTCCAGTGACTGAGACTCTGAGCTCCCAGTACATGGGGCCTGGGTTCCATCCCTGGTCAGGGAACTAGATCCTTCATGCTGCAACGAAGCCTGAAGAAGTGTGCTACAACTAAGACCCGGCACAACCAAATAAATAAATAAATAGCATTAGGTAGAAGGGAAACAGCATCAGTTGTGCTGGAAAACAAGGTGTGCATCTGGTAACATGGGGCAGAGCCACGGGAAGAGATTATGATCTGCGAGGCATGGGAGAGAAGGAGGAGCAGAAGACTGACTTGGGAAGACGGGATTAAACTGGGGGGGAAGGGAGGAGAGTGGGGAGAGAGAAGAGAGGGAGAGGGGAAGGGAGGAGAGTGGGCCAGATGGGAGCTCAGTGATGGTCTAAGACCCAGGCTTTAGAAGAGGCTAGGGAATCCAGCCTGCAAAGACTTCTGCGCTACAGCAGCCAAACCACTTTGACTTCAGGCCCACCACCTCGAATCAGCTAAGTTTAGTGAGAAATCATGGAGTTCTCGATTCCATGTCCCCGTAGTCACCTGTCGACGGATGCTTCAAATACCTGAACATAGGACAAAGGCTTAAAGTCTTAAATTGCAAATACTTGGTTTGGGCAACTTGACTGAATTGCTGTCCATGAAAGTATAATCAACCAATCCCTTAACAAGTATAAGTGATTTTATTGGAAACTTTCTAGTTTAAGGGCAGAGAATGAGTGGAACAGACAAGTTGCTGGGATGCAGGTGAGCGAAGGAAGGGGAAACCAGGAGTGGGATTTGTGCGTCTCTACCTGTGCTCGGCCTCAAATGCCTGCAGCTGTTATGGGCCTGGGTATTTGGAAGCAGGTCTGCCTTGACTAGAACAATGAGTATAGACCCAGAGGTTCACAGGATTTATGAAGATTTTACTTTTTCAACCCAGTTAATTCCTTTCAAAAGGAAGCTTTTTCCCAGGGTGATTCATAAATAACGGATCAAGTAACATGTTCCATAATATCTATGTTTTCTAGATACCCAGAATGCTTTGGTGCACACCCTGGGAACTCTAATTGGATGTTCATTTATTCTGAGAGTCTTTGTTTTCCAAAAACTAATTCTTCAAAGACTTGTACAAGACAGCAGAAGCCACCTTCACGGTGGACACAATTTTCTTTCTCTCCCAGGCCCCGAATCCTGGCTGGCTAGAAAGCTACCAGGCTCATTTCCATATCAAACAAAGAGAAGGCAGGAAAATACTCCCCTGATCGACATAAAAAGACACATTACAGGAGATTGTCTAAGAACTTGTTTTTACAGCCAAAATTAGCAAATTATTCACAGTAATAGGTGAGTCGGATGACAATAGTGTTTAAGAGAACAAAGCCGCTCATCAGGACTCCGACCTCAAATCCGCCTCACCACGGGTCCCCAGCTGCCAGAACATCTCTGCGCACAGCCAGCCAGGAGGCTGTAAAAGAGAAAAAGAGGCAGTCAGGAAGTCTGCCACTTACCCAGACGCAGCTACCAGAAAATGCGTTCCAGGGCCCGCTCTCGTAGCTGCTCAGAAGGCTCCGTGGGTGGCCACTGCGTTACTGTGGGGGCACACGTGGCTCCCATCTCGATAGGAGTTCCAGGGAAACCAGGGAGCTTCAGACGCCCCATATCCATTTCCTTTCTTGATCTGAAATTCTTTGGAAGTTTTGGAGACCTTCAGTGGAAACCCGAGCTGCCAGCTGCCAAGTGTAAGTGCTTGATTTCCTGCACTTAATCAATACCAATTTAGTAACCCCCTTGGAAAAGCTTAACGTACGCTGCGTTGCAGGGTGGTGAAAACACACTTGGCACCTTTCTGTATGAGATCTGTCCCAGAGACAGCTTATCACCCGGTAAGTCAGTGTGGGCCATCTGGGACTCAGCGAGCCTTCCTATGAGGCGGTGGTAAAAAGATTAAATAGACAGGGACTTGAAACTGTACCTGGGAACTGGGGCCTCCAGAAGGGGAGGAAAGTCTTAAGGCAGGACTCAGGATCCATCTGTGAGCATCTGGGTTAAACCTTGCAGAGGCAACATCCCCAAGGAGCTTAGCCAAGTGAGCAAATTGGGAATTTAATGAAATCAAGCACTTACCCTTGGCAGCTGGCAGCTCAGGTTTCCACTGAAAGTCTTCGAAACCTCCAAGAGCTTCAGATCATCTCATTCCCCCCTGCTTTAGGACATCCCTCCCTCCCGTCATAATTAACGAGGATCTGTCTCGTACTGGCCTCTCGGGGACACATCCTCTGCCAGGTGACAGCTAGAGCATCTCATAAACTTTTTCTTACGTTCATTTAGGGCCTCCTGAAGATAACAGCTCAACTCAAAGAGTGCCTTCAACCATAGGATTCCAGGTACTGGCTCAAAGGCGCTCAACTCTGGCTGTAGGTGAGAATCATTTAGGAAAATTTTCATGACACTCAGGCCGCACCCAGACACACTAAATTAGAATCTGTGAGGCTCAGGCATTGGGATTTTAAAGAAATATTTTATTTAAAAATAATTACAGCTTCATAAGACATTGCCAGAACAGTGCAGAGATGCCCCATGTACCCTTCAACCAGCTATTACCTAAGTATAACACATAAGACCAGAAAATGGACACCAGTCCAATGTGTATGAGTAGTTCTGTGTCATTTGATCACATGTGTAGATTAGTGTTTCCCCCAGCAGCACTCACGATACAGAACCATTTCAGCTCCACAGGCCTCCTTCCTGCTACCCTTTACAGCCACACCTAGCTGCTGCCCCTCGCCAGCCAACCCTGGGAATCACTTATATGTTCTTCACCTAACAGTGTCTTTCTGAGAATATTATATCAATGGAATCATACAGTATGTAACCTTCTGAGATGGGCTTTTTACTCGACATGATGCCTTTGAGTGGGAGCCATTTGAGAGGCTGCATGTATCAACAGTGTGTGCCTTTTTCCTGCTGAGCACTGTGGCATTGTATGGCTGTGACACAGTTTACCCATTCACTTCTTGATTATTTTCCATTTTTGATTGTCACAAACAAGGCTTCTATAAACATTCATGTATAGGGTTTTGGAGGATATACGTTTTTATTTCTTTGGGACACATTTTTGTGAAACTTCAGGTCATTCCAGTAGGAAGCAGGGCTAAGAACTATTGGACCAAGGAAAACTGAAGAAGTAGCTACCACATGTCTCAAACATTTGCAAGATACTCTGCTGTGTAGTATGGGGTGTAGAGGAGAAATAAGAGCACAGATGCTGTAGTCAGACTGCCTTGGGCTCAAATCCTGGCTTCACCACTTTATGCCTCAGCAGCTCACCTATCAGAGAAGGCAATGGCACCCCACTCCAATATTCTTGCCTGGGGAATCCCATGGACAGTGGGGCCTGGTAGGCCCCAGTCCATGGGGTCGCTAAGAGTCGGACACAACTGAGTGACTTCACTTTCACTTTCACTTTCATGCATTGGAGAAGGAAATGGCAGTCCACTCCAGTGTTCTTGCCTGGAGAATCCCAGGGACGGGGGAGCCTGGTGGGCTGCTGTCTGTGGGGTCGCACAGAGTCGGACACGACTGATGTGACTTAGCAGCAGTAGCAGCAGGTCACTTATAAAATGGGACAGTAAAACCAACTTCGTAGTTCTAGGGTGAGCATGCAGTGAATATTGTTCTGGACTGCATGTTGTGTAACCCCAAGTTCATACTTTGAAGCCCTAATTCTCCATGTGATGCTACCTGGAAGTGGACCGTTAGGAGACAATTAGGTTTAGATGAGGTTGTGAGGGTGGAGCCTCATGATGGTCTCTGCTATAAGAAGAGACCAGAGAACGTGCTCTCCGCTTCTCTCTCTCAGTCTCATGAGGATGCAGCAGGACAGGGTCCCTCTGTAAACCAGGAAGAGTGCTCTTACCAGGAACAGAATTGGTCAGTGCCATGATCGTTGACTTGCCCAACCTTCCTACAGAGCTGTGAAAAATGAATTTCTGTTGTTTAAGCTCCTTAGCCTATGGTATTCTGTTAAAACAGCCCAAGTTGATGATAAATATAATTCATGTAGAGGACACATTAATAGCTCAGTGCATGCTAGCACACAATTATTCTGCTGGGAACTGAATTTAGGTCATGTCAGTTCCTGGCTTAAAACTCCTCAAGGGCCATTTGAACGCCTCCCCTCAGGTCCTATGCACAAGCCTTAGTGAACCTTGCAGTGATTTCTTGCTGAGGACTGCTGAGAGCTCACGTGAGAGAGGGTGCGCTTCCTGCTGAGAGCCTTCCCAGGGTCTGCCCCTTGCCGAGCTCTGCAACGCATTCGCTTTTTTATGACACTCCCTGTTGGACATTGGCATTTTCTCCACTGTATGTACATCATGAGCTCCTTGGTGGCTCCCTGGCACATGTCCTGCCTACCAATGAATCTCCAGTGCCTGACATGGTGCCTGCCAGTAGGTTCCCATTCAATGTATGTGGAATGAAAGAACACATAAGTGAACCAAGGGTCCTGTTACGGCGTGTGGCAGGCAGGGTCTGAGCCCCCGGGTTACTCTCTGAGAAGGCCCTGCCCTCCTGCCTGTTCTGGGTGGTCGAGAAGGGCAGCCCAGGCAGAGCCTCTAGTCAGTCACCGACACTCGTGCTGGGAGCGTCAGGCTGTGGGGCCACAGAGCGAGCCCTGGGAATGGACGGGACAGGCTGGGAGGACGCAGACAGGGCTCTAATACCGGTATCATGACCATGAGGGCTGTCAGAGCAGAAAAAGAAGGACAGACTGGGACTTAACGTTAGAAGAGGCAAGTTCAAGCTGTGTGACTTGGAGTAAATCAAGTAACCTCTAGTGCCTGAGCTCATCTGGAAAATGAGGAAAATAACTGATGTTATACATTCCTTCTCCAGAGGATCTTCCCAACCCAGGGATCAAACCCGGATCTCCCACATTGCAGGCAGACACCTTAACCTCTGAGCCAGATAAGAACTACCTATACCTTAGGCTGGAGCCAGACTGCCTGGGTGTGGATCCAGCTCTTCCACTTACTGCTTTGTGACCACGGACACTTCATGTAACCTCTCTGTGCCTCATTTTTCTCATCTGTACCAGGGGGTTAACAATAGTATCTGCCTTATAGGGTTGTAATGACTAAAACAGTTCATAAATGTGAAGCGCTCAGAAAAATGCACAACTTACTGTTAATTAAACATTAAAATACGTATAAATAAATACAATGAGAATAAAGGGTTATTGTGAGAGTCCAATGAAAGGAAACTGAAGCCATGTTGCCTGTGATTCTGGCAAGGCTTTATGAAAAAGATTTTTGCTATTTTAGTCGACATTCAAAATTCCACATTTCTGGTAAGTATCTGGAAAATAGCCAAGCTGTAGCAGGGAGCCGTTGGACACCGTGGACCCGATCTGCTCAGGAGGGGCCAGAAGTTGCTGCCATCTGATGTCTGTCTTGTGGCTGCATGGAAGGAGTTGGAGCTGTAAGTCCAGTTCCTAGTGGACAGGTGTTTGAAACCTGGAACTGTCCTTAAAATTGGCACCTTGTTGCGTTATCTGCAGACAGGCGAGGATTAAGTCGAGAGGAGACCAAATTACCTTTCTATCCGGAGCTGGTGGACCCAGCAGGCAGGGCTGAGGCTCACTGACCAAGACTGGGCAGCCAGAGTTAAATCCTTCACTGTTGTTGTCTACACTCTGCTTTGCAGAGAAACCTGAAGTTCTGGTCCCCAGAGCAGTCAATCCAACAACTTTCATAGATACTGTCATATTCACATTATACTTCCATCTGGCCATGGAGTTTCAAAGAACTAGATGCATCTCTTTTATTATCAAAAGAATAGTATAATTAATGCAAAGTTTTAGGCTCTGAATTCTGCTGTCAGAAATGAAGTCAAAAGAGCAGTGCCTTGGACATTAACTTTTCTTTAGAAGTTTTTATTTCAGTCAAAGAAAACAGAGTGCCAGGAAGGAAAGAAGTGTTGAACTATCTTTTTGTTTTCCTTTAGGAGTTCAATTTTAGTATTGATTTTTACTGATATACCGAGATTTTTCAAAATGTATAGCCAAAATTAGCAACGTAATAAGAAAAGATCTCTCTCTGAAATTTAAACAATATAAGCATGTATGAGATTATTATATCTTAGGAAATTTCTCACACGATCAAGAAATTACTTGCTAATGTGATGAAACTGATGGTTCTTCTTGAACCAGCATTTGAATGTGTGACTAACACAGGATGCTGCTGCTGCTAAGTCGCTTCAGTCATGTCTGACTGTGTGACCCCATAGACGGCAGCCCACCAGACTCCTCCGTCCCTGGGATTCTCCAGGCAAGAACACTGGAGTGGGTTGCCATTTCCTTCTTCAATGCATGAAAGTGAAAAGTGAAAGTGAAGTCGCTCAGTCATGTCCGACTCTTTGCAATCCTATGGACTGCAGCCCACCAGGCTTCTCCGTTCATGGGATTTTCCAGGCAAGAGTACTAAAGTGAACACACGATGAGCAGTATAATTATCGGTGTTTTGCCTGCCCTGAGACAATGTTGTAAGGTCAGAGGTTTATGGTGACATGAATATTGAAAACAATCTTGAAGAATGAAGCATTTGTCTGTCATGAGAAGATGGTGCTCAGCCATCCTGAAACAAGCAGTCCTGCCTTCTAGGAAAACATGCCCAGTGGGAAGAGGATAGTTGATGCAGCTAGTGCACCAGGCCGTGTTAACTCCATGCCCTCTCCCTTACGGTGGCCCTGTTTCGGAGAGAGTACCTCGGCTCAGTCTCCTGAGCCCCGCTCTCAGAGACTGTCACTGGTGAGCTTGGACTGGAGCTTGGGGCTATGCAAGCACTGAGCTTGGCCTGCCATGGTTGTAATGAGGTCGGTAGGTCTTGCCAGCACCTTGAGAAACCTGATTACCTTTCCTCTAACCCCTTGACTTCATCCTCCCCAGTCATCTTAACTTGACCTTCTCAGAATTTGCATAGTAGGTTTTCCTATGGACAATAAACTGGGGCACTTCCCTAGCAGTCTTGTGGTTAAGACCCTGCCCTTCCAATGCAGGGAGCATGGTAAGAGCCCACATGTTGCATGGT
>SJYV01028823.1:122498-184823 GCA_006410875.1 Neotragus pygmaeus | reverse complement strand
GAAATATTAAGAGGCCAAAAAAAAGAAAATTGGTATCCTGTTTCATAAGTCTGTCTTCTGCAAGATTAGGTAGACAGAGGTTTCCATTTATCTAAAAGCTTAGGAGTTCAGCAGAGGTGCACAAAGGTGTATAGGGCTGGGGAGCTGGAAAAGGAGGAGCTGGGGCCTTCCCTCTGTTTCATGGACTTTTGTGGATTCACAAGAAGAAGAACAGCTCTTGACCTAAAACATTCTGCAAACTATTAGGTTATATTTATCAGTCCTCCAGAGCCAGACCCTCCACAGATAGACTGGTTAAACTGAGCTGAGTTTCCAAGGATATTTTATCCCCTGATAAGTGGTGACCCCACGTATCTCAGACCATTCTCTCAGGTTGCATCCCTATCAGGGGGTAATGGGTAAGAACTGTCTTAAGGCTTTTGATATATACACTCAGGTTGCAGGCCAATAAGTCCATGCTAATGCTTACTTCTATCAGCAGAGCTTGAGAGTACACATTTCCTACAGTATTCTAACACTGAGAACTTGAAGAAAAAAACTGCATTTCTGAAAGTAAAAATGGTACTTTATTTGTAATCTCTGTTTTATTCCTAGAGGTTACTCACTTTCCTATAGGTACCAATTTGTACCTATAGGTGCCAATTTCCTATAGGTATCTTCTTTGTAAACTCCCTGTGCCTGGTTTTCTTCATTTCTTTTTTTTGGGTGGTGTTTTTTGTTTTCTTAGTGTTTTTTAGTTTCTTGTTTATGGGAGCTTGTTGTGGATATTGAAAGCAAGACTACAATGTCTTGATTTCCATTGTATTCTTAGTGCATCATAATAGTAAAGACATATATATGCAACAGATGTTATTTCTAGCTTGCACTGGAATTTTAATATTTAAAAATATTTTTGTTGAAAATTATGTACAATATAAAATATTTACCATTTAAACCATTTTAAGAGTTTAATGGCATTAAATATATTCATATTGTTGTGCAACCATTACTACTATCCATCTCCAGAACTTCATCATCTTCCCAACTGAAATTCTGCACCCAGTAAACAATAATTCCCCATTCTACCAGTGCAGTGGAACTTACTGAATGGTGTCTTTATATGAAGAGGCTTTAAATTTTTATGTAGTCAAATGCATTATTCTTTTTCCTTTAAGTTGCCTTAGATAATACATTTAGAAAGGTCCGCCCTTCCTAAAAACTATGGAAGCATTCATATGTATTTTCTCTTAGATTTTATAGTTTCTATCTTTCTTTCTTTTCATTGAACTCTTTCTTTAATCTACCTAGAATTCTCCTTCAATAAAACACTACTGACTGTTGGGAGATAATTCTGCATTTGTCTTTTGTGTGGCTGCACGTCTTATGAGCAGAGGCACTGACTGCCTTTGTTCTGAATTATCTTTTCAAGGATGTTTGCATAGTGATCAGTCTGAGAAAATGTAGGCAGTGTCCCCTTAAGAGCAGAGGGGAGGTTAATAAGTTGTCCAATATGATAAATATAATGCCTTATTCAAGGCAGGGGTGAGGCAGGCTTATAACCCATTACAAAAAAATAGAGTTCCTTCAGTTTGGGGTTCTTCTCTGTAATACAGCTGCAGTATGTGCAAGTATCATGTGGTCCTCTTTGCTTTGCCCTGTGGGAACTGGGACACAGGGAAGCAGTGTAAGTGCTGATCTTCTGGCTATTGCTATTGTACTTTGTCTCTGCCCCAGCACTCTCGTGTCTTTGGACAATATCCATGAAACTATGTCAGGCTAACTTTTTAGTCTGCAGGTGAATACAAATGTGAGACTGTCACAGTTCTTGACAGAGAACTTTCTTTTCAATTTTTTCCAAAAGTTTAATTTTCCCAGCACTATTAATTGAATCATTTATCTAGTAATTTGAAATTTCAGCTTTATCCTTAAGAAATACTTACATAATAATAGCTCAAATGGTAAAGAATCTGCCTGCAATGCAGGAGACCTGGGTTTGATCCCTGGGTCGGAAAGATCTCCAGGAGAAGAAAATGGCACTCCACTCCAGTATTCTTGCCTAGATAATTCCATGGATAGAGGAGCCTGTCAGGCTATGGTCCATGGAGTCACAGAGTCAGACATGACTGAGTGATTAACACTTTCACACTTTACATATACTTGTGTTTATTTCATGTTTTTCTTGCCTATTTCATTTTTAAAAATTTTGTGTAATCTGGTACCAGTAAAATTCTATTATTTTTAGAAATTTGATAGCATACTTTAATATCTTTTTCTTCTGTATTTTCCTATTCCTTGTTTTCTTCTTTTTTCCCTCCCTGTCACCTTCAGTATTTTTTTTTTTTTTTTTTAGCTTTTGTACCAAATGAATAGTATCTGTTTTGTGTACTGTTCTGTCTGGCACACAGCAAATATTTAATACATATCTTTTGAATGCTACTAATGAAACAACTATTTTGTCAAGTATTCCATCCCTTTTGATTAATTACTTACTTAAGTAATTTCATTAATTATAGCAATTAAACTAAAAATAATTTAATTTTGCATGCACTTCTAATTTGTTTACTGATTTGATACACTAGTCCTTTATTAAAAAAATTTTTTTTTAATTTTGTATTGGAGTATAACCAGTTAAAACAATGTTGTAAACTAGTCCTTTAAATGTTAAGAATTTAACTGTTACTGATTATACAATTTAGGAAAAAAAATTACCTTCTTAGAAAATTCTTAATATAAACAGAATTCTTGCACTATTTTTTAAAAATTTCACAGTTTCCTGGATATTTGCAGGATTGGGAAATTAATGATGTTTCCTGACAACTCTAAGGAAGTTTATAAGTAAATATTTATTTATTACCTTTAAATGGACTTTATTATTTCATCATGTTTAGGTTTTCATTAGAATAAAATTTTGCTTTTGTTTTTGCTAGGAATGTTACAGTTACCTATCTCAGGAGATCGCTTAGAAAGAAAAATGATGTCATAGAGAGCATTTATTTATGGGAGAGCATTAAAGAAGCAGCATAAATATATGGACTTTGTGCATGACAAGAACTGCCACTCGGGTGTCATGGAGGTTACTCCTAGGGTTGCTCCCTTTACCATGGGTTTCTCTGCTGGTCACTGCTTGGGCCACAGCCACTGCCAGCGGCCTCCCCGGCAACTGTGGCAGTGAGCTGGGCTGCCACAGCAGCGAGAGTCATAAACCGTGGCCGAGGCAGCCTCTTCTGGCTGCTTCCCTTGAAGACAGACAGGGATCCTGACTCTGTAAAACTGAAGACACTTAAAATGGCAACTAGTCTCAGATTCTGCATTGTTCACTAATCCTATATCCCCTGTTGATCTGATGCTAGTCAAAGAAAAATAGAGATATAATACTCTCTAGAGAAACAGATGAATTCTCCAGCGCATTTAAAATCCATGAATTTCCTCATTCTTGTATTCATGAGGAACATTTCTACATTTTGGAAAGTCTAGTGAATTGGTGGTATCAGTATTTAAATTGATTATGATACTTATAAGTGGCTTATAACACAGAAATAAAGGTACTGAAATTTTGGAGGTAGGGACTGGAATTAAATAATAGAATCGACTTTCCAGTTATGAGATCAACCTAATTTTCAGATGCAGTGTTAGTGCTTTTGTTTCTGTAAAGCAAAGCTCCATTTGGGCTTCCCTGCTGGCTCAGCAGTAAGGAGCCCGCCTGCAGTGCAGAAGACATGTGTTTGGTCCCTGGGTTGGGAAGATCCCTGGAGGAGGGCATGGCAACCCAGTACAGTATTTTTGCCTGAGAATCCCATGGACAGAGGAGCCTGGAGAGCTACAGTCCATGGGGTCTAAAGAGTTGGACACCCCTGAAGCAACTGCGCATGCATGCACAAAGTTCCATTAAAATTTTTTTTGACTACTGGTTTACTCCCAGTAATTTAGAAAAACACTCTGTGATGTATAAGAACACTGCATATACTTTCCGTATGAACATAGTTTAGTGAGGACCTTATGATGTCTATGTGAAACCAGTGATTAGAAAATGAAATAACAGAATGAAAACCCAGAGGCTTTGCTAAGGATTGCTAGGAAAAACATGTAATTGCTTCTCCCTCTCTTCCTTAGTGGTTTCTCATTGAAAGTTGAAGCCAAGTGTGTTCTCCCCCACATTTAATTGTCAAACTCATCTGGATCATTTAGATATGTATATTTTTTTTATTTGGTGGAGGTCTTTATGTGTATAGCATTTCTCTCACTCTTTATACAGTGAAGAAGTTATGGGGTTATACCAACTCTAAAAGTGCAGGAATCTTTTCTGCCTTATTCACCTCAGGGTTTCCAGCTCCCAGCGCAGTGCCTGGCCCAGAGCAGGTGCTCATTAAAAATGTATTGCCTGAATGGTGATCTGGTGTTACAGACTAGAGACAGTACCCTCTAAGGAAGAACTGTAATTTACCTATGGCATTTCACAAAGAGTGATAATTGGGGAATTAGAAATGGTATTCTGTTAATTTGGGTGACTAGCTGGATAAGTGAACTTATCCTACATGACTGAGCTAACTTATTCCAGGTAGAATTATTCATTGTACCTTTCTCCATCACTTACCCCTTGCTAACTGTTTAGAAGCCACACATCATCATTAGTCATGAAAAGAGGCAAACAGGAAACTAAGTAAAAGAGATTCACTAAAATACAAAGAATGTTGCATAAAGTTTTAGACATCTAAAAAGGTGTATCTCATTTCTGCCAATTTAATAAGAATTTATATTTGATTGTTGCAATTTATTTGACATAAACACTCTAGGATTCTGATAAGCCAGTGGACAAAATAAAGCTTTGTCAAATGAAAGTGACTGTTGCTCATCCAGGAGTCATGGAAATTTGCAAAAAGAGTGTGTTCACAGCCAATCAGGGGAGACACTTTGTAAATAAACTCTCCCATAATTGAGAGTTGCCATTTAGTGGGGAAGAGTGGCAATTTTACAAAATATTTTAGGCATAAAAGAACATCTCTTAGGTCCTGTCCTGAAAATGACATGAACATTGTTCCCGTTCCCTAAGGTCTGGGGCTGGGCTCTCTTATTTAAAAGACGTGATTAGGAGGAGTCTGTGCCATTTTAGACTAATGACATAGGTTGGAGGATATTTATTACGACAAAGTATTTACTGCTTATGAGCACTAATTTCTAATAAATGTTTAGTTTGCTTCTTTTTGTAATGCTGTGGATAGTTGCCTTAAGTGTTATTTGTGAATGAGCATTAAACATAATAACCAGGCAGCTCTTTTTTAAAGACCCAAATTAAAATCCCAGATAAAGACACAAACCTAGATAGATACTGGTATAAAATACATTTTGCTGGTAGTTAGTCATCTAATTTGGCAGAGAGGAATTTGTTTCTGAACAAATTCCTTAAAAGATACAATGACAATAAGCTAGTTGATTAGATTTTTCCCCTTTAACTTTTCATTTACTACTTGGCAAAGACAATTTGGGACAGATTTCTTTATTTTCTCCTCTGGCCTAAAACAAAAAACCCCCACTTTCCAAACTGTTACCACCAAAGAGTTTATTAAATGGCTGAAAAAGACAGCTGGTCCCACCATCTGTTAAAATTTTTCAGGGGCCAAATAAAACAGGTTACACCTTTAGCCATGCCAAGTCTTGCAATACCCCCTTCCTCTCACAGCCTGGGGAGGGCTAATCTGAATTTCACGCTCTGATTTTGCTATTGCTAATGCTTGAGCTGCTTATATGTTCTTCTCCTTGTTGCTTCTGTTACCTCTCTTTCTTAGTTACAAAGGTATTCTCACATTTCAACGAAGCTTATTTGCCACCATTACCTTACACCTAGAGCTTCTATAGTTACACCCAACAACTAGAAGAGAATGCATAGACACCTAATTTCCGACTTTTCAAGCAAAAGGGGAGAGCCAAAAGTATGTTTCTGTTGTTTTGCAACCATTTTTCTATAAATGCTAATGGAGGTAATTCAGATTTTGGAACAAAGGCTTAGCTCACCACACATTCCAGGTGTGAGAGGGTTGAAACAAAAGAGATGCTAACCCTAATGGTATTTCTTGTCATTAACAATTCTTTGATGTTCACACTGGAGCCTCCCTTTTATCTTTTAGTTTTTCAGCCATCTTTGTTAACACGCAGCTCAATTGAATCTTTTTTTTTTCCACCTCCCCCGGCCTTTAAAGACATCTGCAAAATGTTTATGCTAAGTTAGTTTCCACTGCATCTTTTAGTACCAAGGCAAAGTAAGATGAGATAAAGCTTGTGAGGTTATTATTAAAACATCAGTAAGTTTCTATCATTAAGCTGAAGGGGAAGATCAATAAAAAGGGAGCACTTAATGTTACTTTAATAAGGATGAGTTTCCTGTAACAGGACTTGGGATTAACTTCAGTATTATAGAAGTTGGCTTTACAATAAGGACATTGCTGTGATGAGAAGAGTTTAATTTGCCTTTACCCAATTAAGCACTTTGCAAATACTCTGAATGTACTTGATCTATTATTTCCTGTTTTATCAAAAGCGTTCGTAATAGAGCATATTTTAAGAATATTTGACTATAGCTTTTCCTTCCTTCTAGATCAGTCCCTGGCAGACTGCCAGACTGTCTAAGGCTGGTTTACCTCCATCTGTCCTTCTGTCCATTTAGGATTGGAGGAGGGAGGAGGTGCGATGATAGAGAGTAGAAATGCAGCTCCAAGAAAAGTTTAACTTGCTTTGATGACAGCAAAAAAGTAGGGAACAGTCAACACTACATAATATACACATAATATAGCATCCTAAGCTATTCAGAGGCGGGATCTGCAGCTACACAGTGGGTGCAAAGTAGAATCATACCTTTCACACCAAAATTGTTTGGCTGACCTTACTATTCGTTAGTACATTTTGCATTGTTTTGAATAAAGCAGAAATGTTTATTAATTGTGTCTTAATTAACCAATACAGCTTTTCTTTTAATTGCTGGATAAGACAAAACATTTAACTAGTTAACTGTTCCACCATTATAAGTTCTGATCTCTCTGGACATTTTATTTGTTTTCACCCGAGGACTCATTTTTGGCAGGTATTAATTTGGAGCTATGTTAATACTACTGTTCACAACTATAATACATGTGGCAACTCTCTCAGCCTTTTATATATAGTTCAGCCCCAAATGTCAAATGCTAGGGAGCAGATAACAAGAAAAGATAAAATACAAATTAATGTTAACAATGTATCTATTTTATGATTTTCCTCTCATATTATTTAATAATTCTTAGCATTTATATGATGCTTTTCATCTTCAAAGCACTTTACAAATGTTAGCTAATTAACCACGAGGTAATGAGGCCTGGATAATAATGCTGCAGTAAATTTTCTCTAGTTCAGATTATAAAGTAGAAATGGAGATGTATGTATTCATACATTAAAAAAACTAACAATAGGTGGTCTTAGAGATTTGTTTGAGTTCGAGACTCAGCCAGTTTATCTTCTGTGTATAACTTATGTCTCTCTTTAAAATATCTTGGGCAACTCAGATGCTCATGAATTGTATTTCCCATCTGGCAGATGGTTGGCAAACTTGCTTTCATCTTAGCCTTGTCTGTTCTTATTCCTTGTTATTTTCACCTTGAGCTCTCTCCTCTTATCCAGTAACAGAGAAAAGTCCAAAGGGAAAGACATTCACTATTAAGAATTAGGGATAAACAATCATCTTGTTCTTCCCCCAATTTTCTATGTTCTTTTCCCATATGTTTCCCATGTAGTTTTCAGCTTGTGGCCTATACCCTGAAACATTTGTGTTATTTTATACTTTAGTATAAGGTGCTGGTACAGGTATATTTCATTACTTTAGAATGGATGTATATTTGTGCTACGGACAGTCTGACTTTGCATAAGGCCTAAATTATATAGCTTTTCAAATCATAAGCATACTTTATTCAATATAAAGTACTACATATAAAATGGACTCCAGTAAGGAAAACTGTTCCCAATAAAAGCACTGTAGTTCATAGCTGACTTCCATTAAAAACTAATAAACACACAGTTTTATGAGAATGGAGAATGAATGAATTACTGCACTCAGGCTCTGNCTCCAACACCACAGTTTAAAAGCATCAATTCTTAAGTGTTCAGCTTTCTGTCTGTCACAAATTCCATTCTTTCCCTTTCTATTTGACATGAAGTATTGGGACTAGATGCCATGATCTTAGTTTTCTGAATGTTGAGTTTTAAGCCACCTTTTTCACTCTCTTCTTTCACCTTCATCAAGAGGCTTTTCAGTTCCTCTTTGCTTTCTGCCATAAGGCAGAATTGAAAAATCAGATATATTATTTTATTTGCAGCTGAAGACGGAGAAACTCTACACAGTCAGCAAAAACAAGACCAGGAGCTGACTGTGGCTCAGATCATGAACTCCTTACTGAAAACTTCAGACTTAAATGGAGAAAGTAGGGAAAACCAGTAGACCATTCAGGTATGACCTGAATCAAATCCTTAACAGGTATACAGTGGAAGTGACAAATAGATTCAATGGATTATATCTGATAGAGTGCCTGAAGATCTATGTACGGAGACTCAGACATTGTACAGGGGTCAGTGATCAAGACCATCCCCAAGAAAAAGAAATGTAAAAAGACAAAATGGTTTTCTGAAGAGGCCTTAAAAGTAGCTGAGAAAAGAAGTGAAAGACAAAGGAGAAAAGGAAAAATATACCCATCTGAATGCAGAGTCCCAAAGAAAAACAAGGACAGATAAGTATTCCTCAGTGAACAAGGCAAAGAAATAGAAGAAAACAATAGAATAGGAAAGACTAGAGATCTCTTCAAGAAAATTAGAGATAACAAGGGAACATTTCATGCAAGACAGGCACAATAAAGGACAGAAAGAGTATCGACCTAAGAGAAGTAGAAGACATTATGAAGAAGTGGCAAGAATGCACAAAATTATACAAAAAAGATCTTCATGATGCAGATAACTACAATGGTGTGATTACTCACTTAGAGCAGAGATCCTAGTATGCAAAGTCAAGTGGGCTTCAGGAAGCATCGCTATGTATAGTGGAGGTGATGGAATTCCAATTGAGCTATTTCAAATCCTAAAAGAAGATGCAATTAAAGTGGTACACTCAATATGCCAGCAAGTTTGGAAAACTCAGCAGTGGCCACTGGACTGGAAAAGGTCAGTTTTCATTCCAATCCAAACTAAAGGCAATGATAAAGAATGTTCAGACTACTGCAAAATTACACTCATCTCACACCCTAGCTCAAAATTCCCAAATGAGGCTTCAACAGTACATGTATCAAGAACTTCCGGATATTCAAACTGGATTTAGCAAAGGCAAAGGAATCAGAGATCAAATTGCCAGCATCTGTTAGATCATAGAAAAAANCAGTAAGTTTCTATCATTAAGCTGAAGGGGAAGATCAATAAAAAGGGAGCACTTAATGTTACTTTAATAAGGATGAGTTTCCTGTAACAGGACTTGGGATTAACTTCAGTATTATAGAAGTTGGCTTTACAATAAGGACATTGCTGTGATGAGAAGAGTTTAATTTGCCTTTACCCAATTAAGCACTTTGCAAATACTCTGAATGTACTTGATCTATTATTTCCTGTTTTATCAAAAGCGTTCGTAATAGAGCATATTTTAAGAATATTTGACTATAGCTTTTCCTTCCTTCTAGATCAGTCCCTGGCAGACTGCCAGACTGTCTAAGGCTGGTTTACCTCCATCTGTCCTTCTGTCCATTTAGGATTGGAGGAGGGAGGAGGTGCAATGATAGAGAGTAGAAATGCAGCTCCAAGAAAAGTTTAACTTGCTTTGATGACAGCAAAAAAGTAGGGAACAGTCAACACTACATAATATACACATAATATAGCATCCTAAGCTATTCAGAGGCGGGATCTGCAGCTACACAGTGGGTGCAAAGTAGAATCATACCTTTCACACCAAAATTGTTTGGCTGACCTTACTATTCGTTAGTACATTTTGCATTGTTTTGAATAAAGCAGAAATGTTTATTAATTGTGTCTTAATTAACCAATACAGCTTTTCTTTTAATTGCTGGATAAGACAAAACATTTAACTAGTTAACTGTTCCACCATTATAAGTTCTGATCTCTCTGGACATTTTATTTGTTTTCACCCGAGGACTCATTTTTGGCAGGTATTAATTTGGAGCTATGTTAATACTACTGTTCACAACTATAATACATGTGGCAACTCTCTCAGCCTTTTATATATAGTTCAGCCCCAAATGTCAAATGCTAGGGAGCAGATAACAAGAAAAGATAAAATACAAATTAATGTTAACAATGTATCTATTTTATGATTTTCCTCTCATATTATTTAATAATTCTTAGCATTTATATGATGCTTTTCATCTTCAAAGCACTTTACAAATGTTAGCTAATTAACCACGAGGTAATGAGGCCTGGATAATAATGCTGCAGTAAATTTTCTCTAGTTCAGATTATAAAGTAGAAATGGAGATGTATGTATTCATACATTAAAAAAACTAACAATAGGTGGTCTTAGAGATTTGTTTGAGTTCGAGACTCAGCCAGTTTATCTTCTGTGTATAACTTATGTCTCTCTTTAAAATATCTTGGGCAACTCAGATGCTCATGAATTGTATTTCCCATCTGGCAGATGGTTGGCAAACTTGCTTTCATCTTAGCCTTGTCTGTTCTTATTCCTTGTTATTTTCACCTTGAGCTCTCTCCTCTTATCCAGTAACAGAGAAAAGTCCAAAGGGAAAGACATTCACTATTAAGAATTAGGGATAAACAATCATCTTGTTCTTCCCCCAATTTTCTATGTTCTTTTCCCATATGTTTCCCATGTAGTTTTCAGCTTGTGGCCTATACCCTGAAACATTTGTGTTATTTTATACTTTAGTATAAGGTGCTGGTACAGGTATATTTCATTACTTTAGAATGGATGTATATTTGTGCTACGGACAGTCTGACTTTGCATAAGGCCTAAATTATATAGCTTTTCAAATCATAAGCATACTTTATTCAATATAAAGTACTACATATAAAATGGACTCCAGTAAGGAAAACTGTTCCCAATAAAAGCACTGTAGTTCATAGCTGACTTCCATTAAAAACTAATAAACACACAGTTTTATGAGAATGGAGAATGAATGAATTACTGCACTCAGGCTCTGAGGACAGGTCTTATTTTCCTGAATCTTTAATTTGAAAAAGCCACTAAAGCTAATAAGACTCTTCTTATTGATGAATAAGATCTTCAGAATTCAGAGGGAATTTTATTTGAACCACATAAAGTCTTGTATATTCTAAGTCAGGGAAATTTAATTTAGCAAGCAGTTATCCTATTTGTTAAAGGCTTTCCACTCTTTTTCCTATGAATTATGGTATGGAGCTATGTCTACAGAGCGCAAACCCAAGACTGATAAATTGAGGTTTCAGTCTGGGCACTCTGTCCTCCTGAGACTTTAAGAACATGCTGATGCTACTGGAAAAAGCCAAATGGTGATGGGTGTGCCACAGACCACAATGTCCAAATGACAACTAAACTTTTTCACTTTTCAGTCTATTTCTGAAGTCCTGAAATCCAGTATCAGCCTGTCTGGCTTCACAGTAATAATAGATAACCAAAGAGAAGAATCAATTGCTAAGATTCATTGAATCTGGTTCTATAAATGTCTTAGTGATATGGCCTCTTGATCAAACTAGTACTAGCTGACAGAGTACACATAAAATGTACCATTATTGTAGGATTGATTTTCCCCAAAACAAATGAATTATACATTTAACTTGCCATCACATAATGTGATCAACTGAAGCTTACAATATGATGGTCATGGGGAAGTGTTTCTATTATAAAGCATGACCTTGTCCCCAGCCTTTTATTCCTAAGGATATCTGTAGTATGGTGTGTTATTTTGATGACTCCAGTCTTCAGATAGGGGTGCAGGAGAGGTCAGGTAGGACAAGAAATGAAATCAAGACTATTTTTTAACATCAGTGACAAAACCTACCCTCTTTTCTATTTGCTAGGGGAAAGGAGTGAATCCCAGTGAAAACAAGAACTGAACCAAGTTTTTTTATACTATTTCAATTAAATCTATCAAACATTTCCTTGCTAACTGATTTTGCTTTTGTTGAGAGGATCATCACCACATATAACAAGAAACTAACCTGATCCAAAATGCATAGGTTTGTCTGCAGTAGTTATTAAGTGTATACTGGCAGAAATACACTGTGAAGGCCTTATAGAACTTCAAACTCTTACAGTGTTTAATAAGAATTATTTCTTGTTATATCTAGCTTGTAAGTAATGGGGAAAAGATGTGAATTTGCTAATAATTTTTTAAAAGTACTAAATCACCCAAACATATTAAATGTAAACAGAATAAAGATGTTAGAATAGTAGTCAGTAACTGGAGAGACCTAGTGTACTGAATAGGTGCTTAAGTGGTTTGATGGTTGTTAACTGGCAGGATCCAAATCTGGAAGTGAGTGTAGGATGCTGGATTTCAGGACATAAAGTCTTGGGATTTCATGCTGGTTCAGGAAAAGCCAAGGAAGCTACTGATTGAGGGTCCTTGGAAACCCAGGCATAGGCCCCATGGAGGAGCCCAGTGCCCTCACTGGACAGATGAAGAAACTACAGTTTTAAAGAGATTCAGTCCCAGCTCCTACCCTCTTTGATCATGCTTTCTCCCCTCTTTTCTGAAGTGTGCTTGGTGAGCTGTTAAGCATCCCATACTGTCTTCCTCCTTCCATAGTCAATGATCAGTAAGGCTCAAAGTCCATAGTTCCATTTATATATTGGAGTATTACTTATGTAGGGCTTCTCAGGTGGTTCAGTGATAAAGAACACGCCTGCCAATACAGGAGAGGCAGGAGATGCAGGTTTGATTCCTCAGTCGGGAAGATCCCTTGGAGTAGGAAATGGCCACCCACTCCAGTGTTCTTGCTTGGAGAATCCCATGGACAGAGGAGCCTGGTGGGCTATAGTCCATGGGGTTGCAAAGAGTTGGACGTGATTGAGCATGCATGCATTAATCATGCAACTTTTTTTTTTTTAAGGGCAACAAAACCATTTTACTAGGTGTTTGGTTTAAGAATTTTCACTAGGCCAAACCTATTTGATGTTTTCTCAGAATGGTTGGAAAATAGTTATAAAAAAGTTTTCTCTCCATTTCTCTGAGTAATAGTCTAGAGCAGGGGTTGGAAACTTTTTCTATAAAGGGTAGATAATAAATATTTTAAACTTTGTGGGCCTTGAGGGTTTTCTCGTACTGACCTAATACTGCTGTTACTGTCTGAAAACAGTGATGGACAAAATGCAGATGAATGGGTGTGGCTGTGCACCAATAAAACTATCTATAAAGAGAGGCTGTAGGCTGGCTATGTCAACCACTAGCCCGTTTTCCTGCATGACCATGGTTAGTCACAATTCTTGCGTATCAGTACTGAAGAAAATCCATATCATTCATTTTACCATCTGGATATTAAGTGCCAAATAGCTGAGGCAAAGGCTGATGAGTTTCAGTCTTGATTTTTTCAGTCTGAATGGTCTGAGAATGTAAGTAGAAGTGACTGCTAACCAAAAATTGTGTGTCATGGAATTAGCATGCTATTAATATTTGTAATGAAGGACTTTTCAAAATAAAGACATTGTGAATTTAGGGTTATATTTCTTCATCAGTTGAATATTTGACTTAAAAAAATTGGAGTATAGTTTCTTTACAATGTTATATTAGTTTCTGCTGTACAGCTGTGTGTGTGTGTGTCCCTTCTTCTTTGGATTTCCTTCCATTTTAGGTCACTCCAGAGCACTGAGTAGAGTTCCCTGTGCTGTGTGTTCTCATTAGTTATCTATTTTATCAACTGTGTTTTTTAGCTTAGGTTCTAGCAGTCAGAACTACTGCCTATGGCTGGCTTTGCATAACACACCCCAGACTTTTTACTGCCTGTCAGTCTCCCAGAAGTTTGTTTTTCTTGGTTCTTTGCTTTAGTACCAGCTCTCAGAAGTTAGCACATCTGAGAAACTAATCACAACAGAAATGTAGATTGTGACGAGAGAGTTTAACGTACTCTTCTTTTGGATAAAAGATGGCTTAGGTGGTCTTCAAACAGAAGGCTCACCATCATCTTCCCCATTGTTTTGTTAATTTTCACCAAGAAATCCAGGATATCTCTGCAAATTCCTGCTGAGGCTATTCCACACTGCCTCAAGACATCCAGTAATTTCATATTTCATAAGTTAATAGTTGTCTGAAGCTTCAAGCTTTTTTCAAACTCTGCCCCACTGGACTACACCAAACATTTCCACACCTCAGTTTCCTGTAAAAATGCTACTAATGATGATGATAACATCTGTCTAACAGATTACTGTGAAGATTAAATGGAGCATTAGTGGGTAAAGCCCAAGATTTGGCATATAACGGGTACTCAATACATGCCAGTTCTATTATTCTCAGATAAAAATAATATAAAAGGATAAGGATATTATATATTAAACTGCATTTTGGCTATCTGTCCCAGGTGGATCGTTATTTAACTACCAATGTACCTTTAAAGGACAGTGAAATGCAGGCTGCAGGCTCCTGGAAAGAACATGCTTATAGGACTCTGATATATCTGGATTGCCTCTTGCTCCTTCCTCCTAGCTCTCTGTTTATACTTTTCACCTACTTAACATAGCCAGTATGAAGATTTGATAGGAGAATGCCAGTGAAATTGTGTTAAATAATGGATTAAATATTTAATTTTCAAAAAGGGCTTTAGATGTCCTCGATTATATCTGTAAATATCTGTGAAATTGTTGCCAAGCACTAGGTCTGGTGTCAACATCTTATAAATTTGGAGAATTAGAGAAATATCTTTAGAAAGAAAAACATCTCTTTTCTAAGAGATGTCTGTTCCTTGTACAAATGAGGCAGATCTTAGACAGTATGACATAACCAGGAAGCCTCACAGTTTGGTACACAGAGCCTAGAACACAGAATAAATTGACTTAGATTCTTTCCTCTACTCTGTTATTGCCTCACTGTGTGACCCCAGGGCAAGTCACTGGACCTCTGCTCTGTCATCTGTAAAAAGAGTAGATTGGTCTAGAGATTTTCTAAGTCTTAATAACTGTCCCAAAATAGAACCTTTGTGCATACAGGGCAGTGACATGTCATTTTTATGTCCTGAAATCTAGCAAGTGACATTCAACTATCCAGTGATGTCAAGGAAGGTTAATTTGTAGAAATATTTTCTTGGCAAATCAAACTTCTTTTGTTGTTTTATTTGTTCCCTTCCTTTTGTTTTGAACTGTATATGGCTCAGTAAATCTACAAGAGTGTGTGAATGAAGAAAACATTCTGTGTGACTCAAAAGACTAGCATTCTTTGCTGGGTGGTTTGGAGAACAGTAAACAGTAGAGGTTTATGTAAGTGGGAAATATTATACAACTAAATAAATAGGCTCTCCCCAGGTTGTCACTGGTTCATGTAATGGCATGTGTAAATGCACAAAATCCTTCTCTACCTTAACATAAGTTTATTATAATGAAAGCCTGATTTGACTGGGCATTTCAATAAAAATAGCCAAACTAGTGTTTATACATAGCTGAGTCAGTCTTTCAACCAAGTAGCCTGATCAATTAGTCTGACTTTATTGAGAGGTCCTCAATGGATCGAATGATTTAAACCACTGGGTCTGATTAGACATAGTACTGTGAGCAAGTCATGGATACAAATAAGAAAATATTTAACAGGAAATATCTCAACATCCCTTTAAAATGTCTACTTCACACAAGGAAACCCTCCTGCACTGTTGGTGGGAATGTAAATTGATACAATCACTATGGAGAATAGTTAGGAGGTTCCTTATAAAACTAAAAATATAGCTACCATATGACCCTGCAATCTCATTCCTGGGCATATATCCAGAGAAAAACATGATCTGAAAGGATATATGCAATGAATATATCTATTCATTGCAGCACTATTTACAATACCAAGACATGGAAGCAACCTAAATGTCCACCGACAGAGGAATGGATAAGGAAAATGTGGTGCATGTATACAATGGAATATTACTCAGCCATTAAAAATAATGAAATAATGCCATTTGCAGCAACATGGATGGACCTAGAGAGTGTCATACTGAGTGAAGTGAGTCAGACAGAGAAGGAAAACTATGATATGACATAACTTATATATGGAATCTAAAAAGAAATGATACAAATGAACTTACTTACAAAACAGAAAGAGACTCACAGACTTAGAAAACCAACTTATTGTTGCTGGGGGGAAGGAATAGTTAGGGAGTCTGGGAACGTCATGTACATATTGCTATATTCAAAACGGATGACCAACAAGGACCTATATTGTATAGCACATGAAACTCTACTCAATGTTATGTGCCAGGCTGGATGGAAGGGGGTTTTGGGGGAAAATGGATAAATTTATATGTATGGCTGAGTCCCTTTGCTGTTCACCTGAAACTACCACAACATTGTTAATCGGCTATACCTCAATACAAAATAAAACATTTAAAGTCTGAAAAAAAAGTTTATACTTCACACAAATTTGACTTAGGATGAAGACTACCATAATTCAATAATAGCTACATAGAAAAGGGCACCATATGTAATTAAAAAAGAAATCCCCCCAAATTTATTTTAGGAAATTGTCTCTGAACTTTGAAAGATACATACACACACACACACACACACACAAACACACACACACACACATATATATGATATAATAGTCTCTTTCTCTTGAAGGTTATGTTACTTGTCATCAGGGAACTGGCATTAAATAACTTATGAAATCCCACAAAGCAACATTAACAGTATGAAAAACCAACGCTCACAGCCCTGAACAAACCACTTTTCAATGACTGCTTTAATATCTAGGGCAGTCTAGTTATTACAATGACTTTTCACTTTTGAACCTCACCTATTTCATTAACAAAAAATTAAATCCTCCCATTTTCAGTCTAAATCTCAATTCTACTCCTTCTCTTCAGTCTCTGATTGCTTCCATCCTAAAAATCTGGATAATCCTACAACCTTCTTGAATTAATTTTCCACCCTTTTCCTCCTTTTTCCTACTAAGCTTCTGGAGAACTCGGTTGCCACAGGAAACTAAAGTGACTGCCCCAGACATCCAGTTAATAAATTACAGAGCAGTTCCAGACCTTAACCTGTTTCTTCTGCATGGGGTCATCTTTAATTTATCCCTCCCTATCCCTTCCTTCCCTATCCCCTACCACTCAACACATAAATGATATTTTTGCAGGAGGTATTGGTTTCATACCCTTTCTACTCTCTTTCCATACTCTCACTCAGGTGCTTGTGTGCTAAGTTGCTTCAGTTGTGTCTGACTCTGTGCAAGCCTATGGACTGTAGCCCTCCAGGCTCCTCTGTCCATGGGATTCTCCAGGCAAGAATACTAGAGTGGGGTGCTATGCCCTTCTCCAAGGGATCTTCCCGATCCAGGGATCCAATGCCTGTCTCTTACATCTCCTGCACTGACAGGCGGGTTCTTTACCACTAGCACTGCCTAGGTCTTTGCTGCCTTTTGCTGAACTAACACGTAAGACTTCCAGCTGATCTTGCTGCTCACTTCTCCCCTTCACACTAGTGCCAACAAGCCTTTACCAAATCCCAGCTCTGTTCATGGCATTTCTCTGAACAAAGTCTCCAGTGGTTTCTTTTTGCCAGTAGAGTACAGACTCCCTAGCATAACATTCAAAGTTTTCTATAATCACGTCTCTAGTTTTACCTATTATATATGTTCTATGCACTAATCAAACCAGAAAAGGACCTGAATTTTCCTGCTGCTTCACTATTAAAGATTCAAGATGAATACTGATTCCTTCATGAAACATTCCTTTAGGTTCTGTCCTCTAATATTACTACTCTGCCATTTCCTAGTAAATATTTATCTATGTGTCACATTTTCCTTTCTATAGTATAAGCTCCTAGATCAGCTCAATGATAGTGTCTTGAAACAGTAATATCTGGAGGTTAGTCATGCGGTATATAACAATCATTTATTTTTAATAATAGTTCAAATTTATTGAACTGTACACTTTAAAAGTGGAGAAGGCAATGGCACCCCACTCCAGTACTCTTGCCTGGAAAATCCCATGGACAGAGGAGCCTGGTAGGCTGTGGTCCATGGGGTCGCGAAGAGTCGGACACGACTGAGCGACTTCCCTTTCACTTTTCACTTTCACGCATTGGAGAAGGAAATGGCAACCCACTCCAGTGTTCTTGCCTGGAGAATCCCAGGGACGGGGGAGCCTGGTGGGCTGCCGTCTGTGGGGTCACACAGAGTCGGACACGACTGGAACGACTTAGCAGCAGCAGCAGCACACTTTAAAAGGGTGAATTATATGGTCTGTGAAATTTATCTCAATAAAGGTATCATAAAAATGGAAGTTCAAATACTAATATTTGTAAATAATTTAAAATCATTTAAATAATTTTAAGCAGAGCACTGGGCTTCCCTATTGCTCAGATGATAAAGAATTTGCCTGCAATGCAGGAGACCTGGATTCGATCCCTGGGTCAGGAAGATCCCCTGGAGAAGGGAATGGCAACCCACTCCAGTATTCCAGCCTGGAGAATTCCATGGACAGAGGAGCCTGGAGGGCTATGGTCCATGGGGTTGCAAAGTGTCAGACACACTTGAGTGACTAACAATTAAGTAGGAAAAGTTACAACAAAGCAAATAAAGCATTCACACATTTGTTCTATTTCTTGAGATATCATTTGAAGTGAAGTGAAGTGAAAGTCTCTCAGTCATGTCCGACTCTTTTTGACCCCATGGACTCATCCGTGGAATTCTCCAGGCCAGAATACTGGAGTGGGTAGCCTTTCCCTTCCTCAGGGGATCTCCCCAACCCAAGGATCAAACCCAGGTCTCCTGCATTGCAGGTGGATTCTTTACCAGCTGAGCCACAAGAGAAGCTCAAAATCTCATTTAAATGGCAGTAAAGAAGAACTGAAAAGAACAAACGCAAATTTGTCATGAGAATAAACTCAAAGATGGAATTGTCAAGGGAAATAATCTTAACATATTTCTGGAAAATGAAAAGTGGATAAAGAAAGTATCTGTTTCCAGTAATTAAGAAATAAGTATTTCAAACTGCCTTTCTTTGAGGTCAAATAGTAAATTAAGAAAAAAATTTAAATATACCTAACTAAAGGCATTGGAAAGCTAGCAAGAGAGTAAAGAAACACTGAACCAAGGTCTAGGAGAAGACAGAAATTCTAAGAGGATAGCTCAGCACTGGGGGTAACTTTTCTTCTGGGAAATATTTGCCAATTCCAGAATAGACAACTAAGAAGAGGAAGCTGTTAGGTTGAGCAGTGTGGGGCCAATGAGACAAAAGTTGGACTCTTAAACATCTAACCTCCAACACATGCACACATACTCTGACTTGGATTGCAAAGAGCTCCCCTCTGGCAGATAGGGAACCAGATGCAGCTGCTCTCACAGGGACTGCAGGTCCATTTCCAACCATCCCAGACTCTGAAGCTGGATTAAAGTTGTCCTAATTTATTCATGCCCCAGCAAATATTACTGTCTTATGGAGGAAGAGAATACTATTCTGAGCTTCCAATTACCTTTACAAACAACTTTGTACATATAATTTCCATCATGAAATAAGTAATAACTAAGACAGTAAAAAAACATGAATAAGAATCATATCTAGTAAAACTGTTGGAAACCAAAGAGAGGGGAAACCATAAAAGCAGCCATGGAAAAAGACAGATTACCTTCAAAAGAACAATTTGGCTAAAGCTGACCTCTCAACAGATACGATGAGAACCAAAAGACAAAGTGTTGTCTTTAAAGTTCTAAAAGAGAAAAAAAATAAAGTTCTAAGAGAAAATAACTGCCAATATAGAATTATACACTCATCAAAAGTATCCTTCAAGAACTAAGGTCACATAATGATATTAGACTCACACTAAAGGAAACTCTAGGCAGAAGGAAACAGATTCTAGAACAGAAGGTCAGAGATGTGGGAAAAAATGAACAGACATGAAAACAATAATAATGTCTTGTGGGATATAAAATATGTGTTAAATTAAGATACCCCATAACAGTGGGAATATAGTCAAGGAATATGATAGATAGATAGATAGATAGATAGATAGAAACTGTGAATAGTGTTTTAAGGTCCTTGGATCCTTGTATTATCTAAGAAGAGGGTATAAGCAGCATAAGTAATATTAGATTTTGATAAGTCAAGGGTACACACTGTAATTTCTTGGGTAACTATAAGAGAATGATAAAAGTGTGTGTGTATATGCCTAATAACATAGCCTCAGAATGTATAAAGAAAAAAATTGACAAAAATAAAAAGGAATAGGCAAATTCACAATCACAGAGGAAGATTGTAACATACTTCTCTTAACAACTAACAACTAACAGAAGCAGTCAAAAAAATCAGTAAGAGTGGGAAGATGATAATCGTCAAACTTGAACTGTGTATAAATTAAAGGCTGTAGAACACACCTAATTTTAAAGAATATATGGACTATTTATAAAAGTTTTATTCAAAAAATCATATGCTAAGCCATGGGCAGGAGGAGAAGGGGATGACAGAGGATGATGGTTGGATGGCATCACCGACTCAATGGACATGGGTTTGGGTAGACTCTGGGAGTTGGTGATAGATAGGGAGACCTGGCATGCTGCGGTTCATGGGGTCACAAAGAGTTGGACATGACTGAGCGACTGAACTGAAAGTTTAAACAAATCATAGTAGATTGATTCTTTGGCCATAACACAATTAAGCTAGGTCCAACAACAAAAAGAAGAGAAAATGTCTGTATGTTTAGAAATTAATAAATAAAATTCCAAAAATCTTATTTAAAAAAATCATAAAAGGAATGAAAATGTTTTGAGCCCAATAAAAATATGGGCTTCTTTGGTAGGTCAGCTGGTAAAGAATCTGCCTGCGATGCAGGAGACCCCGGTTCAATTCCTGGGATGGTAAAGAATCCAGTGCAATGTGGGAGCCCTGGGTTTGATTCCTGGGTTGAATCCCTGGGTTGGGAAGATCCCAGAAGGGAATGACTATCCACTCCAGTATTCTTGCCTGGACAATTAACTCCATGGAGAGAGGAACCTGGGAGGCTACAGTCCATGAGGTTGTAAAGAGCTGGACACGACTGAGCAACTTTCACTTTCAATAATAAAAAATACTTGTATGTTGCTGCTAATTTTATACTTAGAGGGAGGTGATAGCTTAAATGAATATATTAGAAAGGAAGTCATAAAATTCTAAAAAGTTAGGAAAAATAACGGCAAATTATATCAAAGAAAAGATACAATACTATAGCAGGAAAAGTTTGTAAAATATAAATCAAATAGATACTAAAAAAGATGAACAAAATCTAAAATTGTTTTCCTTAAAAGATTAATAAAATTAACAAACCTGAAAAGACTAGTCAAGGAAAAAGAGAGAGAACACAAATTATCATTATCACAAATGAAAATGGGGATCTTACTGTAGGTTCTATAATACAAAAAATATCTTAAGATAGTTTTTGAACAATTCTAAACAAATCTGAAAATGTAGAAGAAATGGACAAATTCCTTGAAAAAGAAAACCTACCAAAACTGACAGAGAAAGAAATAGAAAATATGAATAGTCATGTTAATAAAGAAATTTATTTCATAATTAAAATTTTCCCTTATAAAAAACTGTAGGCACAAACAGCTCCCTTAGTGAATTAAAAAAATTTTTAAGAAGGGATTATTGTCATGCTTATACCAACTATTCCAAAGAAAGACAGATTGTATATTATAAGAATTAAAATTTTACATGCCAATTTTATCATGAGCAGAGCTATAAAATTTTTTTTAAAAATTAACAAATCAAATGCAGCAGTATGTAAAAGGATAATACAACATGATAGAGTTGTATATATTATAAGAATGCAGATTTATTCACATTAGAAAATCAGCATAACTCACTATTTATCAAAATAGAGGAGAAAATTCATAGGTAATTTAAATACACACAAAAACCAAGTATTTGATAAAATCAAACATCTACTTACAAAGAAAAAACTCTCCTACATATAGAAGAGATAGCAAACATTTGGTAAAATACTAAAAGTTTTCCCTTTGAGACTGGGGAACAAATAAGAATCTTACTGTTAACCCTCCTAATCACCATTGTACTGGAAATCTTAGCCAGGTCAGTATGGCAGATTGATTATAAACATGATTCCATTTTCTATCTCTCCACGTACCTATGCCTTTTGTAACATATTTGACTTTGCAGCACCTCCTATCAAGAGATGGATTCTATTTATCCACCTTAAATCTGGGCTAGCCTTGTATTTTGCTTTAGTTTAAAGAATGTGGTGAAATTGACAATGTGCCAGTCCTTAAGAGGCATCTCCCTTGGAGACAGACACTGCCACCGGGGATAACAGCGAGTTGAAGGATGAGACCACATTGAATAGAACTAAGTTAGCCCAGCTGTCCCTGCTGTGGCTCTAGATATGTAAGGAACCCAGCCAACATCAGTAAAGCTGCTTAGCTGACCTGCAGCTAATTTCAGATGCACAAGTGGGCCCTGGCAAGAACAGCTCAAATAACAGAAACATTCAGCTAACCCATAGACTTGTGAGAAATACGTGGTTGATTTGGGTGGTTTACGGTGCAGCAATAACTAATTGAAACAGGCAGTGAGTCAAGAAAAAACAAAGTATAAATATTGAAAAGGAAGAAAAAGTCTATAATTATTTGCAGAGGGTCTAACTGTATATGTAGAAAATCCAAAAATATCCATAGACTTGTGAGAAATATGTGGTTGATTTGGGTGGTTTATAGTGCAGCAATAACTAATTGAAACAGGCAGTGAGTCAAGAAAAAACAAAGTATAAATATTGAAAAGGAAGAAAAAATCTATAGTTATTTGCAGAGTGTCTAACTTTATATGTAGAAAATCCAAAAATATCTACACATACATTATTGGAATTAAAGAGTAAATTTAGCCACATTGATAGATCTCAAGTGCAAAATATCAATTGCATTTCCATATGAGGACAAAGTCTTAGTCTGTTCAGTCTGCCATGGCAGAATACCATAGACTGGGTAGCTTAAACAACAGAAATTTCTCACAGTTCTGGAGGCTAGGAAGTACAAGATTAGGGTGCTGACAGATTTGGTGTCTGGTGAGAGCCTGCTTCCTGATTCATAGGCAGCTACTTTTTCACTGTATCCTTACATGCAGAAGAGGCAAGCAAGTTCTCTGGGATATGTTTTATAAGGGCATTAATTCCATTCATGAGGGCTCTGTTCTCATGAAAGTGAAAGTGAAGGTCGCTCAGCCATGTCCAACTCTTTGACCCCCATGGACTATACAGTCCAAAAAGTTCTCCAGGCCAGAATACCGGAGAGGATAGCCTATCCCTTCTCCAGAGGATTTTCCTGACCCAGGAATCAAACTGGGGTCTCCTGCTTTGCAGGCGGATTCTTTACCAGCTGAGCTACCAGGGAAGCCATGACCTAGTCACTTCTTAAAGGTTATGCCATCAAATAAATTGGAGATTAAGGTTTCAGCATACAAATTTTGTGGGGACATAAACATTTAGTCCATGCTGCTAAGTCACTTCAGTCGTGTCTGACTCTGTGCGACCCCATAGACGGCAGCCCACCATGCTCCCCTGTCCCTGGGATTCTCCAGGCAAGAACACTGGAGTGGGTTGCCATGTCCTTCTCCAAGTCCATAGCAAGCAGCAAATAGAAATTTTTAAATAAAAATTATATATGGTACAAATTTCACATGGTATATAGGAATACAACTGACAAAATATGTATAAGATTTCTCACATAAAACTCTGAACCATTATTGANTATAAGAGACAGGTGTATAAATTAAAGGCTGTAGAACACACCTAATTTTAAAGAATATATGGACTATTTATAAAAGTTTTATTCAAAAAATCATATGCTAAGCCATGGGCAGGAGGAGAAGGGGATGACAGAGGATGATGGTTGGATGGCATCACCGACTCAATGGACATGGGTTTGGGTAGACTCTGGGAGTTGGTGATAGATAGGGAGACCTGGCATGCTGCGGTTCATGGGGTCACAAAGAGTTGGACATGACTGAGTGACTGAACTGAAAGTTTAAACAAATCATAGTAGATTGATTCTTTGGCCATAACACAATTAAGCTAGGTCCAACAACAAAAAGAAGAGAAAATGTCTGTATGTTTAGAAATTAATAAATAAAATTCCAAAAATCTTATTTAAAAAAATCATAAAAGGAATGAAAATGTTTTGAGCCCAATAAAAATATGGGCTTCTTTGGTAGGTCAGCTGGTAAAGAATCTGCCTGCGATGCAGGAGACCCCGGTTCAATTCCTGGGATGGTAAAGAATCCAGTGCAATGTGGGAGCCCTGGGTTTGATTCCTGGGTTGAATCCCTGGGTTGGGAAGATCCCAGAAGGGAATGACTATCCACTCCAGTATTCTTGCCTGGACAATTAACTCCATGGAGAGAGGAACCTGGGAGGCTACAGTCCATGAGGTTGTAAAGAGCTGGACACGACTGAGCAACTTTCACTTTCAATAATAAAAAATACTTGTATGTTGCTGCTAATTTTATACTTAGAGGGAGGTGATAGCTTAAATGAATATATTAGAAAGGAAGTCATAAAATTCTAAAAAGTTAGGAAAAATAACGGCAAATTATATCAAAGAAAAGATACAATACTATAGCAGGAAAAGTTTGTAAAATATAAATCAAATAGATACTAAAAAAGATGAACAAAATCTAAAATTGTTTTCCTTAAAAGATTAATAAAATTAACAAACCTGAAAAGACTAGTCAAGGAAAAAGAGAGAGAACACAAATTATCATTATCACAAATGAAAATGGGGATCTTACTGTAGGTTCTATAATACAAAAAATATCTTAAGATAGTTTTTGAACAATTCTAAACAAATCTGAAAATGTAGAAGAAATGGACAAATTCCTTGAAAAAGAAAACCTACCAAAACTGACAGAGAAAGAAATAGAAAATATGAATAGTCATGTTAATAAAGAAATTTATTTCATAATTAAAATTTTCCCTTATAAAAAACTGTAGGCACAAACAGCTCCCTTAGTGAATTAAAAAAATTTTTAAGAAGGGATTATTGTCATGCTTATACCAACTATTCCAAAGAAAGACAGATTGTATATTATAAGAATTAAAATTTTACATGCCAATTTTATCATGAGCAGAGCTATAAAATTTTTTTTAAAAATTAACAAATCAAATGCAGCAGTATGTAAAAGGATAATACAACATGATAGAGTTGTATATATTATAAGAATGCAGATTTATTCACATTAGAAAATCAGCATAACTCACTATTTATCAAAATAGAGGAGAAAATTCATAGGTAATTTAAATACACACAAAAACCAAGTATTTGATAAAATCAAACATCTACTTACAAAGAAAAAACTCTCCTACATATAGAAGAGATAGCAAACATTTGGTAAAATACTAAAAGTTTTCCCTTTGAGACTGGGGAACAAATAAGAATCTTACTGTTAACCCTCCTAATCACCATTGTACTGGAAATCTTAGCCAGGTCAGTATGGCAGATTGATTATAAACATGATTCCATTTTCTATCTCTCCACGTACCTATGCCTTTTGTAACATATTTGACTTTGCAGCACCTCCTATCAAGAGATGGATTCTATTTATCCACCTTAAATCTGGGCTAGCCTTGTATTTTGCTTTAGTTTAAAGAATGTGGTGAAATTGACAATGTGCCAGTCCTTAAGAGGCATCTCCCTTGGAGACAGACACTGCCACCGGGGATAACAGCGAGTTGAAGGATGAGACCACATTGAATAGAACTAAGTTAGCCCAGCTGTCCCTGCTGTGGCTCTAGATATGTAAGGAACCCAGCCAACATCAGTAAAGCTGCTTAGCTGACCTGCAGCTAATTTCAGATGCACAAGTGGGCCCTGGCAAGAACAGCTCAAATAACAGAAACATTCAGCTAACCCATAGACTTGTGAGAAATACGTGGTTGATTTGGGTGGTTTACGGTGCAGCAATAACTAATTGAAACAGGCAGTGAGTCAAGAAAAAACAAAGTATAAATATTGAAAAGGAAGAAAAAGTCTATAATTATTTGCAGAGGGTCTAACTGTATATGTAGAAAATCCAAAAATATCCATAGACTTGTGAGAAATATGTGGTTGATTTGGGTGGTTTATAGTGCAGCAATAACTAATTGAAACAGGCAGTGAGTCAAGAAAAAACAAAGTATAAATATTGAAAAGGAAGAAAAAATCTATAGTTATTTGCAGAGTGTCTAACTTTATATGTAGAAAATCCAAAAATATCTACACATACATTATTGGAATTAAAGAGTAAATTTAGCCACATTGATAGATCTCAAGTGCAAAATATCAATTGCATTTCCATATGAGGACAAAGTCTTAGTCTGTTCAGTCTGCCATGGCAGAATACCATAGACTGGGTAGCTTAAACAACAGAAATTTCTCACAGTTCTGGAGGCTAGGAAGTCCAAGATTAGAGTGCTGACAGATTTGGTGTCTGGTGAGAGCCTGCTTCCTGATTCATAGGCAGCTACTTTTTCATTGTATCCTTACATGCAGAAGAGGCAAGCAAGTTCTCTGGGATATGTTTTATAAGGGCATTAATTCCATTCATGAGGGCTCTGTTCTCATGAAAGTGAAAGTGAAGGTCGCTCAGCCATGTCCAACTCTTTGACCCCCATGGACTATACAGTCCAAAAAGTTTTCCAGGCCAGAATACCGGAGAGGATAGCCTATCCCTTCTCCAGAGGATTTTCCTGACCCAGGAATCAAACTGGGGTCTCCTGCTTTGCAGGCGGATTCTTTACCAGCTGAGCTACCAGGGAAGCCATGACCTAGTCACTTCTTAAAGGTTATGCCATCAAATAAATTGGAGATTAAGGTTTCAGCATACAAATTTTGTGGGGACATAAACATTTAGTCCATGCTGCTAAGTCACTTCAGTCGTGTCTGACTCTGTGCGACCCCATAGACGGCAGCCCACCATGCTCCCCTGTCCCTGGGATTCTCCAGGCAAGAACACTGGAGTGGGTTGCCATGTCCTTCTCCAAGTCCATAGCAAGCAGCAAATAGAAATTTTTAAATAAAAATTATATATGGTACAAATTTCACATGGTATATAGGAATACAACTGACAAAATATGTATAAGATTTCTCACATAAAACTCTGAACCATTATTGAGAGAAGAAATAAATAAATAGGAGGATATATGATGTTCATTGATTGAAAAATCCAATATTGTATACATGATAATTCCTTCTAAATTGACTTATAGACTCAAGATAATTCCAAAGAAATCCCAACAGGTTTTATTTCCTCTAGAAGTTGACTAATTCTACAATATACAAAGGGACCAAACTAATCACAGGTGTTTTGGAGAAGAAAAACAATGTCGGAAGATTTGCTCTGCTGTATACTAAGACCTATTATCAAAGTATGGCATTTAAGGTAAGGATAACAGATAGATCAATAGAACAGAATAGAGTATCTGGAAACAGGCCCATGAACACTTGGTTTATGTAAATAGTAGTAATTTAGAACAGTAGGAAAATGATGGCCTTTTCATTAAATGGGACTGAGACAACTGAGTATCTATTATAGAAAACCTGAAAACTGACCTTTACTTTCCACCATTCACAAAGTCAATTCTGTGTGGGTTGAAGATCTAAATGTGAGAGGCAAAACAATTAATGCTTCCTGAAGATACTAAAGGCAAATATCTTTATAACCTTGTTAAGTAAAAGATTCTTAACAGGCTATGAAAGACCACTAATCAAAAAGGAAAAGATTGATATGTTGTACTATGTTAAAGTGACAAACTTTTTTTCAATCAAAAGAGTTTTTAAGAAGAAAGGGCAAGCCACCTAGCTGAGGAATTATTTGCAACAACACATATAACTAACAGTGTATAACACATTCCTTAAATTAAAGGAAAAATAGTAAATCAATAAAAAAACAGACATGTAGCAAAAGGAGACATGTATCCAAAATGGCCATTAAACACATATAAATATGCTCAGTATCATTATTAGTCAGCGATGTGTGAGCTATAATCACAGTAAGACCCTACAATATACTTATCAGAGTGCTCGTATGAAGAAGACTGATCACAGCAAGAGCTGGTGAGAATGCAGAACAATGGGAGCTTTCTTATACTACCAGCATGACTAAATTTGTACATCACTTAGGAAAAAAGTTTGGCATCATCTACTGAAGTGAGGGTATGTGTACCTTAGGATCCTGTAATTCTAATCCTAGGTATATAGCCAATAGAAAGGCATGCAAGTATAAACTAAGAGACATATACAATAATGTTGTGGTAGCAATTTGCAAAACAGACCCAGATTGGAAACAATTCATATTTGTCTATCAAAAGTAGAATGGTTAAATAAATTATGGCATAATTATATCCTGGAATACTATATAGTCATGAAAATGAATGAACTACATTTACATCCCATAACACAGATGAACTTCACAAATATAACACTGAATAAAAAGAACAAGGCCCTCTCAAATTACATACTACATGATTCCATTTATATACAGTTTCCCAAATCTATCTATAAAAGATAAAACCTAACTATAGTGTTTAGGGATACATGTAAATGGTAAAACTATTAAGAAGATCAAGGAAGTATTTACCATAATGTCATGAGAGTGCTTCTCTTTGGGGAGGGAGGTAGGGGTAGTATTGATTGGGAAGGAGGCTTCTAGGGTGCTGACAGTGTTCTGTTCTTGACTGTAGGAGTGTTTACATAGATACTCGCTTTCTGATAACTTATTGAGCTAAGCCTTCTGATTTGTGCCTATTTCTGCATATGTACTATATTTAAAAATTAAGTTTAGAAAGGGGATGGAGGCATGCCTGTGGATGGAGACATGTCTGCATATGAACCAAAATGGAGGAAGAAACAGCAGCTCAGAACACGAACACCAGTGGTTTCCATGAAGTTTTAAAATACTGTTCTACTATGTTTGGAATTATTTCTATTTGTCTAAGGATCATTATTCTATTTGTTTTGATATTACCCTACAGTCTTCTGGTTTTCTTCATGTCAANGAGGCATGCCTGTGGATGGAGACATGTCTGCATATGAACCAAAATGGAGGAAGAAACAGCAGCTCAGAACATGAACACCAGTGGTTTCCATGAAGTTTTAAAATACTGTTCTACTATGTTTGGAATTATTTCTATTTTGTCTAAGGATCATTATTCTATTTGTTTTGATATTACCCTTCAGTCTTCTGGTTTTCTTCATGTCAAGCATTCTCACAGAGCTACTATCTGAAGTCAATAGCACAAAAAATAGGTATTTAATTATATAATTTAAAGTTTAAAAGGTAATCAACAACAATTTAAACACAAATTGTAAGCACTGGAAGAAGAGAGGGGTGAAGAAACTGAGATAAATGCACATCTTTCATAAAGGGGAAAGTAGATATTGTCTTAAATGGCAAATCAATATCAAAGCAAATTATTCAGAGACATGATAGAAACCATTAAAAGAATTAGAAATAATTTAAAAAAATGACTACTTCTGGGAGAGGGACTAAGTTTGGGGCATCGAGAAGAAGAATGTTCTAGATTGTTTGACTTTTGCTTTGTTTTTGCTATATGCACATTACCTTCATAAATCTAGTAAGACATCTATGAGATTCCAGTTTGCATCATTCTCATCTAAATATTTAGGAATGCTCTTTGAGTCTGTGGCATTATAACTAGTCAAAGAATAACATCTGTAGTCTATCTTATCTATGCAGTAACTGATAATGAACATCATTTCTAAAGTACTGTTAGGAGCTATGATTATTACCGAAGCAGTTATTCTATGTGACCAGTTATTTTAGAGCTTCTGAATCATGATTTTATAATTATATCTGTTTCCTTTTAAACTTTATTTATAGATATATTTTAATTAGAAACAAGCCTGTGTATACAATTGTACATAGACAAGTGGGAGAATTAACATTTATATTCAACAGTTTGAACAGCTAACATTATCAAATCAAAAGTAGGTGAATCAATGATGAAAGTGAAATTGCCAAAATTACTTATATTAATAATGTTAAAATCTATATATTCTATATACTATATTTTAAACAATAAAATAAAATGCATTTGTGTTTCTGCTCTATTTGCATACCTTATGACACACATTTAGGGTGAAGATCTGGAAAAAAGATCAAAACTCATTTTTAAACAGTAAAGTTTAACTATTGAATAATTGGCTATATTTCTTTTTCTTGTAACATTACAATTTCTGAGATCTTTAAATGCCTCATTTCATCATTTGTGTTTTAAAATGCTCATTAGAACTCTCCCCTTTAAAACTGTGGTAACAATTATTTTTTCTATTTCCTCAAGTACATTTTCCTCAAAATCTAGGTACTCCCATGTGTACTATCTGCGAAATATTTTTAAAGTAGAAAGAATATTAAGAACATCTTTTCTAGAGAAAGTGTCTTGTTAGATTTTCATATCACACAGCAGTCTCACATATTGTTTTGCACAGGGTAGTTACTCAACGCAAACAAAAGAGTNATGTGTACTATCTGCGAAATATTTTTAAAGTAGAAAGAATATTAAGAACATCTTTTCTAGAGAAAGGGTCTTGTTAGATTTTCATATCACACAGCAGTCTCACATATTGTTTTGTACAGGGTAGTTACTCAACGCAAACAAGAGAGTTTGTTGCATTAGATCACACTGAGTCATATATGGTATAATATGATTAAATAGGACTAGTCCAAGCTTCAGGGAAAAATCAGAGCTTATGGTATAAGAAAAGTGATCAATACTATATCACATACAATTGAAAGTAACTTCAGATATGTTTGTGTAACTAAGTCTCTCCACTCACTCAGGGTGGACATGTCCTCCCTGTGCTGGGCACTGTGCTAGACTCTGTGGCCACAAAGATGGATGAGACAAGATACTTCCTCTGCAGCTACTCATGGCCTCATGGAGACAGTCAACCAGGGAATGGACAGTTACAAAATGATGTGATATAAACTCTGCTGCTGCTGCTGCTAAGTCGCTTCAGTCGTGTTGGACTCTGTGCGACCCCATAGACGGCCGCCTACCAGGCTCCCCCGTCCCTGGGATTCTCCAGGCAAGAACACTGTAGTGGGTTGCCATTTCCTTCTCCAATGCATGAAAGCGAAAAGTGAAAGGGAAGTTGCTCAGTCATGTCCGACTCTTAGCGATCCCATGGACTGCAGCCAACCAGGCTTCTCCATCCATGGGAGTTTCCAGGCAAGAGTACTGGAGTGGGGTGCCATTGCCTTCTCCGCTGCTGGGTCCAAATTTTCTTTCCAGTTCATTCCTTTCTTTTTACTATCAAGGTGATGAAGGTGTCTTAGTAAGGTGGAATAAAGAAGCAAAGCTTTATCAGAATAATAACTAGCAGCAGAGGGGTTCATTTGCCTTAAAGGAAGAACCTGAAAGATTCAGGCTTCTTCCCCTAAGCATGAAACAGTATCCTGGCCTCAGAGACCTTGAGTGTATCCCTCCGGGATGGGGGCATTCAGCAACGGAGCCCCAACCCTGTGGTGAGGCGGGAAGGATAGAAAAGACCAGCAAAAGGAAAGAGGACGCAGTGCAGAGGTGAGGAGGAAAGGGATTCCTGGATTTTCACAGGGGCAGATTCTGCATGGAACGATGTGGTAGGAAAAATAAAGAAATATCATCAGTGTCCTCATGTGAGATTGTTACTCTCATAGATGTTGGTGCATGAATTATGGGTATTGCTGTAGTGGAGGTGTGCTCATGTCCCACAGGGACTCAAGAGATAAGAAAAGGAGGGGTTGCCCAGCTCAGGCTACAGAGCTGACGTTGCAGGGGGAGGGGAGGAGGTGATGGAGGTAGGAGAAAATGGTTTGGAATCTGAAAATTGTTCAGTAAGGCTCCAGCACAGACCGCATGTCCAAAGAAGTTGATCCCATTACTGCTGCTGCTAAGTCACTTCAGTCGTGTCCGCACCTTTCTTATTAAATGACGGTCAGTGAATTACCATGATTGGTCTTATCCTCAACGGACTTGGGAGGCAGGAAGTATAGCTCAGTGCTGAGCAAAAGATGCCCCTTTTGAAGATGAAGAAAAAAAGAAAGGGTGGACTGAGTTGTCTTCCTCAGGGATAGAGTCCACAGGTGACAGAGATTTGTAATATTCATCTTCTCCATCAAGCATTTTGATTTGGCTGCAACAAAGGAAAGAATTTCAGCAGAAAAACAAAACAAGTGCAGCAGTCATTAATGGGGCGGCTAACATTGTGTGAGTACCTGGAACAGGGCTGGGCCCTCATACTGGGTGGTGGGGGCACTGCTTAGTGTAGCTCAGGGTCTCCCAGCATGGAAACTGGGGTCTGATTCACAAAGCCTTTCACATCTAGGTCACACACTAATAACGGGTCCAATTTAGTGGTGTCTGGAAGTTGTGATCACATTGCAGTTTGATTTATGTGAATTAACTTGTCTGGTTCCCTCTAGATGAGAAAGTTCCCCTCCTGACTATCTTTAGCTCTCAAACTACTACCAATTACCTATCTCATTGCTATTTTCAATTGAGACGCTAACAGTCAAATCAGCCACAAACTCTGTAGTGTCCCCTGGCTAATCGTTGGGAGAAAATTTCCCCTGTGTACGTACCTTTAAGGCTCAGGAGTAGAGGAATGTGGAGGAAGGAGTATTTGCACTACATGGAGTGCTCTGACTGTGGGGGAGTTTTATACAGCCCAATACATGTCTTGAATTGTAAAGACAGTATAATTCCCTTGGATAATTATGAGAGATAACATTTACCTTTTGGTGGCAATTTCAGTCTTTTCAGACAGAATAGATTCAAGTTTTGTATACTTGCTACTGTGAAAAGTACTTTCCAATGTCAATAATAGTGATGATATCCCCACTGCATATTTTTAGAAGCCTCTCTAGAAAGTTTTGCATTTTCTGTAATATCACAAAGGACCCCGTCTGTTTACAGTTGCTTAGAACTAAGAAGACAGATATTTACCCAAGTTTTCTTGGCTTCCTCTTGCTCCCTTGATATTCTAGAGTTCCCTGTGGAGAGGGCCAAGAACACACAGTCAAAGCAAAGCAGCAAGTCGTTAATTTTTAATTCAAAGTGATTTTGTGTTGAATGCAAGCAGATGCTGATAATATCAGAAGTCACAGCATAATTTTTTTGATCAAAGGGCTCAAGTGAGCCTGATGAAGCATGCATCTTGCTCGTCTTTGATAAACCACATCAATTATTCACCGTGAAGGCAGACATCCTGACATGAAAGCAACAGATAAAGAGCCTAAGCACATGTTCAAGACGAGAGTATAAGAGAGTGGGGGTGGGGCTGGAGGGGCTGGAACAGGTATTAATAACAGAATTATTAACTGGAAACAAAGCCAGTGAAACAGCTTTATGGCCACTTTGAACTCACATTTAACTGGTTATAGTACATGGTGTCCTCAGGGCTACTCAACATTTTGGGCTCCTGACATCTTCGGCGAGGTGTTCGCTGCTTCTGTGGAAGACCATTTTCTGAATCTGCAACAAGATAGCAGAACTTTTCTGTCAACTGTCTGAGGTTTTGGGAAAATTAAGTGTAAAACTGCTCATCACATAAATGCATTTAGCAGAAACCCTGTCCTATTTTAACAGGCAAGTTAGAGCTTTGCTAATATCAGGAGAAATACACCACACACACACACACACACACACACACACACACACGGACTGCTAAGTGTAAACAAGGGCAGCTATCAGGGACTTTGCCTTCATCTTTCTTATCTGAGTCAGCAGTCAACAGTGACAGAAAGCAAATTGGTTTGTCCATGCTGGTGAAGTAGAGGTTGGTGGTCAGCCTTTGTAGAGTAGAGAATGCCCTCTTGGTGAGATAGTTAAGGCAATGAAGGCAATCTGGGGCAGTTTGTACCATGTCCTACAGTGAGAGTTCAGAGACATCTGGAGAACACACACTGTTGGGTAGATGAGAAGCAAACGTTTTGGTGGGATACATTTTGGAGGCAAAGTGGCTTGAGCTAGTATTTTCTGAAATGCTTTGAACAATGCCACTGATCCATGCAGTCCCTGGAGGTAGTGTAAGGAAGGGGAAAGGATGATTGCACGATTTCACGGAGTGGCCTCTCTGTCTTAGTCCTGATTTCAGAACCCTGGACCAAGGGCGCACTGGAGATTAAGAAGCCACGTGAAAAATGAAGTCATGATTTATTTCCCTTCCAAGCAGGTGCTTTCTGTGAAACCTGCTATCTTTTTGCACTATATCTGAATCAGAATTCAGCAGTTCTAACTTGCCAATATACACATACACACACAGACACACACATAGACATAAACACACACACAGCTGCCATAACATACTGCTCATGAGTGGCATGGTCTGGAGAAGAGATATCACTTTCCTGAACCAAGGATACGTATACCATAAACTAATTATTTATAAAAGAGTGATTTGTACTTGGAATCATAGTTTGATTTTATTAGAGATTCTTACTCTACAAGGAAATTCTAGGGGAATTTTCTAAATGAAGAATGACTCAGTAAAGACTATTATGAAGAGCAAATGATCAGTTTCCTAAATATGAAGTTTTGCATTTTTTTGAACTGGAACATATCTATGTTTGAACATGACTATTAGAACCACACAGGGATTTAGGAACTATCTGTTCTAAATGCCCATTTTTTCACAAAAGGAAACTAAGGCCCATAAATGTGGAATGATTCACTCCAGTTTAAGTGGAGAGTAGAGACCCAACCCTAGATTTCCTACCTCCTATTCTAGCAGTTAAAAAAACTATACCATATTGTCTTTCTTAATAAAAAATTCTTTTAAAAAGTCAAAGGTCTGCATAAAAGTAAGCTCCATGAAAAAATATTAATTAGCACTGCAGAATGATGGTGCTTGCAGAGGATTCCAGTAGCCTGGACAGACATCCCCATTCACTTCTTCAGGAGCTGTGCAGAGAACAGGACTGCAGCCTCTTGTACTAGCAGCAACCTCAGAGTATAAGGAATCCAGAACTGAAACGGGTACTTTCTGATAGTTCCAACACACTACCTCCATATGCTTTGCAAAGTCCATATTTTGTAATATGGTAGAATCTGAGGTTGTGAGGCTCTTTTACATCATACCTTCAGATTTATAGATTAATCAACAGAAGTGTTTAGAGTTAAGGTTGCTTATTTTAAGCATGTACTGGAGATCTGACATCTATTCTCTTTTAGACTTTCTACTATTATAGGAATTCCAACCTTAGCAACTCAAAAGACTGATCTTAAATAGTTCTGGGGTTCAGCTGAAGTTCAGCCCAGTTCATTTGTTCTTTACGTAAAGAATACAATTGATCGAAGCCTTTGTTTATATTATCCACTAGAAATGCTTAACATAAGACGTGGTTCTCAACTTTTGCTTTTGATGAACTTGCTGTATGTTCTTTTCTCGATTCTTAAAAAGAATCAGTTATTGCATTTAATTTTCTCTTTTTAAAATTTCTCATAAATTAAAACAAAATATTAATATCTGATACCATACTAGAATCTGGCATAAGTTGGTATCTGATTAATTTTTATTATTTTAACTTTAATACCTCCATATTTTATAATGTTTTTCAAAACACTGGAACAGGTATTTTGCTATTGGAACAAAATTGAGTATTAGTGATATATGATCAATCACAAGCAGCCAACTAAATTGAGAAACAAATTCAATTATTGGTGTTACAACAACTGGACAGCAATGTACAAAAATATAACTTAAATACAGAGCTTACAAAACATATTCTATATGTGAGGTAATTTGCTTGATAATGTGGGGAAGACAAAGAGAAGTTAGACAAGGTCCTTGTCTAGTAGAGGACACCGTGCCTTAAGAGGTTAGTGACTTGCCTAAGGCCATAGCTATTGCTGAACTCAAATTAGTTCTTTTTAAATTCTAAATCTTTTACTTTTCTCAATACAGTTCTTGATTCTCACAGGCCACAATAAATTCCAGATGTTATATAGTTAAACATTTTAAATAGCTCCATGAAAACTATAGAAGGAAATGAAATAGACTACTAATCTTAACTGTGGAAGAAGATAACAGGGACAAGGATGGGTTCAATTATATTAAAGTAAAATATTCTATATAATGAACAGTAACAAAACCTTAAGATGAAAGAAAGCGCAACGGAAAGATTAAAAACAAATTAAAATATAGAGACACGATATTATACATAATGTGGAAAGGCTGAGGAAAGAGAAAGATGGTGGTGGTGGTTTAGTCGCTCAGTCATGTCTGACTCTTGCGACCCTATAGACTGTAGTCCGCCAGGCTCCTCTGTCCATGGAATTCTCCAGGCAAGAATACTGGAGTGGGTTGCCATTTCTTTCTCTAGGGGATCTTCCCGAGCCAGGAATTGAACCTGGGTCTCCTGCATTGCAGGCAGATTCTTTACCAACTGAGCTAACAGACATATTTATATATGTTGAAATACAATTATGAAATGAGATACTGAAAAATATTCAGCCACCTTGACAAACAGCTTCAGTTAAAATAATTACTACTGCCTTTCTATTAGGATAAATGGAAAGGTCAAAAGACACTGTGGGAGTGGCCCTGGATACACAGATGAGCCTACAGGCTTTCCCTTTCCTGAAGTGACTTGACAACAGATAACAAAAGCTAAGCAATTGGTTTCAAGGACCATGTTCCAACAAAGCAAACTGAAAGAGAACAAAAAGACCACTTGTATGAAGATGGATGTAACACTTTCTTCAACAGAAGAAAGACAGAATCATTATAAATATTTAATAATTGGGGAGAAATTACTGCTGAGATATAAATATGATGTCATGTCATGAAAGCACTAATGAGGATAAAAATGGCTATGATACTGATACATGAAAATTCAAAATTAAGAAAAAGAAGCAAAACACAAAATAACATATGGTTCACTGATAAAATCTATGTATGTATGCACTTTGAGAACTTTGTCAATATTTTTTTCCTTAAAAAAAATAATGAGGCATGTAGAACAAAAATTATTGTTTCTTTCAGCCTATAAAGAAATTGCAGGTGAGAAAGACTAAGTCTGTAAGTGGCAGAGTGGATATCTCTTTTAGCCCTTGAGCCAATCAGTTTGTCCATAAGAGATACAAAGCAACAGGATTATCTGGCAATTTCCTAGTTCATTTGACTAGTTTATGTAGATAAACTGGGCAATTTGAGTTTGAAGACATACATTAGAATATGAGTTATTTACTTTGGAGACAATGAAATTCATATTCTGAAAGTAGCCAACTTCTGCCTCACATAAATATTTGTAAGCCAAGCCAAACTTCAGTTTGTAATACTTTGGGTTTTGTGTGTGTGTGTGTGTGTGTGTGCGCGTGTGTGCATGCTCAGTCATGTCCTGTGCTTTGTGGCCCCATGGATTTTAGCCAGCCTGGCTACTCTGTATAGAATTTTCCAGGCAAGAATACTGGAGTGGGTTGCCATGGCCTCTTCCAGGGGACCTCCCTGACCCAGACACTGAACCTGTGTCCCTTGCATCTCTTGCATCGCCAGGTGGGTTCTTTACCACTAGCACCAACTGGGAAGCCCATACTCTTGGTGCCACCTACCTACTGTGCTTTTTAAAAGTATATTATATCATGAGTACAAGTTTGCATTTAACATAGGTCTCTTTCCTTTTCAAGAATCTCTGTACATTTTTTACCCCTGCATCTTTTTTATTTCATTTTTGAGATCTTGAATACACCTTTCTCTTCTGAGTTGTCACAGAACTCTATAATAAATTGAATATAAATCTGTCAGAAAATGCAAGAAATATAGAAGGAGTTTCAATAGCACCAGGAAATGCTAAGTCATGTCTGATTTAGGGAATACTCCTTATTATACGTGAACCGTGAACTTTCAGATTTTCAAGCTGGTTTTAGAAAAGGCAGAGGAACCAGAGATCAAATTGCCAACATCCTTTGGATCATTGAAAAAGCAAGAGAGTTCCAGAAAAACATCTACTTCTGCTTTATTGACTATGCCAAAGCCTTTGACTGTGTGAATCACCACAAATTGGAAAATTCTAAAAGAGATGGGAATACCAGACCACCTGACCTGCCTCTTGAGAAATGTGTATGGAGATCAAGAAGCAACAGTTAGAATTGGACATGGAACAACAGACTGGTTCCAAATAGGGAAAGGAGTACATCAAGGCTGTATACTGTCACCCTGCTTATTTAACTTATATGCAGAGTACATCATGAGAAATGCTGGGCTGGATGAAACATAAGCTGGAATCAAGATTGCTGGGAGAAACATCAATAACCTCAGATATGCAGATGACACCACCCTTATGGCGGAAAGCGAAAAAGAACTAAAGAGCCTGTTGATGAAAGTGAAAAAGGAGAGTGAAAAAGTTGGCTTCAAACTCAACATTCAGAAAACTAAGATCATGGCATCTGGTCCCATCTCTTCATGGCAAATAGATGGGGAAACAGTGGCAGACTTTATTTTTTGGGGCTCCAAAATTATGGCAGATGTTGACTGCAGCCATGAAATTAAAAGATGCTTGCTCCTTGGAGGAAAAGTTCTGACCAACCTAGACAGCATATTAAAAAGCAGAGACATTACTTTGCCGACAAAAGTCCATCTAGTCAAAGCTATGTTTTTTCCAGTAGTCATGTAGGGATGCAGAGAAGGCAATGGCACCCCACTCCAGTACTCTTGCCTGGAAAATCCCATGGACAGAGGAGCCTGGTAGGCTGCAGTCCATGGGGTCGTGAAGAGTCGGACATGACTGAGCGACTTCACTTTCATGCATTGGAGAAAGAAATGGCAACCCACTCCAGTGTTCTTGCCTGGAGAATCCCAGGGATGGGGGAGCCTGGTGCGCTGCCGTCTATGGGGTCGCACAGAGTTGGACATGACTGAATTAATTTAGCAGCAGTGGCAGCAGCAACAGCAGCATGTATGGATGTGAGAGTTGGACTATAAAGAAAGCTGAGCAGAGAATTGATGGTTTTGAACTGCGGTGTTGGAGAAAACTCTTGAGAGTCCCTTGGACTGCAAGGAGATCCAATCAGTCCATCCTAAAGGAAATCATTTGTGGGTGTTCATTGGAAGGACTGATGCTGAAGCCGATACTCCAGTACTTTAGCCACCTGATGCATATAGCTGACTCATTTGAAAAGACGGTAATGCTGGGAAAGATTGAGGGCAGGGGGAAGAGAGGACAGCAGAGGATGAGATGATTGAATGGCATCACCAACTCAATGGACATGAATTTGAGTAAACTCCAGGAGATGGTAATGGAGAGGGAAGCCTGGTGTGCTGCAGTCCATGGGGTCACAAAGAGTTGGACATGACTGAGTGGCTGAACTGAACTGAACTCCTTATTCCTTAATTCCAAGTCATTACATGGCATGACTACACAATTGTTCAAGCCTGTGGTGAGAAATAAATGGCTGAATTCAGTTGATGGCTTTGTTCTGTAACTTTAAATGACTTGCTTGGGAATTTAATATTTCAATTTTTTTTATTGAACATGCAGGTATATTCTAACTAGAGTGGCTAGATCAAATACAGGGTTCCTGCTTACATTTGAATTTCAGATAAGCAACTGATACCTTTTGAGTGTAAGTATATCCTGTGCAATATTCAGGACATATACTAAAAAGTAATTGGTTATTTATCTGAAATTCAAATCTATCCAGGTGTTCTATTTTCTCCTCTAAATCTGGCAACCCAATTCAAATACAATTTTAAGTCACAAATGAGGCTTTTTGTTTTTCTCCTAGCATCTCGGAGATAAAGAAGGACTTCCTCTGTTCTATTTGACTTGCTGGGTTAGAGCTATTTTGGCCACAAATGCTCCTCCTAAACATTCCTAAACATGCGCCAGTTCTGGTAAATTTCCTAGCATGGTTCCAGCAAGGGAAAGACAACCACAGGGATGGCAGGATGGGTCATGCAGCCTGAATATTCTCTGGCTTGGTGGGACAGTATGGATTCCAAGTCTTGAGGAGTGGGCAGGCAGGGAGCAGGGTTCCAGGGAAGAGCTAGTCTTTTGCACCCTCCTTGAGGGCCTCAGCAGACATGGATACTTTCTGAGTAGTAGGACTGCTGATTTGATTGCCATTTTGTGGATGAGGCATTTCCAGGCTTGCTTACCAAGTAAAACATCCTCTTGAAGCAGAGTTTGGATTTACAGATGGCAAATCCTATATGAAGTTATGAGATACATTCTATTTAGGGTCATTTTCTTCACACTAAAGCAGATGTTCAGCTTTTAAAAGTACCAGTGTCCATACATAATGCAGAGACCCCAGCTTGGTGTTCTGTGATGACCTAGAGGGGTGGGATGGAGGAGAGGAGGGAGGCTCAAGAGGGAGAGGATATACGTATAATGATGCAGATTTGAGTTGTTGTACAGCAGAAACCAACACAACATTGTAAAGCAATTTTCCTCCAATTAAAAAATAAATTAAAAAATTACCAATGCCCAGATCAGGACCTACTGCACCTTCATGGACTGTAGCCCACCAGGCTCCTCTGTCCATGAATTCTCCAGGCAAGAATACTGGAGTGAGTTGCCATGCCCTCCTCCAGGGGATGTTCACAACCCAGGCATCAAACCTGGGTCTCCTGTGTTACAGGCAGATTGTTCACTGTCTGAGCCACCAGTCAAGCCCCATATCTGTATATAGATACATATAGATATAGATAGATAGATAGACAGACAGACAGATTGATAGATGGTAGTTTATAAGTTGAGTTTGACTCCTGGGACCCCATGGGACTGTAGCCCCACCAGGCTCTTCTGTCTATGGGATTTCCCAGGTGAAAATACTGAAGTGAAGTGAAGTGAAGTCACTCAGTTGTGTCCGACTCATTGCGACCCCATGGACTGTAGCCCACCAGGCTCCTCTGCCCATGGGATTTTCCAGGCAAGAATACTGGAGTGGGTTGCCATTTCCTTTTCCAGGAGATCTTCCCAACCCAGGGATTGAACCCGGGTCTCCAGCTTTGTAGGCAGATGCTTTACCGTCTGAACTTCCCCAGGGGCTCAGGATGGGGCACATGGGGAGGGGGGTTCAGGATGGGGCACATGTATACCATGGCTGATTCATGTCAATGTATGGCAAAAACCACCACAATACTGTAAAGTAATTAGCCTCCAATTAAAATAAATCAATAAGAGAGTCTTCTCCAACACCACAGGTCAAAAGCTTCAATTCTTTGGCACTCAGCCTTCTTTATGGTCCAACTCTCACATCCATACATACTGGATACAGTAAGTATGTATGCACAGTAAGTACTGGATACTTATTTATGGGCCAACTCTCACACCCATACATACTGGATAGGGAGTCAAAGGGGAGAAATCATGCCTTGGAAGTTCAAATGTTGCATTTTGAGTCATGATATGGAGGATGATAATCTCTGTGGTTCAGCTCCCTGCTTTTATGTCTAGGGGTTCTAAAGGTCAAGGAGCCTGGGCTCCTCTGCTGGCCTCTGCTCAGAACCTGGGCTTGGACTCAGGTCTTTTGATTCGAACCCCATGGCCTAGGTCATGGCCTGTATTTTGATGCTTGTTCTTTATCTGAGACATTCTGACAAGTTTTCAGCTTACTACATCTAACTTCAGGAAAGACTAAGGAATTCAGTAGGTTTTTGTAAAACACACACACAACCAGAAAGAGAGATTTTCTCCTGGGGTGCATGTAATTCAGATCTTCCTTTCTAAGATGAAAGGAAAGCTACAAATTTTCCCAGTTGCCATGTTATGTCATGAACAATCTTCTTCAAAATTGCAAAATTGCTACAAAGAAAACATCCCTGAGTTACATTAGTGCCTGTGGAAGATGGTGGAATTTTAAATTGTCTGTGTGGAATTTTCTCCTTATTAGTAAGGGAAGTGGTAATAACTTCTCCTGAAACTATTTCATAGCTCAGGGCTTGACATACACTCACCAAATAATGAATGAATGAATGGTGACTATTCATCATTCTTGTTAAGGCCTGTTTCATTTCTGTGGTCCACTTTTTGTTTCTGTCAATTGGGATATTATTTCCAAGGACTTTGCTATCCTGGGACACCTCTGGGGAACCTTAGTCTGCCAACAAGGGAGATGAAAATGGTCTTTAACAAACAAGGTTTGTTGTGTAATTTTTTCTTAAAACCATTTCAGTATTTTTTCTAGGAATATATATATTCACTTTCTTTTAAACAAAAATTAGTCATTCATATACTTTGTTACTACTTTTCTCATACTTAACAGTATAAATGTTTTTCCATTATGTGGCCTAATTTAAAAATAGTATCATACTTTGAATTACATTTTTAAAGTCATGAATGAACATGATGTTCAAATAAGTTAAGCAATGAAAAGAAAAGAAAAGAAAAAACAACAACAACAACAACAACAACAACTCCTGATCCCATTGCCATAAGAGCAGCAAACGTTGGAACACATTTCTTACCTGTCTTCCTGATTTATCTAAATGGCATCAATTCTAAAGTTGTATGCTATTTCATTTTATGAATGAACCATAATTAACTTATACAATTTCTTGTTTTGGGCACAGAAGTTGCTTGCAGTGTTTTTCAATAATAAGTAATGCTATGGGGGAACATACTCATAGTTTGAGCTTTGACAATTCACATTATTTTCTTAGGATAATTCCCTAGAAATGGAATTACTGGCCACAGATTATATATATATTTAAAATTTACAATTTTTATTTCCAATTGCCTTCTAGGAAGTATGTAGCAAAATATACTTCTATCACCTGTACCTGAGATGACTTGTTTCTGAAGGCTTTCAGTATCATGGACCAGCATCTTTAAGAAAAAGCCTGACAATTCAATAGGTGAAAAAAAAGGCATATCATTTGTTTTGATCTGTATTTCATTAACTACTTGACAGGGTGAATGACTGCCCTTTCCTCATGTCCGTGGTTATCAGTCACCTGTGTTTCAGGATTCCTCTTGAGCTGGTAGCAGCAACAAAGTTCAAAGGTCCTGGCTGGACCTTTGAGGAATCAGTTGGACTTTGGAACCACGGACCTTGAGAAACCAGTTGCCTGTCTGGTGTAATGAAATGGTAGATGAAAGTTTCCATTGGCTAACAGGTGTGGAGATGCCTATTTTTAAAATCGCCACATTGTAGGAAAGTATTTTTCAAACTTCTGTCATTCAACTGCCACATAAACTTTTCTTTTTTTGCTATATTCAAGACACCTGTATTGTTCTTTAATATTTTAAAAATCAACTTAATTTCTTTTTTCACTTAAATACACTTCTTTTAAAATGAAGCTTTACTCACTATTGTAAGTGGGAAACATGTGTTATTTGCCATAAATAGAAGAAAATCATCAAGTATATACAGTGAGAATAAAACAATATTATTACACCTGAGCTAGATTCTATTTCCCACAGAATGTTCTGGGCTTCTTAAAGTTTTGTTAAAAAGACAGGTGAGAAGAATTTAAGACATGCTAATACTACTAAGACTTTCTCCTTAATCTGAAGAATTTAAAGTGAGAATTGTAAAAGGAATAACTTTCTTTTACACAATTTAGTATTATTTAATGTCCTATCCACCCACCATCTAAAATCAAAATGCAAACTATCAGAGATCTATATCCCATGCTTTAAGGAACATGAATGTTGCAGAAGAAAAAAGGCAGGGGAGTCAGAAAAACCTAAGTATGAATCCCACCTCTAGTACTTGTTACAGGTCTGAACTTGCTGATGATGATCATGCAAGTAAGGCTGCAGTGAGGATGGCATATAACATATGGAAAGAGAAAGCATGGCAGCAGAGGCAGAGCAGGTACGCTTAAGGGGCTGTCATAATTCTTGGTATACGAAAGTTGTTCTCTGCCTTGTTTATACATCAGTATCACCTAAAGACCTTTTGAAAAACACTAATGCCTCCGCCTCACCCCTGGAAATCCTAATTCAGTTGGTTAGGATTAGGTCTCTGGAATTGTTATTATTTTAAAAAATGCCCTTCCCCCTTTCAGATGATTTTAATTTGTAGCCAGGATTGGAAAAGACCAGAGATTTAACTCTTTCCTAAGAGCTTAGGTTGATTTTGTGAATTTGTTAGTTGCCATCTTGAAAGTTGGCCCAGGGTCAGAGAGGTTTTGCAAGGACAGAAGAAATTCTGGGAAGGGGAAGCATCTCCAACAGGGCCCTCAACATCATCAAGCATTTTTTTTTGCCCTGGAAGCTGCATCAAATGGCTTGAGCCCAAAGCAGACATTGATTTCCCTGGACACTGGGAAAATCACTTCTCTTATTCCAAAACAAAAGTTTTGCTGATCATGGAAACATTATATCTGGTTTCCACAAGTACAATGCTTCTCAGTACTCTTTTGGAAGTTTCTATATGAATGTGTGACAAAGCTGAAAAGCCATTCAAACCTAATAAGACTTCCTTAAAAGCAAAACAAATGCAAGGCAAAATCTCTGAGGTATCAGGAGGCTTGTAACTGGTCAAAAACGTTTAAAAGGTACAAGCTTAGAATCAGTGACATAGATTCCAGTGGGTTGTGTTACTTTTCCTTCTTTTACTTTGCATAGTGGTCAGAATGTTTGTATCATGTCCCATCTCTCTGCTTTTAAGAATTTTTAAACTGCTTATTTTGAGGTCTCACAGCATTCCTTTCCAGCCAGGTGTCTTCATGTGGGGATGACCCACTTCTTCTGTTCTATAACTTTGGTTCTGTAGGGGGACAGGAATTAAGGCGAAAATGGCCGCCCAAACTGTGCCCAGTGGGAAAACAGCATTAATTCAGCTTTTTAAAAAATGTCAACATGAAAAAAAAAAATCCGCAACCTGGATCTGCTGCTTAGCAGACCCACAGTGCCAGGCAGCAGGCTGGGAGATGTCATTTCTGGAGCTCCTAATAAGATGCAAATCACCTAGTGAACTACTCGGGTGCTGGGAAACAATGTCCTGGGTAAAAGCAGATAAAAATGGAACAGAAGAATGTCTTTGAAGATTGGAACGACATTTTAAATGCTTGAGGATATGGGACACCAGATAGTGCTGGTTTTACTAAACTAATTGTGACTGGGTCTTTGATTCCCCATGGCAGGGGATTCTGGGGTGTTCATCCCCAGCTCTGCCTGGCTCTCTAAATTGGGCACCTGGTTCCGGTTTCTGTTGTGAGTGTGCAAAGGGCCAGTCAGCTGTACTGACACCAGCACTGGACTTGGGGTCAGAAGGCCCGGGCATAGTTCAAGTTCTGGGTGAATTGCCTACCTCCTCAGGCCACTACATTTTATCTGAAAAATGGAGTTGGACTAATACAGTGATTATTTTTTTCAACAGAGGATGGTGATGTGGGATGTCACATCTATTCTTGCCTGGAGATTCTGAGCTGTTCTCCGTGGAGTCTCGCTCCTTCCCAGTGTGTGAGCGTCTATGTACAGTGAAAGATGTGCCTGATGGAGGTTTGTTGCATGAAACCAGTGTGAAAGCAGGTAAAGGCTGAGAACCATTAGCTGAGATGCTCTTTAAGGTCCTTGCCAATTTTAAGATGCTGTAACTACAGACTTCCTGCTATTTGGCCTCTTAGTACCTCATCTGCAAAATGGACATAAATGCTGTTGACCCTACTGGCTTGCTGGAATTTAAAGATGATCAATCAAAATACATTTGGGGAAAAAATTCTCCATAACTACACCAGAACTTCTTTCTAACACAATTCAGTCATTTAAAATGCAATGCTGCACAAGGTGGCCTCATTTGAACCCCTTTCTGGGTCATTTGGTTACTGATGGACTAAAAGACCACATTTTAAGCTCACTTAGTCTTTCCCCATGTGTGAGAAAAACCTGGAATTTACAGATTAATGTCATACAGCTGTACAAACACCCACCCAGGTACATAAATTCTACACTATTTTTACAAATAGAGGGAGCAGTCATTAGTATGAATGAGTTGGTTTGAGGGAGATTATACACACAAATGACTGACAGATATGTGTGTACCTGTGGGAAACATAGACAATGTGAATAACAGAGGAAATGAAATCACAGGTATTTTTGTTTGCATTAAACTAATGAGATGCAAAAGTGAAATCAATGTAGTATTAGTAGTGAAAAACAAGATTCCTCTGGTTCTTTCAGTTTTAATCTCCAAAAACCCAATAAAATACGAAGTATCTGGGGGAGACAAAGTTAAATAGAAAATAATTACATTTGGGTTATTTTCCTATTTTGTGCTTCATGTTGGAAAAAAAATTCTTTGGTACACTGTAAATGAAATCTGATTCAACTATCCAGTAAACATTTAAAGATTTATAAAAATAGTGAGACTCAAAGCTCTCAGTTCTCTGCTCAAATTAAGAGTTCAGACTTCAGTTCTGTAGGGTCATACAGAATTACTTAATTTCTTTTGCTTGTTTTCTTATAGTTTGATGTGAGGTTAACAAAAACCTCATATGGTTCATTAGTGGTATGCAATCATAAACAAAATACTAATCTCTCATGCCCTCTACTTCCCTTTATTTTTATAGAAGGTTATTTTGTCATAAGCAGGTCATACGAGACCTGAGTTTGAGTTTCTCCATTGGACTCAAGATCTCTCAACAAATGAATGTCATCACCTTTCTTCCCCTTTAAATCCCCCTTCTCTGAGTCACCTGATCAGTATAGCTATAAGCACGTTCCAACATGTTGCAGAAAAAAACAAGCCAAGTTTAACCAAAGTAAATACTTACAGCTATTATCAGCACACCTGAAATGGGTATCGCCTGGGTTATACAGTGATTTAGGCCTTGAGAAGGAAATTATTACCTTCCCTCAGGCTTATTTTGGAGTGATTTTGACACATATGAGTCATTGTGATTACTAAATTTGACCAAAAGACACATTCTGGTGTAATTTTAAGTTTCCAAACTATGTTTCAGGAGATTCATATCGGGAGTCTTCAATTCTTGAACCTACAAGAAACACTCTTTCAGTGTTTCCTGGATTACTCAAAAGAAATTTTAGCAATCAGAAGCCTGGTAGTGTTTATGTGACAATGTAGGGAGAATCATGTTAACAGGAGCTCTCCACTGGAGCGATCTTGGACATGCGTGATGGTGAGAGGAAATGCGCCACTAGCTCTGGACGGGCAGGAGCTCCTGGATGACTTGGCACCTTCCCACTTCCAGCTCTCACTGCCTCTCACCCCGCATGAGCCGGGGACCCAGCAGGGAGGGGTTAAATGGGCTGAGGAGCCAGTCCAGCTGGGGGTCATTAGCAATTAATGACCAGCATTAAAAGGCAGCAGGAGACTAAGGGTCTCTGACAGGTTTGGCTCCGTGCACCATCTGGAAGAAAAGAGACGGTCGAAGCTGGATTAAAAAAAAAAAGACTTTGTGGAGATCCCCTTCTTGAAGGTACATGAACAGTGATATTATTTTCCAAGCGGGTCCTTGCTTTTTGAGAGCGGGGCCAAACAGCCACATTTCCAGGTCAATCCCTGGCCATAATGGACCAGTTGCTGGTACCTGGGGCTGGGCCAGCCCAGGAACCTATCTAATGGCTTGGTAGTGGCTAGTGATCAGAACATCCCTGCTGGATAATGAGGTACTGGCAGCATTGTGAAGCCTGAGTGAGGGGCAGACTTAAAAGCAAATAACATATTTAAGTGTATGTCTGTGCATTATAAACCAATCTGTGATAGAAAAGAGAAAACCTGACAGCGGTACTTAGGACATTCCAAGTTGATCATTCAAGTTATAATTTTTGACACAATGAAAATTTAAAAACAAGTCAAGCTCACTTCTTAAGGTCATTCTTAGGCAATCTGTACAAAGAGGTAGCAAATACAGGCAGTCATAGATGGCACAACTCCATCTACCTGGTCACCTACAGTCACATTCTTCACTAAGTTGCTTTTCTCTCTTTTTTCACTTTTGGGTCCCTCCTCCCCCTTCGCCTTATCTATACATAAGAAAGAATCAAGTGTGTACAATACAGAATTGCATGTCTTTTGGTCACAGATTGTTGCAGGTTTACAGATAAATAAGCCTTATAACGTGATCCCTAAGATATATTACAAGACTAATTTAGAACAAGCTGCTAATCTCTTTGTAAGAATCTTAATATTATAGTTGAATTTCAAGAGGAATTTGCATTCCAAGTTCATTATTGTGTGATTCTAACACTGGTCTTCAGTATACCTTTAACTCTGATAACAAAGAAGCCAGTGCAATCAAGCAGACTCAGGGTTGTATTTGTTTTTACGTGGTTGGATGTAAAGACAAACAATTCCTTCTGGAATTGTTAAGAATTAATAGTACGTAAAATCATCCTCAAGAAGTTTTTGGCAAGTTTATAGATGCCTGGGAAAGGGAAAAGCAACAAGGAAGATCTAGGACACAGTAGTCTCTCAGATTAGGGTCACCAGAGTGGAGTGGAGGGTCAGATGACACTGACTGCTGATCCAGGCAATATACGTAATTTGGAGAAGAAATCAAGGTGGTTGGCAGGCCAATAGAAACACAAGATTCTGGGAGTTGGGATTTGGATAATTTTTAGTCATCCTATCCTAAACTTTGGGCAAATTTATATACATTATTGGCTATCCTGTCAGGAGTATAAAGGTCAGTCACAAAGGACAGAGCTTATTTAAAAGGAGATATACAAATCTGCAGAGACAGAACATTGTAGACTCAAGGCATGGAGGAATTCTGTGCTTAAAGTTCTGTAGCTGGGCTCATGCTGATTTTGACAGTTCCCATGGGAAGTTTTCTTAGGTGTATAAGTGTGACTACATGAAAGTGACTTCTAAATAATGGAAACTGAGCACTGATTAGGGTTATGGGTTCCTGGGAATGGATATGAGAAATTTCTTTCAAATAAATTGTTTGGTTAAAAACATCCAACCTTGATACAAACTTACCGCCAATCTCATACTGCTAAGCTGCTTCAGTCATGTCCAACTCTGTGCGACCCCATAGATGGCAGCCCACCAGGCTCCGCCGTCCCTGGGATTCTCCAGGCAAGAACACTGGAGTGGGTTGCCATTTCCTTCTCCAATGCATGAAAGTGAAAAGCGAAAGTGAGGTCACTCAGTCGTGTCCAACTCTCAGTGACCCCATGGACTGCAGCCCACCAGGCTCCTCCGTCCATGGGATTTTCCAGGCAAGAGTACTGGAGTGGGGTGCCATTGCCTTCTCTGAATCTCATACTAAAACTCCACAAAAGATCTGTCTACAGATTACTATTGTCTCTTTAGTGTGGCATCTTTTATTTTATCGAAGGCAATAGCAGAAGACTTTTGCGCTCTTCTGCTTTGTCCTCTCCCCTCCCTAGGAAGAGAGTCCTCGGAGAGGAATACTGGTTCCATTCCAATCTGCAGGGCTCCGTTAGGCTTCCCTGTGCTTAATGCTCCCATTTTGTGCAAATGGCGAAGTTTTGCCACAGTAGATATTATTTCAAGAGCTAGTTGTTGGATATTCCATTTTGCTAAGTGACTTTGGCCCTTGCTCTTTAAAAGGATAAAACAAACAAAGAAACAAACAAACAAAAAAACCCATAATCATTTAACACATATGACTTGTTGATGGAATCTTTATTTAGACAAGTTTTCCCAGTCTTGGGTTAAATGTCCTGCTTCTGTGTGGTGTTACGTAGGTTACTTTGAAGTACAGCAGCCAAATTTCTGCTTCATAAAGATTAGGTGATACATCATCTAACTGCCAACAGAGCTAAGCTTCTAATTCTATTCATTCCAGAACATAGTTGGTTTGCAGTGCTGATGAATTTACTGTACTATTAACTGTGGTTGATCTGTAAGTCCTCATGAAGGTTAGTAAAATCACAAACAATAAAATAGACTCAGAGAATTTTTCTGACCTCCAAGATCTACAAATACTTGCTCCAGAGACTTTAGTCCCTTTTCTGTGATAACACAGCTTTGAAGAGTATATTTCCAGCTTTGTCTCTATGTACTGAGAATTACATGCTTGAGGCTCACAATGTATAAATTGCTTAATAATTGGAACAAGCATCTCATATCAAAATATGCAATTCAGATTCTATCTACTACCTAAATGCAAAATCCTTGAGAGGGCTGAGTTATGAAATTATTCAAACAGAAATATTTATAAAAATTTCTCAACTGATAAAAAATACTATACCCTGTTTCTTTTCCCTGGGTATGATTTAGTAATAATTAAGTATCAGGAATATTTAGTGTAAATATAATATGTTCTATGAAATAGAATAATACTTACACATGTATAGGGAAAGCAATTTTAATTTATTTGTGAGAACTACCATAGCTGGAAAAGGAATATCCAAAGGTACTTCACTTCTGCTCTTCAAGACCCACCGGGAGTTTTGTTTAAAACTTATAGAACATTACTGACCACCTGATAGAGGGTAGTCAATTTCATCAACAGAACCTAGGCATGTGTAATCAGAGATCTCTGCTTCAGCCTCCCCTTTTGAAAATTTGCTACATTTAGCCACAGAGCACAATGAATATATTGGAAATAAAAATTTCTAAGTGGATACTGGTTGTTTGCCCTAATATCTCCTCCCCTCTGCTCGGGTAAAAGAGCTTTATCTTTCCTGTGGGGAACATATTCCAGGAATGTGGATGTGGCTGCCTGCCCGTCCTCTGCCTCTTCCCCAGACCAGGCTGAACACATGGTCCGGGTCTGGTTCCAGGTCTGGGAGCCTGGAAGAGTGTCTCCTACAGGGACGAGTTCACGGTGGACACACAGGCCACAGGGCTGGAGCTCCTCTAGGAGATCTGAGATGGGGCACTGGAGGAGAAGGAGCCCTTTGCTCTTTGAGAGCTTAAGTGCACCTAGTGGATATTGGCTCAGGGCTGGCAGTGGCCATTTTACTAACATTGAAAGTGACATCCTGAAAGGCTGAGCAGTGCTGTGAGGGAGACATAGACAGAGGCCAAATGACATTGTTTAAACCCTAATAAAGTGCATTGTGGCCTAAGCTAGTTTGGGATGGGTTTCTGGTTCTTGGATCTAAATGGGTCTTTGCATAGTTCTTACAAATGAGTAACCTAAATAGTTATTGTCCTTCCTGCTAATTACCAGCATTGACACTCCAAAACGGCACCCAACATGGAGCTCACTGGGTTCCTTTTTCAGGAATGCCTAAGTTTCTCAGATGGGTGTAGTCCATCACAGATTAGGTCATTAGGTCCTTCTGAGCCACTAAAAAGTTAATACATGGAGGTTCCTAAAGAAATATCATGCTTGTATGGGGGGGGTGTGTGTGTGTATAGGATTTCATAATTTTAATATTAGCTAGGGGTGGAACAAGCTAAGTGTGCCAGTGTAATTTGTGAGGCACCCATTTCTTATTAATGAAGTAAACAGAGGCGTTTATGAGGAAACATGAGCAAGGAACTCAGCAAGCACGTGGGCAATTTCCCACCTACATCAGACAAAACATGAAAGAGTAACTCTTAATTACAACCAAATATTAGCAGGCCCCAGGGAACTCATCATCCCATCTCAAGGTCTATATTTATGAAAATTTAAGCAATGTCTTAAAACATGTTAATTTGTTCTTTGTTTATTTCTTTCCCTGACAGATTAATTTATTCCAAGGGACTTTGGTTCTCAAGCGCTAATATATCGATCGGGCCCACGTACGACATAACTAACAGCCTGGGGAGGAGATTTTGGTGGAAAACAAAAGTCTTTCTTGTAGTTTTCCTTAGGTAATTAACTTTGTATTTGTGGGCCCTGGAATGCTTCCAGTTTTCTTGGGATTTGCATCTCTGACTTTCAGATCAATGGTTAATTTCACAAGAGAGGCTAGGAGCGTGGGGAGGGAAGGATGACGGAGAAAGGACTTCAGGCTCGAATCAGATGCTCAGAGTACATGGAGGCTATAAGAAAAGTTAAGATTTTTTTTTTCCCCTTTACTGGGTGATGTCTTTCCGAGAGTTTCTATGTAGAGGGCATTTAGACATTAATAAGAACCTGCAGTACTGGCTCTGGAGAAGGGAAGGTGAGGAGCCTGTGAGGAATGCTATTTATCACTTAAGGAAACATTTGTGAGTTTTGGATCTTTCCATCTTATTTAATCTCACTGGGAAGTCTGAGCAATGCTTACAAAGTGCCATCATTTTAACTTCTGTTAATTGCTTATTAGTTATTTTGAGGCCCATGAACTGTACTGAGAAGTCTGTGGAACTTACACACTATAAATATTTGTATCTTGTATAAAGAGAAAGTACATAGCAAGTAAGACATGGGATTAACCCTACACTCTGTTTCCTCACCAACATCATGCTTATAACTATATCATAAGACTAACTTAGCAGAATAGAAAGCCCCCAAAAATGAACCTGTCCCCAAATTTCAGGCAACTTCTTAAACATCCCTGGATTTTGTCTATAGTGAAGTGAAGTCGCTCAGTTGTGTCCGACTCTTTGAGACCCCATGGACTGTAGCCTACCAGGTTCCTCTGTCCATGGGATTTTCCAAGCAATAGTATTAGAGTGGATTGCCATTTCCTTCTCCAGGACGTCCAGCTATTGGCGACCCCATGGACAGTAGCCTAACCAGGCTCCTCTGTCCATGGGATTTTCCAGGCAATAGTACTGGAGTGGATTGCCATTTCCTTCTCCAGTGGATCTTCCTGACCCAGGGATGGAAGCCAGGTCTCCCGCATTGTAGACAGACGTGTTACCATCTGAGCCACCAGGGAAGTCCATGGATTTTGTCTATAGGTTGTTTTAAAGGCATACAAGTTTTTAAAAGTACATAAAAATCAGTGACCCCTAATCATATTATTTCCCTTTCACTAATCTTTCAAATCAGCAAGCAGAGAGATTTCTGTCACTCTTTGGAATTCCTGATTTCTACAAGCTTTGGGACTTTACCTAGAGCTTATCATATACAACAAGCCTACATTATTACTTATAAAATGCTAAATACAAATCATAACTCTAAGGTACATATTCTGACTGTGTAATATCACTTTTACAAATGGCTTAAATGGCATAAACCTAGTCCTATGTACTACTAGGACACAGACCTGAAATTTAGGTACCTACTACCTAAAGCAGCTTCCTGGTGGCTCAGTGGTAAAGAACCCGCCTGCCAATGCAGAAGATTCAGGAGATGCAGGTTTCGATCCCTGAGTTGGGAAGATCCCCTGGGGAAGGAAATGGCAACTCACTCCAGCATTCTTGCCTGGAAAATCCCAAGGACAGAGGAACCTGGCGGGCTGCAGTACATGGAGTCGCAGAGTCAGACACGACTGAGCACATGGGCATGCACATCAAGTGAAAGCAGTAGCTGCTCATGGTTACTGTAATAGCGTGTTACTTTTATCCCAAATATTCCTATTGCTACCCCTAAAGTGCTTCTCCCAGCAGAAAGATTCACATCCCTGCCCTGTTGAACTCAGGAGTGGTTATATGACTTTTTTAGGCCCATGAAACACAAATGGAGGTGTGTATTTCTAGGTACAAGCTAGAATGTGGTTCATTCAATTTCTGCCACAATCTCTACCAGTAATGATCTGGACGAAAACCATTACAATAGCCTGGGCCCCGGAGTGAAGATGACACAAAGCCAAGCCACAGCCAAGCCACAGAGGTACAGCATGAGTGAGAAATGAGCCTTTGTGGTTGTAAACCACTAAGATGTGTAGGGTGTTTGTTTCTGCAGCATAGTCTAATCTATCCTGACACAATATCTTAAACTAGAGATAGACACTTCATTTAACTATTTGTTAGCTGGCATCTTATGAAATGGCCATTGGTAGTAATAAATGATCTAATAGAGCAGTCTCATGTGATTCAGCTTATTATAATTGATAAAAATTGTAATATAAATTAGTATTCATGACTGCTTTCCTTCTAAGCTGTAATTGCTTATTAAGAGCACAATTATTACTTTTATTTTCCTTTTATGAGGAATATCATAGCAAAGTCAGAAAATGGTAGGAATTTAAATATACATTCCTAAATCCACAGCAATATCACTGATCAACTGAATGTCTTCCATGTGTCAGGTCCTAGGGATGCATTGGTGAGCAAGACAGACATGATCCCCGTCTTCATGGAGAGTCCATTCATTCTAGTGGTGGAGTTCAACTCTAAACAGGTAGATTATTGCAAATGATCTTAAATGAAACAAATCATCCAAGGCTTTGATGTCCATGAAGGGAATTTGAATTTGAAGCCAATGGGAAGCTACTGAAGGAGAATGGGAAGAAAAAAAGACAGGCAACAGTGTACTTCTTTAATCATTTTCTCTGGATGGAGTACCACGTGTGTGGAGGCACAAGTGTGGAAGTAAGAAGACCAGTGAGGAGGTCAGAGGTGATGGCTCTTTGGACGAGGCTGTGGTGATGAAGAAGAGGTTGAGACAAAACCAAGAAATGTTGAAGTCAAAACAAAAACAGAACTTGCTGAAGGACTCGATGTAGAAGGTGAGGGAAAAGGCACAATCAAGAGAGGCTTCCAGATTGCTGGCTTGGATCCTTGAATGGATGGTATGCCATGTACTGAAATAGGGAACACCCAGGGAAGACAGAGGCTTCTGAGGCTGTGAGGAAATCAGGGGTTCGGTTTTGGACATGTAAAGCATGGGATGTCTACGAAACATCTGAGTGGAGATGCTGAATGGGAAGCATGTGTGGAATGCAGAGAAACAATCTGGGCTGGACATAGGAACTGAAGAGTCATCAGCACCTCAGTGGGATTTTAGGTTTGGGGAATAAATGTAGATGAAGAAGAAAGAAGATTATTGGATGCCTGAGGAACCTCAGCGTTTAGAGGTTTTAGTAGGAAATCAAAAGAGTAACTGTGAGGTTGGGGGAAAGCCAGGAGAGTAACCTTCACAGACACTAAGAAAGGGGCTGATTTATGAAGGCCGAGAAAAGAGAAATAGGAAAAGGACAGAGAAGCTCCCCTGGACCTAGCAAATCGGAGGTGTTCCAATGACTTGGAAGTGTGTTTCAGGGGAGTGATGAACCCAAGAATTCCTATAAGGGAGGAAATACAGGCAACAGGTACCAAAGATGTTTTAATATTTGGGATTGACATATACACACTAGTATATAACAAGGACCTACTGTATAGCACAAGGAACTCTACTCAGTACTCTGTATGGCCTATATGGGAAAATAAAAAAGAGTGGATCTATGTATATATATAACCGATGTAGTTTGCTATATAGCAAAAACTAACACAACACTGTAAATCAACTGTACTCCAATAAAAATGTTAAAAAAAAGAGTACATTTGCAAAATCTGAAACAGCAAAAACAATTGGCTAAGAAGTGCAACAGAGAAGAAGGGTGAAGGAGGAGAGTTCAGAATTAACCGTATTTGTTTTAAAAAGACTGTGGAAAACTCTGGAAACGATTGAGCTTACCTAGAAGCTACCAGATTGTTTTCTACCATTAGCAGAAATGTAGGCTTGAGAGCTAGCTAGCCAGTTATAACCCTGCACATCTGCAATGCATGGCCACTTTCTGAAATACCATGTTCCTCAAGCATAGTCTCCTCCTCAACTTTCTTTTCCTATATTTATGGAAAATGCTGACCTAGCTGGATTCTGTATCTCTTGGCACAGTTCACTTTCCTCTTAGCTTAAGGGTTATTAGATGAGAGTAGAATTTCATTATACATTTTAGTCAAAACAATGTTTAATTAATATTTTTAATTGAAAAATTTACACACTTGAGGTATAGGACCAGACAAGCACAAAAGATGACAGAATAAATAATTCCTCTTCAGACCCCTACTCCCTGCTCCAGAGAAATCACTGGCATTACAATATTGTGTGAAATAGCCTATGCAGATACAATTAGAAAGCAGTCACTTCTGCTGTTAGAGCAAAACCCAAACTCCCTAACCCCGCAAATGTGCATATTTCTACACTCTGTGCCTTGCTTTTCTCATATTTCAATATAATATGGAGACTCTTCCATAAGAATACATATGGATGCAGCTCACTTTTTATGGCTTCCTAATATTACATTTTGTATGGTTGCACCATCATTTGATAAGTTTCTACTGATGAAGATGTAGGTTATTAGCATTTTAAAACCAGAAAAAAAAAAAAGTCAAGTGATTACAGAAAACTTTGCCCAAGATTAATTAAACAGCTGTTATCCCCAATCCCGAAGAAGATTAGACTGGGAATAACTGATATTTCATATTTTGAGATAAGAAAGATAGTTGGTGTTCTCGTGACTTTTTCATTTATGATGTTTGGGGATATCAGCAACTTTAGCCTTTAGAAATAATAAGCATAAGTCACAGGAATACTAAGAAAAGAATGAATATGGAAGTTTTAAATCATTTAGAAAAATAGTCCTTTAGTGTAAAGAAACAGTATATGTGCTATCAAATGGCTTATATAACAAGTACATGGTGTTTTGTTTTCTTGAATAATAAACATGCTACTAGATTTTTTCAACATGGCAAAGTTTTCTAAAGATACTTTCTTTCACACTTTATGTTACATGAACAATTAGTATTTTCAACTTCAAACAATAATGCTGCTTTTGGTTGAGGGGGAAGTGCAGTCTGAGACTTCAGGATTGACACATACACACTTCTATATTTATAATAGATAACAAACAAGGACCTACTGTATAGCACAGGGAACTCTGCTCAATATTCTATAATAATCTAAATGGAAAAGAATTTGAAAAAGAACATATGCATGTATAACTGAATCACTTTGCTGTACACCTAAAACTAACACATTGGTAATAGACTATGGTCCGATGCAAAATAAAAATTTTTTAAAATAAAAAAATTTAGAATCTATCTGCCAGTGTAGGAGATGAGTGGTCAATTACTGGGTCAGGGAGGTCCTCTGGAGAAGGAAATGGCAACCCACTCCAGTATTCTTGCTCCTCCAGTAACCCCATGGACAGAAGAGCCTGGCAGGCTGTTGTCCATGGGGTCGCAAAAGAGTGGGAAACAGACATAGCATCTAAACAACAAAATTAATGTATTATGGAAGTGGGGGGCTCACACGCCCTCTCCTAGTATCATCACTGATTAGGAAGGTGTGTTTCAGGGGTTAGGGAGCTGGACATTTGTTTGAAAACACATAAAATAAGGTTTGGTTGTGAAGGTTTGGAAGTCAGTCTTAAAGATTTTGTCTTTTATCTTGTGAGCCTTGGAGAGGCACTGAGGTTTCTGATCAGGAACATGACACAGTACAGCTGTCCCTCAGCATCTGTGGGGGGAGTGGTTCCGGGATACCCCATGAACACCAAAATCCATGCATGCTCAAGTCCCTTATATAAAGTGGCCCCTTGTATCTGTGAGTTCAACCCGTCCTCAGATACAGAGGGGAGGGCTGACTGTAATTGGTAGTAGTGTCGTAGAATGAATTAGAGGAGAGGGGAAAGGGAAAATGGAAAAGGACACAGCAGGAGTCCAAGCTGAGGTGATGAAAACCTTGGCTAGAGTGAGAACTGAAGAAACAAAATGTGAAAAGGACCTAAGAGCGAATCTCAACCTTTTTTCTCTGTCCCAGCACCCCTGAGAAGTGAGACAAATCCCATTAATTAACACTGACTCACTCTGCATTCAAAATTTTGTTATAAATGCAGCAGAAAATGCAATTAAAAGGCTACACCATTAAACTATGTCACAACAAATCATTAAAATATATAAACAAGGAAGTGAGTGTCTTCAGAGTTTTCTATTGCTTACATTGAATGGGCTGCTTTTGCTATTTTTTTGCATGTGCCTTTCATGAGCCATTGCTGTTATAAGGCAGGAAGGCAAGACCTCCAGGAAGGGAAGATAGCAATGATGGTTGATTCATGAACCTAATCATTTGTGCTAGGTAAATTCCAGATGGTTTAAGAATAAACACTTTAAGGATATTTATATTAAATCTAAATGTTAATGAAGTCTTTAAAATGATAAAAGATATGGGTGAATATATAATTGGGGTAGGAAAGAACTCTATAAGTATTATACCAAAGGCAGATACTCTAAGGAAAATATTGAGTTGACTACATTAAATGAGAAAAAAAAAAATCATAAAAAACTTTTAACAGTGAAAGAGCAAACAAAAAGAGAAAAAATATAAAACACAAACAATAAAGCAGAAAATATTCATAACTTTTATATTTAACAACAGATCACTATGCATAATGTATAAACATCTATTATAAATCTTTGAGAGGAAGGTATTTCCTACTCTGAGCTCTCTTCAGGGAATACAGCCCACTGGATAAACCTGAAATGCCTCTCCTTTGATGGAAAGGCAGTCATAGTTACCCAGAGTGTGGCCAAAGGATGCTCCCAGTGTTAACAGAATTATATACCTTAGCTTGATATAGTCCATTCTGCTGATTGGTGAGGAGACAGGATGACTAAGAACACGATGGAGGTGGGGGAGGTCTTATAAAAATGAAGAAAGAATGCGTGGAAACATCCTTTCTGTGTCATGTTCCTGATCAGAAAAAAAATAGCAGAGAGATAGTAAATCTATTTTTTAAGCAACACAACACACTAAGAATGTGAAAGCATCTAAAACAAAGAACCCAGCCTGCAGTAAGACACCTTATTAAAAGTGTACTGAATTTAAGCAACGGCTTGACAAACTAGAGGCAGAGAGGAAGCAGGCCCTCCCTTTAATAATATTTACAATAATAGCTAATTATATGATTATGACTTACTAGGTACCAGAGGTTTAGCTTAGCTCTGACATAGGTAATTTCATTTAATTCTCATAGCGACTTCTGCAAATTGGTACTATTACCCCCGTTTTACAGATTTGGAAACCGAGACTCAGGAAACTGAAATGCCTTGTGTGGGTTCACATAACTAGAAAATGGCCAGGGGATTAAAATTTGACCCCAGAGCCCATGTTCTTACTACTACACTCTGGTCATTTCCTCACTGGCCATCTCTCATTAGCAGGGAAACCACACGTGGACTGAATGGATCCAGGCTCTCAGCCTGCAGCCACAAGCATGGCTCTTGGTAGAAGGGCTGTAGTTCTGAACTTCCACATAGGATGGCTGAACGCCCCAAGTGCCATGGAGTATCAGGCTAGGCTCGGAGGCTGAGAGACTAAAAAAGGAAAAGGCACCACAAAAGAAATGGTCTTTCTAGGCCTTCCAGTTTTCAGTGACCAAACTGCACTCTGTTTATTCAGATGGAGGCAGGCCCTGGTGCCAAGCACTGTACGTTGCAGGGGAAGTTGTCTGTGTGGTCCTTTGATGTCACGTGCACCCCAGGAACATCCAGCTAAAACAGGGAGAGCTGCTTCGTGTTTATGCCTCTAAACAGAACCATTTGAGTATACAGACCAAAGACCTGGTCTAGGAGCACTGCGTTTTCTCCAATAGGGTGATTCATTACTAATGTCTTCATTTTGGACACTGCAGTTGAATGTGAAGCCATATGCTTTAAATTAAAAGCACACTAAGCAAATCACAAGTTTTTCAAGATGGTGCTTAAAGTCTGTTTTGGCATCTGTTGGTTGCCAAAAGACCCATATGATCCTATAATTAAACAACAAATATTTTCTGCAAAATCAATCACTTTAGCTGTCCCCAAATGCTATGATTACGTTTAGATGCTATGTTGAGAAATAAGTTGCACAACTAGACCTTTTTAGAGTTGTTTGTTCTCTACTCCAGTACTGTCCTGATCTTTCTCTTAGCCATTTTATTCCAATTCATTATATCAAAATGCAAAGCTTTTTAGTTCCAATAAACATCAGAGCCACAGAGCCAGAAATATTGGCGGCAGAACCACCACTAATAGATACTGTTATATCTACTTGGTTGGAAGAGTCCTTCATAATGCGGTTGGTACCAGAATCAGCTATGGGTCTTGGCTGCAGTCATCAGAAACCAATTGAGATCATCTGAAGTAAAAAGGGGAATTCACTGGAAGGAAGTCAGGGACTCACAGAATGGATAGGCAGGTAGTGAACCCAACCTGGTAGGATCTAGAAGCACTCTGGAGAGCCAGGGAGTGGAAAGAAGCATGACCCCTGCTGTGTTGATGCCTCGGCCCCTTCTTTCCCATGTCCTTGCCTGGTTGGCTGGTATCCTGGGGGGCACCACCTTGGCAGGACCTCTTTTAAGGGTTGCTCCATGGCTGTCCTATAATAGAAGGCAGCGTTGCTCACACTTTCCACCTCGATGGTGAGGAAATTACAAAGCTGGGGTTGCTGAGAGCAGGTCGAGGTCAACAAGAGGCAGCCAGAAATGCTGGCGCCCCACTTCTACAATGAAGGCCATCCAGACCCTGTTTTCCTACCTAAGCAGGAAAGCGTGTGGGTAGAAAACCAACTCTATGAGGGTCACAGAAGACGTAAAGGCAGGGTGAAAGTTGAAAGTTATATCGCTCTGTCGCGTACGACTCTTTGCGACCCCATGGACTGTAGCCTATCAGGATCTTTCGTCCATGGGATCTTCCAGGCAAGAGTACTGGAGTGGGTTGCCATTTCCTTCTCCAGGGGATCCTCCCGACCTAGGAATCAAACCTGGGTTTCCCGCATGGTAGACAGACGCTTTACCGTCTGAGCCCACCAAGGAAGATGCAACACCTAATCAGCAGACACTGGCAAGCGAAAAAGACTCTTTCTGGAAAGAATTGAAGCTTTTTTCACAGGCTTATGACTGGTGAATGTATATTTAGAGCAATGGTTTCCTAGGCCTGCTTCAGCTGGGAGGTTGCCTTCTCCCACATGCTTCAATTCTTATCCTCTTACAGGGCCTTCTCCATTCCAGAAGCAGCGAGGCAGGTGGGTAGTGGTAGTTGAAGGCAGAAGTGGAAAAAGGAGGAACGGATGCTTATTTAAAATGGCTTCTTCCCCCCTGTGAATGTTATGGGTAGGAAGAAAACACATAATCAGAATTAAGGAATTTCATGGCCAAATTAAGGCCAACTAGGAAAGTGCAGTAATGCTTAGGTATGTGCAACAGCCAGAAGCAGCGTTCCACGCAATTTACATTGTACTCTGAGGCCCAGCTAAACTTAGGTAAGATCTAGCTCAGATGACGAGGGGCAGATGGAGAGCCCCAGGCTGGAACCAGTCAACAGAGGGCCCACCTAGGAGGTGAGACATGAAGGGCTGATGGGCCCACTCTCTCTCAGGGCTGGTACCAGAAGCAACAGCTTCTTGGGGAGCAGTGGTTAAGGGAGGGATACCTCTCAGTATGGTTGTGATGAAGTTTCTTAGATTATTTTCAGTATTTGAAAAAACCCAGCCAGCATCAAAGACAGGCTAATTACAAACTCAAATTTCTTTCCTTTTGGCTTGAAATGAACTTAATGTAGTGCCATTGACTGTATCACAGTGGGTTAAGCCTAAATAGCAACCATTCCCATAATTAATAAAGTGGTGAAATTAATTTTATTAAATAAACTATATGCTTGGGAGAAGATAAAATGTCAAAATATATTATCCACAAGAGAAATAATAGTAGATATTATAAATGATAAGACATGTTGGGAACACCTGCACTTGGGCATTTTGACCGCAAATGTTTAGTTGCTCTCTTGTATCCAACTCTTTTCGGCCCCAAGGACTGTAGCCTGCCAGGCTCCTCTGTCCATGGGGATTCTCCAGGCACAAAAACTGGAGTGGGTTGCCATGCCCTCCTCCAGGTGTAACTGGAAAGGTCTGCACTAAAATGCAGGTTTAGGAAGCATGATTTCATTAGGTATAGGGACCACAGGAGCCTCATTCATTCATTAGACTAGCTGAGAAAGGGGCAAGAATTGGTTGGGGTTAAGAGTGAGAAGGGAGGCCTATGAAGGCCCAGATGGTATGTCCTTTGGAGCTGAGAGACCCTGGAACACCCTTAAGGCACTTAGAAAGCAACAGAAAACAAGGAGAAGTGGGCTGCATTGGGTGGGGGCAGAGGTATAGGGCTAATAACGGCTTCGATCTCATCATCTAGTCTTCCTGTCTAAAGTTGTACTGGACAGCTCACCTCTCCAGTGGCCATAAGCTTTCCACCCACCATCTGGCCATCTTTAGTTAATGTGGCAGTGCAAGAACTACTGCCATTTTTTGAACACCTCCTATCCATGAGGGCTGGGCTGCTTGATTAGAATATATTATCTTTTATCCTCCCCGCGACTCTGAACAAATGGTGGTCATGGTTCCTATTTTACAGATGAAACTTGGGAGGGTAAGTGACTTGCCCAAGATCCCACGGGCTAGTGAATATGGGGGTAGACAGCTCCAGAGCCCACGTCATTCCCTTGCACAGGTGTTCTGTAGATGGGGAGGGGGGGGAGAGGGGGTT